>CM062818.1:1948587952-1949028330 GCA_031772625.1 Pinus tabuliformis
GCGCGGATTTTCTACAGGAAAGTACAGACTTTCTACAGGAAGGCCGAACTTTCTACAGGAAGCTCTGTGTTCTACAGGAAACTTCCTGTAGAAGTTTGGGACGGCCCAGAATTCATCTTAAAAGGAGATTTAGCGACTACGGATTGGTTTGGATGCATGCAAGCCTCTGTTGGCACCCTTGCACATTGTTGTCCCCTTGCTCCACCATCCTTGTCGACATGCAACCAAGTTCCCTGCACCAACGAAGCAGATCGATGAGTTCTCACGGGAAAAGCATTTTCGAAGATAAACAAATGCTGAGATCTCATACCACAGGCATCAGAAGCTCCGGGAACGTGATTGAAAGGCCAGATCCTCCGTCGTGCAGCATGCACCCAAGGAGGAAGAACTGTTACGAGACACCTCGCGGGAATCCTGTAACAGTTCAACCTGCTCGAGTGGATACCATTCACAGCACCGCCATCTGCAACGAAACGCGGGCGCATGCAACCCAAGCATCCACTCCATCGTCGGCAGCCTGTAACCATGAGCCTCCGGGTCTGTGTAAGTTCGCATGCCGCAGGTAGATCCACTCACCATCGTCCAAAGACTGGAAAAATCGTGTGCAGCCACGCAGGTAAGTGTCTCGACCCTTCCTTCCATCAAATCGCATGAATTTTAGTGTGAATTGTTTGCATGGCGTAAAAGTGAATGGTTGAGCGGCCGTATGGCCAGTCGACTGGCCACGTCGGCTAGTTATGGTGTAATTGGATGATTGGGTGGCGGCCACGACAAAGAGAATGAGCGGCACGCACGTGAGAACACTCCCGTTGGAAGCAAGAGTTTAACAGGAAAAGGCGGCAGCAAATCTGTGGGAATGGATGCGGCAGCAGGTGAATACGCAGGCGAATGATGGATGACGTCGCCCAACGGTCCGGCGGGGATAGCTCACCCCCCCACGCCACGGATTGCGCCGATTCAAAATCTAATCGGCTAGATCATGCGCATGCATTTATCCACCACCACTTCAAACTCGAGTGGCTATTCTGATCTCCTCTGCGCTTTGATACGTCGAGCTTTTGGCTACCAGAACACCGGTGAAGCACACCTCGCGCGCAGGCCAAGTACAGTCCTCCCCGAAAATTGCGCACTGCTCCTACAGGAACACAGTTTCTACAGGAACGCAGTCTCTACAGGAACGCAGTCTCTATAGGAACGCAGTCTTCTACAGGGAAGCGGGTGCCTCACGAAAAAGGTGGCCAATTAAAGAGGTAACCCTGAACTCTTCATGCAACTGGTTAGTAAGAGTGGCAAGACCATCGTCCACAGTCTGGTCATAAAGATATTGGTGAAATTGTTGTTTGCTGTGCCTATGCTGACGTTCTACAGGATGTCGGTATAATTAGACTGTGTTGAATTCTGTGGATTATGTGCATGCTCTGTCTCAATAGACCAAATCTCTTTCGCATGTGCCACCTTTTGTTAAAACAACCGTGTTCATCATGCCGGGTGGGTTTATAAGACGGGAACCCACTGATTCAACCAAATTAAGGGAAAACCCGGCAGTGGTAGAGCTCTTCACCAGAGCACAATGGATGTCTTTTTGTGATAAGCTGCAGGGTTACGATGATGAAGTGGCCGAAGAATTCTTGCAGGCTCTGAAGCCTAAATCCCAGACACTGGCCACAGTGAACTTCAGAGATCTAAGCCTCAAGCTCACCCCGCAACATATCAGCCGGATCACAGAAATTCCTATGGGTTTTCCGTGGGATAAGGAAGAAAGAAAGCTGAGCCAGCAGGCAAAGAAAGAATTCTTTCCACCTGAGGAAGAATTCTCGGAGGACAAAAATGGGGTGCGAAGAACGAGCCTGTTGCCACCATGGAATGAAGTCAGTTTGCAAATCATGAAATATATCACCTGTGAAGGTCGTTTTAGCATCGTGTATGCATATCACTTTCGACTGCTCACTGAATTGAGGCACCGAATTGATCTTCCTGTAGAACAAAAACTGAGCATCCCTTATTACCTACTGCAGTCTCTAATGGAGTGTGCCACAAAGCTGAAAGAGGGCATACCAGATCAGATAGCCCACCATGGGTTGATCAAGCTTCTTGTGGAGGATGCGCTGCACTCATATAAGGTCCCCCTCTCATGGGAATCCTTCCGGAATTTAACAAAAGATGGAGACATTAAAATGTTGATCGAAGAAACGGGTTCCTCCAGCAGTGAGGAACAAGAAGCAGTGGCCGAGGGACAGAGAGAAGAAGGCCAGAAGACCCCGACCACAGTACAGAAGAAAGAACAAAGGAAGAAGCATGAGGAAAAGGAGGACAAAGAAAAAGGTGGCACACCTATCTTGTCAGCAAGAGAAAAGAGGATGAAGAGCATAATGGACAAAGCTGAGGTGGTCCACGTCAGCCCAAGTACCTCAACAACACCTGCAACCAAAGCAAAAAGCACAACTCAGGCAGGCAAGCAAGCAGAGGTGGAGACACCTGTGTCTACAGGAAAGCAGAAACAGGCTTCTACAGGAAGCCCAAAAACAAAGACAAAGGCTTCTATAGGAAGCCCAAAAATCATTGAGAAACAGGCTTCTACAGGAAGCCCGAAAACAGAGACAAAGGCTTCTACAGGAAGCCCGAAATTGCAGAAACAGGCTTCTATAGGAAGCCCGAAGACAGAGACAAGGGCTTCTACAGGAAGCCCGAAATTGGAAAAAGGGGCTTCTACAGGAAGCCCGAAAGTCATTGAGAAACAGGCTCCTACAGGAAGACTGAAGACAGAGAAAGAGTCTTCTACAGGAAGCCCGAAGATTACCAAAGCAGGGGCTTCTACAGGAAGCCCGGGAGTGGCTAAAGCCGGGTCTTCTACAGGAAGCCCAAAATCGGGAAAGAAAGAATCTTCTACAGGAGGCCCAGAAGTGGGCAAAGCAGGGTCTTCTACAGGAAGCCCGAAATCTGAAAAGGAGGGGCCCTCTACAAGGAGCTCTGAGAGAGAAAAACGCAAGAAAGAGAAGGCTGGTATTCTCGAAAAGGAGGCAGCAGTGGCGCTGGCCGCCCTCAGTACACCTCCAAAGCCGAAGGAGAAGAGAGAGAGGGAGACCCCTCTACCATCTGAAGCCAGGAGAAGCAAGAGGATAACCACGGGCAAGCCACAGCCTCCACCCGGCAGCCAAACCATTTTAGGGGATGTCCCTACTTCACCCAGTGCAAGAACCCCCTCTAAAACATCAACCACCCCCGAGAAGGGGAGCCCAAAAATAACTTCCTGGACACGAAAAATAGGCCAATCGCCTTCCGAAGCCCGGCTCAAGGAAATAGGAAAGGGGGGAGAAGCACCACCTTCGTCACCACCAGGGGCAGCAAAGGCAGGGCCACTAAAAACAAAGAAGGAAGAAGCGCCACCCTCGGCAGAAAAGGCAGGACCGCAAAAATCAAGAAAGGAAAAGCATGCTCCGGGCTCTAGTTCTCGGCCGAAGACGAGGAGTCAGAGCAAAGTTTCTCAAGGATGAGCAAATAGTTTAGCTGGGGGGTGATGATGAGCCCCAATTTTTGGTACAATTTGGGCTCATTTGGCCTACTTGCTTTGCTCAAACCATTCATTTTTTATTGCTTATGCATTCATTTCTTGGTTTATTCGTGTTGTTTGTAGGAAGAAGGGTAGGCATTCTATCTACGTGACTAATACATGATGATTTCAGGTTTTGGCATTAAAAGGGAGCAAAGACCACGAGAAAGGAGACAAGGAGACAATAAGGTGGCACTGCTGGTTTTTAGGAGAGGGTGTCCACAGTCTTGGGGACCTTCCTCGTGATTCCCACCATAGCTCCGAGCTCCAACCAATCTCCCCACCGAGCTTAGAGGCAGCCAACTTTTCTACAGGAACAGCAGTTACAACTGTCCTACAGGATCAGCAGTTTAACCTTCAGTTGGACAGCCGAGCTCCACAAATCAAGGAACCCTGTTGGACTATCATTTTGCATAAATACTGAGGCCGTAGCCTTGGATAGAAGCTTTTTGAACTTTTGCATTACTCTTGTAATTTGGAAGTACGAGCTACAGCTCGGTGTTTGTTCTTTTTATAAGCCAATTTTGGCATGACATCAGATTTTTGTTTATGAATAAAGGCAGGCAGATTTTGATCTCATTCTGAGTTTCTAAGGGAGCTATAGTTCTCAGGTTAGGACCCAACCTGAGAGAAATAGATCTCCTCGGTGTTGTAATGTTATTTGCATTTCGTTCCAGCACTTCGTTTATTTACTTTGACATGCAATTCGAATTTACAGTCTGCTAATTTAGTTGTTTTCATGAGATTGAATAGGATTAGTTTATGGTGAATTTGCTTCCAGTTGCTTAGGTTAGAAGAGGATAGTTATAATTCATTGGAGCTCCAGAAAAAGGTTGTTAGAGCTCACTGCCATCTCTGCTTAGGGATTGGGGTGCAGTCCATATCAACCACCAAAAAGAAACGCAGTTCTTCTCACTTCCATGCAAGCTGCAACATAGACATTTTCGTTGAAGATCCATCCATGCACTTTTGATATTGAACCATACTTCTACATTCTTCATTCCATGCACGGTTTCTTTTCTTGGTTTTACATTGTTGTTCATAGGTTTAATGGCACAGGTATCATAGGTTAATGAATTCTCGTTTTTGGTGCAAGACATAAGTCATTTGTTTCATTTACACTGCTCCATATCATTCCACTTCCTTCTTCTTCTTCTTAACCTCTCCTCAAGCCACCTACTCGGCCTCTGTCCAGCTCGTTTACCCTCCAATTCATCCACTGCCACGTAGCTTCATCTTTTTGACCTTTTGTTAATCCCATCCTTCCAGCCATCAACCCACTGCATGCACTCTTCCTCCATCTGACTTCTCTGCTCCTGAGCCATCACCAGTTCCATCTCCATCTCACCTATCCTCCCACACCACTCCAACACTTCACCATCTCCCAAAACTTCCACGGTCAAACATCCTGTAGAATTGCACAGACTTCCTGTAGAATCCCTGAGTTTCCTGTAGGATCCCCTGCAGACTTCCTGTAGAAGCCTGCAAACTCAGTTGCTGAGCATCCAATCGTGGTAGACTTCTGTGGATTGATGCTAAAGACCCTCAGGGACCTCCCCTAGCCATCTTGACCTTGCCCATGCTTTCCTTCCATTCAAACCGCTCCTGCATAACCAAACCCTAATCAAAAGCATCATCACAATAAAACCAACCACTTAATGAAAAAATACAAAAACATGTCTTTTCAGATGCAAGTAGCTTAGATGCATGTATTTCAGTTCACTGCAAGTAATGGCATTATTGGTAGAGGTTTCATTCACAGTTTTGCATAGTAAGGGTCTAGCTAGCCAAATTAGGGTTTACTAGGGTTTTCATGCTTTGTTGGCTTTTAGTTTCTTTCTGCAAATAGACTAGTCTCCTTTGAGTTAGCTTTTGTCCATCATTCATAAAGCTTCTTCTGTGAGCATATAGAAGTTGGCTTGAGCCCTAGCGGACTTGTGCCAGCTGACCAAGTGACAGCTGCGACAAGAGCTAGTACTTGTGCATACAGCACCGTCACTTCCAAGTTTGTACGAACTACCGGGTTGATAAAATTAGAGATAGGAAGCTCCAGGAGTTGTAGCATTATTGCTACAATACTGGAGCCCACCAACTACCAATCTCATCTCTGCAAGTGGTGAGAATATTCAAATATGTGGAAATAGTATCGCCCTTCTCCATCTTGATTTTCCGAAGCTTGTCCTTGAGCATCGATTTGCTCTGGTCGCTACTATTATGGTAAAGGTCCTTGAATGACTTCCACATTGAAAACAGAGTATCCTTCCCATGGAGACTCGAGACAATATGGTCTCGAACTCCCTCCAGGATGATTCGTCTCGCCTTTGCTACACACTTCTTCCACTCAGCCAATTCTTGTGCATTAGCTGCAGCTGGCTTTGGGATTTCTTTATCAATGAAATCCTTCAAGCCATTGTCTTCGAATACAACTTCCATTCTATCTTTCCATGCTATGTAATTCGAGTTGCCTTCCAAGGCATACTCGAGTCTCAAGCCATAAAATGCCATTGACCAACCTGAATTATGAAATGAATTCGATTTGTACCTGCAACCTTGAACTTCAAACTTCGAATTCTCTTCTCAGTATAGTGTTCATAACTCTAATAACCTTTGCTCCGATACCATGTAGAAATTATGACTGTAGATTAACCTGATAATGCAATATACTAAAGCAAAATACTTTAATCTACTTCTACAATCAAACTTGTGGCATCTTAATAGATTTGAGAAAGATCAAGCGGAACACATACAACTAGAAGAAGAATCAATGTACATGAAACATAGAAGAATACTCAGGGGAAAGCCTCAGCTAAAAACCCCACTATCTGTATTATCATACAAGTTGGAAATATCTCAAAATTACACAAAGCTTTAGCTCTCACAGCTAGCCAGCTCTTAGTACAATCCTCACAAATGCTCACAAGAAAAATAGTCTTCTCATAAGTCCTCCACACTACCCTCCAAGCTCCTATTTCCTAGCGTAGTTTTTCCTGGGTGATCCTATTGTTACCATGTGTAACACTGATCTCGCACCCTGTAAAATTGTCCAATCCTCAAGGAATGAATTCCTTCTGCATGCATGAGTTTTCCTTATAGGAAAAGCTATGCAATTGATAGTACAATGTCCATGTCTTTAATCTCAACTGGGTCTTTCTCATAATAGACATGCATGAGCTAATGATGAGAGAATCTTCAGTTATCTAGAGTACACTAGTTTGATGCATGCATGCATTAACTGACTAAACTCACAATTAGTTCCTCAAACAGTTTGGAACTAATCTAATTGGACTTAACTTAGTAAACTGAGCTAACTAATTACAACTCAAATACAAATCAACCTTATCTCCTTAATTAAGGGATAATCTCCTTAATTTAAGGGATAACTGTTGCATGACTTCACAAATACTTCTAACTTGAATTTCTCTAACTAATTAATCCATAATGAATTAATTAATTATTTTTCAAGCAACTAGTGAGACTAAATTCAAATTTTAATTTTCAATTTTAATTCAAGGACAAATTAAAATTGGAATATTCTTGTTGCCACATTTCAAAATTTTTATGCTGCAAACTAAGTTTTAAAACCATTATTTTATGTGTTTTTGCAAAGTAATCCATTTCCTAAAAGACATAAAATTTTACTTGCATATTTTATATCACCTTCAAGTTTGTAAAACATATCAGTTCATATACAACAACAAATGAAGAATTTCCTAAAGTAGGAGAATCACTACCGATGAAAGAGTTTTTATTAAATAAATAAGAATCTAAGAAGAGAGCTCAAAGGAAGTGTTTGTTCATGACCACTTGCAAATCAAAAGGTAAGTGTTGTAGGCTTGTAATTTATAATGATAGTACATAAAATCTTGTTTCTAGAGATATGGTAGAGAAAATAATTTTAAATAAGACAACACACCCTACTCCTTAGAAAGTCTCTTGGCTGCAAAGGGGTCATCAAAATATTAGTAAATGAATAGTGTAAAGTAGAGTTTCAAATTGGGAGATACAAAGATGAAATATTAGATGATGTGATGCCTATGGATATCCTCCATATCTTGTTGGGAAGGTCATATAATTTTGATCAGAAAGTTTCGCATGGTAGTAGAAGGAACATGCACCCTTAAAAAGGATGGTTGGAAACATACTCTGTTGCCTTTGCCAAATGAAGGATTTAAATAGGAATATGGTCTTAGTGTACTACTTATGAGCAGTAAGGAGATGTTATGTGAGGTTAAGAGGGAAGAATCACTTTTTTCCTTAATTGGTAAACGCAAAGTAATTCTTAGTCATACTATTTTAGATTATTTTCCTCACAAAGTTAAATCTATGTTGGATGATTTTGCTGACATAATTGTGGATGAGTTGCCAAGAAAATTACACCCTATTCAAAGCATCATCCATCATATAGATTTGATTCTAGGAGAAAATCTTCCAAAAAAGGAAACCTACAAAATGACTCCTTGGGAAAATGAAGGGATATAGCACCAAGTGCAAGAGTTGTTAGACAAAGGTCTTGTCAAAGAAAGCTTAATTTTGTGTGTTGTTCCAATAGTACTTCGTCCAATGAAGGATGGCGGTTGGAGGATGTTTCTAATTCAAGGGACACTATAAATAACAATAAGATACAGATTTCCTCTTCCACAAATTGATGACTTGATTGATTTCTTGAGTGGTGCTAGATATTTTTCTAAAATAGATTTAAAGAGTGGGTACCACCAAATCTGAATAAGAGAAGGGGACGAGTGGAAAACAACCTTTAAGGCTAATGATGGACTATACAAGTGGTTAGTGGTGTCTTTCGGTCTTAATAACACACCCATCAATTTCATGAGGCTAATGAATGAAGTCTTCAAGTAGTTTACAGGTAATTTTTGTATTGTTTATTTGGATGGAATTCTAGTGTATAATAAAGAAAAGGAAGAGCATCTAAGGCATCTCAAAGTAGCCTTAAAAACCTTGTAGCGTGAAAAGTTGTTGCTTAATTTGAAAATGTTTACCTTTATGAAAAGATAATTAGTATACTTAGGCTTGGTCATTTCTAAGGATGGTCTAAAAATGGATCTAGAAAAGGTTAAAATGATTATGGAGTGGCATGTTACAAAGAATATTTTTGAAGTAAGAAGCGTCCATGGTCTTGCCAATTTAAAAAGATATATGTTACAAATTTTAGTAGCCTTTTCACACTGATTGTGGAAACCATCAAGGAAAGTAACCATCTATTCAAGTGGACTGTAGCAACATTTAGAAATTTTAATTTTCTAAACAAAATATCACAGACCAACATGTTTTGGCACTACTAGACTTCAATAAATATTTTTAGGTTGAAACAGATGCAAGTGGAATTTCTATTGGACTATTTTTACATGAGGAAGGGCAACCAATTGCTTATTTTAGCAAGCAATTAAATGAATAAAAACATAGGTGGTGTTCCTATGATAAAGAGTTTTATGTTATAGTTCAATATTTGAAGAAATGGAGGCATTATCTAGTGCGTAAATAATTTTTTTTGTACATTGATAACCATGCTTTGAAGTTTATTAATAGCCAACTAAAGTTAAATCAGAGGCATGTAAAATGGATTGAATTTATGTATAATTTTACTTTTGTGATAAAACATACCAATGGTTCATCAAATAAAGTAGTTGATGCCTTAAGTAGAATTAATTTAATTATATAAGAATTTCAAGTGAATGTTTTAGGATTTGATAAATTAAAGGAGATGTACAAGAATGATGTTAATTTCAAGGAAGCATAAGTAAGTTGTGAGAATCCAATCAGCGTAAACAAAACTTGGTGGTCAAACTACATGATACAAAAAGGTTTGTCATTTAAATATAGTATGCTTTGCATACCCAATTGTTTTATGAGAACCGATTTGATAAAGGAGAAACACAATGGAGGACGATCTTGACACTTTCAAATGACAAAAATTTTCTTTGTTTAATTCTTTTTATTTTTAGCCAAGTTGCAAGTTGAGGTAAAGAAAATTGTGGTAAAGTGCAGAGTGTTCCAGCTTGCCAAGGGAAGAAGTCAAAATTCAGGATTGTACTAGCCACTTCCCATTCCAAGAAGGCCTTGGGATTCTATCAACATGGATTTTGTTTTGGGATTACCTCGAAAACAAAGAGGTAATGATTATAATTTTTTGGTTGTGGACAGGTTTCTAAAATGGCTAATTTTATACCTTGTACAAAAACCATTGATGCAACTAGTGTTACAAAATTATTTTTTAAATAAGTTGTGAGGTTGCATGGTTTGCCTAGAACCATTATTTTAGATTAGGATACAAGATTTGTAGGTCATTTCTAGGGGATCTTATGGAATAAACTAAGCACAAATTTAAATTATAGTTCATCTTACCACCCACAGACATATGGAAAAATAGAGGTGGTGAATAGAATTTTGGGAAACATCTTCAAAAGTTTGGTAAGTGAGCATCCCAAGTAGTGGGATCAGGTGCTTGTTCATGTTGAGTTGGCCTACAATGAATCACTTAGTAGAAGCATAGGAATGAGTCCATTTCATATTTTGTAGGGAATGCACCCTAGGAGAGTGTATGAATTAAGAAATTTGGGAAAGAAAAAACTTAGGATTGTAGATGGTGAATAATTTGCAATGAGTATGCAAGAGTTACGGGAAAGAGTTGAACAACAATTGTAGGAAAAAAATGAGTACAAACAAATAGCAAACATAAAAATAAGACGATCAGATTTTGAAGTTGGAAACTTGGTTATGGCATATTTGAGAAAGGAAATGTTTCCTATGATGACATATAACAAACTTAAGCTCTATAAACTTAGTCCATGTAAATTTTAAAGAATGTTTCGTCCAATGTCTATGAGTTGGAACTTCCTAAAGACATTGGAATATCACCAATTTTCAATTTAACAAACCTATACCCCTTCAAGGAATCACACAATGCTACAGTAAATGCACTTTTAAGTGATGAAGATCATACCAACAAGTAGGAGAAGTCGCTACACAAAGGAACTCATAAAGTAATTGAAAAAATATTAGCTCAAAGAATAGTTAAGAAAAACAAAGGTGAAGATTATCTTCAATATTTAATTAAATGGAAACAATAGCAAGTAGCAAGATCAATCCTTTAACGAAGTGTTAGACCCCTTTAATTGGTCACAAGATAAGTTTGAAGCCCTTCGCACATAGTCCTAATCGGATTCCCTGGAATGAAGCAAAAAGGTGAAACTATAGAGTCTAATTGGATTCAGAGTTATAATGTTAAGTATGTTAATTTCAGAGTTGTAAACCTATTTCATCAAAGAAACCTGTCAATTGACGAGATTTGCCCCTTCGCCATTCTGCTGCAACCCAAACGAGAAAACCTGGATCATTCGAACGTGAAGGATTTGCGTTAAGCCTTACGAGATAGAGGGCGAAGAAATTTGAGGTGTGCGTGCTTGAATTTAAGGTGAAATTGAGGCTTTTGTCTTAGTTCAAAGGGGGATTTTTGTTGGGTTAAGAGCATTGTTAACGCTAAACACTGAGATTAAGCACTAGTCCACCAAGAGAAGACCTCAAATGAGTAAGATCGAGGGAAGACGAGTTTAGTAAACTAGTTGGCATCACTTTCAAAAGAGATCAATTTTAGTTTTGTCACAAGGCAGGTGCTCTTGATTCTCACAATTTTATTGCATATGGGGCTCTAGTGCATAGTAAAATTTAGAACTAAAATTAAAAAATTATGATAAGAATGTTTAAATATTGGCACAATATGTCTCTTTTAATACTTTTTAAAATATATAAATAAGTTAAGTTAAGTTGAGCTTGTACAGTTTTTAGTTGAAGTTAAAGCTAAATCAATAAATATTTTATTATTAAGGGTATATGTTAATTTGTTAACAATAAAAAAGAGAATGAAATATTTTAGGAATTAATATTAGTAGCTAAGTTAATTTTCTATATTTTTTTAAAAAAAGGATTTATTAATTTCTATTTTTTCTAAAGAATTATTCACCCAAATTTTATATTTATAGGATAAAATTATTTTATCTTAAAAGTCACCAAAATTTTATAGAGACTATATAAAATTATTATAAATTTTAATATTTTTTTAAAATATTGTCAAACATTTTATAGTTTGCATATTATGGACTAGTAAGATTAGCCAAAATTTATAATTTTAATATAAATTTTCATCCTTAATATAGAAAATATTATTAACTCTCACTTTTTTATGAGCTTTCCTTTTATTTTTGGGATATAAAATAAAATTTTGTTCTGATGTATTATTTTCAAATGGATTCTTTTTTGTGGAAAATAACTTTATTATTAAAATTTTATCAAATAAGTGAAAGTGATTGTAATGATATTATTTATGCATAATTTAAAATTTGAAAAAGGAGTGAAAGTGGTTTATACTTTAGAGTTGAGGTAAACTTAAACAAATATAGATATGATAACTATTGAGAATGTTACTAATATAAACAAAAATAAAAAGTTTGTGTTTCTAATCTCATGGATTAACTCTGTTCCACCTGCAGGGTTCCATTATTCGTTAATGGTCTTGTGTTAGGATATCTAGATCTAGATTTTACTCTAACAAAAAATTGAATAATTTATGTGCTAGTACATACACGTCTAACTTTTACATTCAATATTTTTGAAGAAACTATCAAATACCACAGTTTTGAATGGTCAAGGTTCCATACATTAAAGTTTCAACATCTAGATCTGGTGTTTGTCAAAATTTATTTACTCTAAATTTTAAAAGGTCAGGTATCCACTAACTTAGATTAGATAGAGTTCCATTGGTAAAGGTTCATGCATCCAGATCATGGTTTTGTCTATGCTATTCTATCTATTATACATTTTGGAAAATCGATGCTCGGTTTTTTTTCTTTCCCAATAATCTCACACCTCTTCAATGATTGCACTCGTACATGTGTCATCTCTATATCCAGTAAGGCCCTCCAAAAATATTTTCTAATCTATTTGCAGCTCCATTACAGCAGCAACTGCACTCGACATCGTGTCCTGCATTAATGGTGCACCTCCACCCTTTGAACATTGCTCCATCCCCCATGCATACGGCACCCAAATTTTCACTCTCTCATGTTTCCTTCCTCCCAAATTTCTCTCATCACCCTCGATCTCTCATACTCAACACCCTCTACTTCCTCCCCATGGTAGTACTACATATTTTATCATCAACCCTAGTTGTTCATTTATCTCCTCTTCGAACCAATTTTCCATATACATGCCATGCTTTGAATTATTGAAGAAGGCTTCATGTTGCAGGATTCCTTGCATTTAATAAAGTGGAGTAAATAGATTTATAATCATTAATATATCTGGTAGAATTGAGGAGAATTTTTCCTCCTTTGATATATATTTATTTTCAAACATTCAAAAACAAGTTGCCTTCTTCAATAATTCAAAGCATGGAATATAAATGAAAAATTGGTTTAGAGAGCATATACTTATAGTAATATCTCGGGTTGATGGTAGACTATGTAGTACTATCACAATGACGAATTTGAGGGTGTTAAGCGTGAGATACCAAGGGCGACAAGAGCGATTTGGCAAGAAGGAAGCAAGGGAGTGTGAAATTTTTTGTGTAGGCTACGCAAGAGCTAGAGTTCGGTTCAAAGGGGTGGTGATGCATCATTAATGTAGGATGAGATGTTGAGTGCATATACCACAATAATGGAGCCACAAATAGACAAGAAAGGATTGTGAAAGGGCCTTGCCAAAGATGGAAATGATGTGGAGACGGGTGCAATCTCTGAGGAGGTGTCACATCACCGAAATAACAAAAAAAAATGATCATTAATTTTCCAAAATGTATAATAAATAGACTACACTTTATATATATATATATATATATATTAATTATCTGGATTTTCATGAAGTTTGATAATAATAATAAAAACATTATTTAAAGATTAAAAGTCATTATTATATTTTAAATGAAAATCATTATAATTTTATAATTAAAAAGAAAAAATGTAAGAGAATATATATATGAAATGTTATATTAAAAATATATATTCATACTAAACTCACCAAAATTGAAAATTAAAATATACAAATTTTTAAGGTAGCATCAGAGTTTGAGTTGTGATGAGACTTAAGTACACGAGGCATTGCAAAGGATTTCCATTTAATATGGGAAAAAGAAAAGCTATAATTTGTGTTTTCTTTGAGGGGATGATCTCAATATATCCTTTAAGACTTATTAATATCAACTTATATATATAGATATATTAAATCACAGTGACATAGAGGTAGTGCCCTTTTCCTCCAATTGTAAAATTTCTAGCTAGCTATCGCTAAGACTGGCTAATGTTTGCACAAGGATTCTTAAGATTGTGGATGGAAAGGGTTAGGTTCCTTTATAACCAAAGGACCTCTTTTTAAATATGAGATGTTTTTTTTATATCATTTTAAAATCTAGTTCTTTGTATAATGGATAGTTTTGTAAATGTTTCATTGAGTTTAAACCCCAATGTTTTGTATCTATTATGGATTGTGATTATACATTGTGCTAGTATTTATTTTAATATGATTGATATTAACACGAATCATGATTACACATTGTGTTAATTTTTCTTTTAATATGATTCAAAAGTTTAAACCTAATTTTAATATGATTGATATTAACACGAATCATGATTACACATTGTGTTAATTTTTCTTTTAATATGATTCAAAAGTTTAAACCTAAACACTATTAAAGGGGAAAAATATATTCCATCAAATTCCAGGTTTGTTCGACATTATATTGAATGAACTTTAATTTGACTTCATTTTAGTGTCATGCATTTAAATTTCCAACTCAGCCATAATAATGATAATTTAATACAATGTCTCTGTGAGAATGGGCAACATTATGTCTCACAAAGATTTATTGGCTTTATTTATGACCCGTGATCAAAATTCCATGACCATCAAAATACTTATGGTAGATCCCATTGTTGTCATTACGACAAATACCCTCCATAATTTTTCCTCCACTCAAATTTTGGAGCCTCCTTGTGATCCTATGATCTATCGTTCCTCAATTATTCTTAGTCACTTCATGAGAAGTTGACTATTTGTTAAGTGTTTCACTTTGGAGACTTTTGTGATTGAGTTTAGAAGAATGATATTTCGAAATAGAATCCACAGGTGCCATTTTCTAAATTTTACGTTTCAAGGCACCAACTAGATTTGTTAAGTGTTTAAGTCCTCTTCTCAGATTCTAACTGTTGAAACCACTTGCTTACACATGCCTAGACTTTGATGCATTCATAAGTGCATCCTTTTCTAGGAAGACTAGCAGTCAATATGCACCTTGGAAAGTCAATCATTGCACAATCCTTGATGATAGTGTTGAAAATAGAAACAAGAAATGTTAAAAATAGAAACAAGAAAATCTTAATTTAATTTTGTCCTTGAATTAAATTAGGAATTAAATTGTAATTCTATTCTCATAGAAGCTTGTAGCAATAACTAAGTTAAGTTTACTTAGTTGGCTTAGTAAATTCGAGTTGGAAGTCTATCTAGAGTCATGTAGAGTGATCCCTAAATTTTATGGGGGTATGTTGAGTTATTATTGAGTTGTAATTATTTAATTCAGTTTAACCAAGTTAAATTCAGTAAATCTAGTTCTAGCTATTGGAGGAACTAGTGAGTGGTCAAGTGAATTAAATTGGATTTAATTCACATGCAGTGATCAATCAGATAATTGATAATTCACTCATAAATAACTCATTCATGTCAGTTCATAGGAATACCTGGTTGAGATTAGAGTTTAGGGACAATGTACTATCAGTTGTATGATTTTTCGATTTGTATAGATGGTGAATGAAATCATTAGAAGGACTATGGATGGATTGTGCAGTTACTAGTAAGGAATTTCCCAATTAAATATGGGCCAATTCCCAAGGGAACAGTGCAAGGAATTAGGATCTTAGAGGCTTGGAAATTTGGCTAAGTATTGGGCAAAGGAAGTCAGTTAGGCAGAGGATAGAAAATACTTGTGAAGGTTAGGCTCAAGGTTGGCTATAGCATATTATATTCATCCAGAGTATTTAACTAAGAGTGCAAGGAAGTAGGGGCTTGGCAGGCAGCAGAATTGGCTAAGTGTTGGCTTCAGCTAGTTTGTGAAGCAGAGAGAGAGATTATACTTGTGTAGGAATTATTCAGGTTGCAAAAGCATTGTATTTTCTTCTTATATCTTCTCGTGAATGCAATATAGATAGTCAGGGTTTTTATCAGTTTCTTTCCACAGATAAATATTGTCTTATGTGCGATTGAAATTCTTCCTTTTCTGCTTATTGTTTTCAATGCTCAACTTTGGTGCCACTGAAGAGTAGAGTAGATTCTTGTCTTGTGTTTTAGCATATCATATAAGTTGTTGAATCTACAAGTAAAAATCTACAGATAGTCATTACACATATCCTAATGACAGTGATTGTGCTGTGCCTAAGGACAGTGATTGCATAGTTCTTTGTAGGTGATGACTATATGGTCCTAAAAGACAATGCTTGGGAATTATTTGGTGATAGTGATTGCACAATACTTAGAGACAGAGACTGTCCAATCCCTTTGGATAGTAAGTGCGTAGTTTTAGTTGACAACGCCCCCACTCTTAGTTGCAATTGTATCATCGTTCAAGTGAATATTCTCATTTTCTTCTTTTGCACACCTACGCTTTCAAAAGTGTCATTTTCACTTCCGCGACTGTCATTTTTTCTTTCTTTCACTTTAAAAAATGTTTCTTTTGCTTTTTCTTCACTCTGGTGTGTGTTTCTTTCATTTTCCTTAGCTTTTACAAGTGTCATTTTCACTTTTCTTACTGTCACAAGTGTCACTTTTAACTATTTTCACTCGTACATATGTCTCATTTTTGTGCATCATTAGAGGAATCTCTAGTGAAATATTTTACATTAATTGATCATATCTATCATAAGAATATGTGCTAGACACATTCCCGCAGCTTAGCGCACTTTTTGGTTGTAGTCGACACTCTTGTCATAACTTGTATTATAAGTGTTGCACAGCTACGTTTCAACATAAGCGTTGCTTTGTTGTTGTTTCAAGGTATTCTTGTTGATTTTGGGTAGTGTGCATTCTTTTAGCTTGGTTTGATGTTATTTGAGTGTGGAACCACTATCTTAGGCCTTGTTTGCATGTCTTGCTCTCTCTTGTTTGATTGATCCCACACTTAGTCTTTTTTGGAGCATGCACTGTCTTTGAAACTTGTTAACTCTCATCTGGAATTATGCATTGTGCAATCTTAAGTCATAATGAAGCACCCTTGCCTCTTGGAACTACACATTGTGTAGTGTCTATCTCTAAGAACTACACATTTCACAATTCTGGTACTCAGTCCCTACCTCCTGCATATTTCAACTGCACAATATTTGCTCATTCAGGCTTCCATTGCACATTATGCAGTCCCAATCAGTAGTCAAGCCTCTCTCAGTCCTTTACTTGATCAACTATGCAATTTCCTACTTTAGTCCCTCTAAAACTGCGCATTGTGCAATCACAGTGAACAAGTCGGCCTCATTAAATCACTAGCTCCCTCAACTTATCAACTTTTCCTTCCAGTCTCTAAGCCACTGCGCATTGCATAGTGAATAGACCTTCATTATTGCCTCCTAGAATTGTGCACTGCATAATCCTTGAGCCTCCTTAGTCCTACACTTTGCCCTAGCTTGTTCAGCATGTTGCATAAGAAATAAGATAGACTAGGAGATTTCAGGATTGAATTTATCTTGTCATGAGTGAATTCCATTTTCAGGTATTGTTATCTTGACATGAGAGGATGATGCTCAAGAAGGAATCCAAAGAGAGGCCACAAGAGAGCATTTGTAGAGAAAAAGCACCAAAGGGACCATCATGAAGAACCTGTAGGAATCTTCGACCAAAACAAAGACATAGAAACTCATGCTAACTTGGAAGGTTATGACACTCATCTAAACCTTTTGAAGGGTTAAGATAAAGAACAAGCAAAGATCCATCATGAAGAAGATACAAAGATGGCAACTAGGAGGAAGGTTTGAACCGAACACGTCACAATGAAGTTCCATGTCATCAATGCCAAGTCATGGCTTGTCTAAGTGTCATCACAAATTCATATGTGTCAATTTATCTCACCACATCATTTGTGGAATGTAACTATCGTATTCATAAAATGAGAAAATGTAAAATGTATGGATGACCGAGGGTCGCACATGGAATGTGAAAAGTCACTTGAAGGTTCTAGAGTCTGTTATCACTTAGAACTAAAAAATTGATACATGTAATTTTCTATCCTAGCCCGATGACAAAGGTCTGTGTTTGTTTAA
Source organism: Pinus tabuliformis (assembly GCA_031772625.1). NCBI lineage: Eukaryota > Viridiplantae > Streptophyta > Pinopsida > Pinales > Pinaceae > Pinus > Pinus tabuliformis. Next base: position 1,948,605,797 of record CM062818.1, read on the forward strand.
TTTCAAATTTTCATTTTTAAGTTTCTTCCCGTAGGATTTGGAGTTTTTAAAAGAGTTTTTAACTCAAGTTGTTCTCAACTCCCATTGGTTCCCCTCTACCCATCATTGTTCTACAGCCACCTCTTGTCTTATGTGAGTCACCGTGCCTTTTCATGATTAGGCAGTTTCGCAGCGCTATTCCAATTCGTCAATTTCGTAGCGCAATCATAACTAGGCAATTTCGCAGCGCTTCATGATTAGGCAGTTTCGCAGCGCATCATCAAAATTTAAACTGACCGCGCTGCGAAATCATGGATTCGTACTTTTCACAGCGAATCTTTCCCGAAATATCAAATCCGTTAGGTGAGTCATAGGCCATGTCCTCTCATGTCAGCTCATGTACCTCTCTTTACCACTCATTGCCACTATCACCACCACTAGATCTGTTGATATGCACAAGTTATTATTCCCAAGAAATTTTACCGTGCATAAACCATAATGATGGCCGTAAGTCCTGCATGAATGACAAAATCTGCAAGATTATATCTTGAAAGGTTTTAAACGGAAGAGTTTAAAATTCAAGCGAGGCTGATAATTCAAGCGAGGCTGATAATCAAGCGAGGCTGAATTCAGAGAGAAGCTGAAATACAATTCCAACCGGAGCTGGTAGTTATTGCTTGCGAGGATTTGGAAGAATCAATGGAGAAAAAGGAGCACAGATCCGGCAAACCTCTAAGGACTGAGCCTGAAGGCCTGGATATAACGCTGAGAAATGAAGAGGTGAAGAAAGCGTTTAAAAAGGCTGGGTGCTGGAACTTTTGCAAAAAGTTACAAGGAGGACATGCACAGGTAACTAAGGAATTTGCGCTTAACTTCACGGGTTTGAATTCAAAGGTAGCTATGTTAGAAGTGCAGGTTTCTCCAGAAGTGATATCTGCTGTGACAGAGATCCCAAGAGGACAAGAGGAATGGTTCAAAAATTTCAAATTTGACATGAATCCTTGCAAGGAGTTTTTGAAGGATGATTATGTAAATGAAGATTTAAGTAGGGGAGTGCACAGGAATTATGTCAAAGAACATTATGCTCTCTTACTCACCTGCATACAGAAATATTTGACTTGTGAAGGAAGGTATAACAAGGTTTATTCTTACCATTTTAAACTACTTTTACATTTCACCGGGAAGGTCTCCATAGACTTACCGTTTTATCTTTTCCGTAGTTTGAGTAAGATGTGTGATAAGGTACAGCTGAGGAAAGAGGATTCTGAAACCTCTTTGTTTCATCATGGTTTGATCAAATTACTGGTTTTAGATGGGCTTCAAAAGATAGACAAGGATTGGAATTCATTCATTTTTATGGCTGGTTTCAAAAGCCAGACTGGCCTCACTCCCCAACCTGCCAGGGATTTTACAATAGCTGAGCTTCAAACAGAAGCAAGAGCTAAAAGAGTTACAAAGTCACAAGTAAGAAAACCAGTGAAGCCACTGAAGCCACTCATCATCCAAGATCAAGCTCAGCAATCAACTAAGGAAAAGGCTTAGGGTAAAAAGACTGTACCTGAAACAAGCACATCTGAAACAGTCTCAAGGGTAAGAACAAGAAGTCAAATAATGAAGGAAAAAGGTAAAGCTATAGCAGTTGAAGAAAGTCCAGTGTCCAAGGCAAGTTTAAATGATTTATTACAGGATATTGAATTTGAGCAATCTATACCAGTTCAAGTCGAATTGATGCAGTCAGAACAAGAAAGCACCAAGAAATCCAAGGCCTCAAAAAGGCTTAGATTTGATGAGCCAGTTGAAGAGTTCTTTTTTAAACCAAGAAGACCTATGACAAGAAGATTCCAGCAAGTACAGGAAGCACTGCCAAGAACAGAGGAAACAGGGGAAGAGATACAAAAAGACACGGGCAAAACAGTCATTGCATCTCAAGAAGATAATATAGCAGCCATACAGAGACAATTGGAATCAGCTAAGTATGAAATTGCTAAATTGAGGAAAGCCGCTAGAAAACATGCAACCATACATGCAAAATATTATAAAACCCTATGGGAAGGGAATGTAGTTGTAGAAGCTCAGTTGAATTCAGTGGTAGATGGCCATTCACAGTTTCATACGTGGACAGTACCAGCAATCAAAGAAGCCAAGTACATCAGAAGGATCAATATGCAACTGAGAGCTGGGAATAAGGCTATGAAGAAACAAATTGAAGATCTGAAGGCACAGCTAAGTCAGCTACCTGCTAAATGAGTTTTCATGTCAAGTAAGATTTTGTTTTAAAATTTTGACAAATTCGCTTGATTTAATCTTTCTGAGGAAATATAAATCCCTGTTCGGCATGTGGAAAGTTTAGGGGAGTTTTTGGCAATCAAATACTCGGCTAATAAAGGTCTCGGGTCAAAAGCAAGCTGTTTTAAAAAAAACTCAGCAGTTTCGTAGCGCGCTACGAAACTGCTGAAGGTGATGATTTTTACGCAATTCAAACAGTTTGAATTATAAGCGGGAATTTTGAAAGGAAAACGTCCAAAGGGTATGCAAAGCATCATCTGAAGCTATACAACAGTTAACCAGGTCAAGACACGTGGAGATAATATGCATTCGAATCCAACTTTAGATTTTTGTCATAAAGGAAGCATATTTCATAGTTATCACACTCCAGGATATGTGAAACAGTTACAGTTTGCAAAAATTTTGGCTTTCACGTATGCAAACGGTGGACAGCACATCAAAGACGTGGCAGTTTGCTCCATTTTGGGGTAATTAAAAGATAAAGGATATACTTCGTTGGATCCGGACATGTTAAGGCAGACTAAAGACCGATACACAGGGACAGTTTCATATGTTTCAGGGTATTGGAAAGGATGTGTCATTAAAGATCAAACATGGAGCTTTGAACATCCATTACAGTCAAACTAAAGGGGAGCAGATGTCAAAGAACGAGGATCCTTGTAATTAAAGCCATCATGCATGTAATATGGAGTTAGAGTCATAGTTGATTTAGATCTCTTAAAAAACTCCAGTTAGCACTTTGTTGTATTTATTAGTTGGTTAAATGGTTGATAGGTGTCATTAGAAGTAGTTTTCGAATTCCCCTCATGCTGGAGGAGGAATCTCGATCAGTTAGAATAAGAACTCTATATATAGCTGAAACAGCAATGTAATCAAGGTTGGAAAAATTTTATGAGACAGCTTGTATTTGGCTTATGTAAAGACTCATTTCAGTAATATAATTTGACTTTACTTCTCAGGATTCATGAGGGATTTCTATGGTTCAGAATATGTGATCTTGTTCTTTCCATAATTTTTACAGTGGTATAGATGTATAATCACTCAGAACTCACTGAATGTGCTCTGATTTCCTGTATGCATTTATAAACTGTGGTCCTATATGAGTTATGTTCTGAATATCTAAATGCTGAGTGCCCTGACTTCTATGTAAGGTTGAGTTCACTGTTATATTGAGGTGTTGTTGACTCCATAAGCCCAATGGATAGATGCTTAATGTTTTTCCAGCATTCATATTTTTCACAGTTGTTCTATAAGAGTTAGCCATCTTAGCTTTAATCAAAATCATTAATCCTTTAAGAGAGAGCCCTCTCAGGTTGAGGAGGCTAAGCCTCAGCCTAAAGTAGGTTGAAATAGTTACTTGAAGTCTTCCTGGTCTGCAGCCTTCCAGGGCTTGATTTTGAGATAACATAGTCATTAGAAGTTCAAAGGCCACATAGGAATTTGAAAATTCATAGTAGGAGCTCAAGACTCATGAGGGAAGGTCAAGAGTCACATGAGAAGTGAAGAGTCGCATCATTTGTTATAAATACACCCTCATAGATCAAGAGAAGGAATTTGGGACTTTGGATTTTTCACCTTGGCTTCTCTAGCTCGGCATAGGAGAGAATATTTTTCTTTGGAGGAGAAAGTGGTGACTTAATGTTCCACTATTGGGGCTAGTGTGGCAACATTTCAATTGTGTAACTTGGGACTTTCACTTAATATATGAAGCTCTCAACGTCAGTGCACTTTCATGCATATGTCATGAATGATTGTGAAACTATTCTTTCATTTTTTAATAGAGGAGGAATGACCTGTTATAGAGTTTTGTGAACCCAATGTTTCGGACTACCAAGTGAGTTCATCATCAGGGGATGCGTCATTTCCATATACCCCAGTAGAATGGAAAAGGTTTGTAGACGACATATTTTCCAAGTGGAGTCATGGAAAAGAAAAACTTGACCTATTCCTCAATCATTTAAATAGCCTATCTGACCATACAAAATTCACTATTGAAATTGAAAATAACAACCAGCTTCCCTTTCTTGATATCCTTCTAGCTAAAAGAGATGGGTCTCTTGGTTTCCAAGTCTATAGAAAGAAAACCCATATAGAAAGATACCTACATGCAAATTCGCATCACCACCCTAAACAGAAGATTGGCATCATTAGGACCCTAACCACTAGGGCATCCAAAATATTTTTTAAATTTATACATTCACAAACTACTAATTCAAAGTCAAACTCTTTTGAAAATGAGTAATTGCGATATTATGTGCCTATTGGCAAGTACAACGAGGCAAAAGGATCAAATTTACAAGCATTATGATCCATTATCTAACTCAACCACTGATTGCCACTTTCATGACTAGTAGATAATGCTTTAACACTCAATTAGGAAACAAGGAAATAATGTACCTCATGTATGTCAAGCACCATAGTCATCAATGTTAATTAACTAAGAAAAATGTATCAAGCATCACGAGTAAACTGCATGTGGAGAATCGTGGATCTCATCTATAGAAATTTTTTCTATGATATGGATCATAGGAGAAATATTTTCATGTGATACTCATAGATGTCAGGGGGTAACCATAAGAAAATATGACCAAAACTAGCAATTTCCATTATTCATTAACCAAACCAAACTACCTTTTAAAAATTCTACAAACCTTGTAATTTTTTATTTGTATAGCAAATCAAACATTGGATGTCACATTATTTTAGTTTTTTTCATAATAGTCATGTATTGTGTTCTCCAAATATTCTACAAGTTGCAAGAAACAAATCTACCAAAATAGTAGTTTCATCGATTTGACCCATTTTCATGCCACGGAAAATTTTAGTGCCATATCTTACCAAAATGCATGCCAAGGGTTCATTTTTTTCCCAAATGATGAATTATGAATTTCAGGTATTCTTCTTTACTAGCCTAATACATGTGTGTTTCCACATTTACCATTCCATCCTTAAAAATTCATGTTGCAGCAAAATAAGACCAAATATACCTTTTTCCACTTTGTGCAAATCAAGCTTCAATGGCTTAGAGAAATACGCATGCCACTTCTATGCTAAATTTGGTGGAGAATATGAATTTTCTCTAACCTGCTCATTTGGTTCATAATTCTAATCCGAAGTGCATGAAGAATCTTCATCTCAAAGACCGACATTTAGAAGTGGGGGAGGTTGGGCAATGAGTTCCTCTAAATCTGCATGTGGAGGATCTTCTTCAAACTTTACAATCCTCTCAATAAAGAGTTAAGCTTTTGTGAGATCTAATAATCTATACCCTTTGATGCCATCTCAGTATCCATGATACATGCACGCCCTAGTATGTGGCTCTAAATCCTTTCGCTTATCTAACAAAATTCGAGCACATGTTCACAATCCAAGGATACAAAAGGGGGTGACTTCCGCTTTCTTACTGCACCAAGCCTCATAAGAAGTTTACCCCATCATGGATTTGTGTGGTAATCTATTCTAGATGCAAAGGGTTATACTCGGAAAAAGAGTTATCCTATCCCGATGAATTTGGATCTATAACCATAGATTATGATGCTTAATATATAAAAATGAGTTGCAAAGTAGAACATACCTGCAAGATTAAGTATCTCAAGTTCCTCACAATGCCTAAATGTTAGATTTTCTCAATTTTCTTCTTGGGAAAGAATACAGATTTGATAAAATGGCACTTAGAACTGTTGAAAAATGTAACTATGTTCAAGCTTCATAAATGTATTTGAGTCATTATGTAATGTACTGGTCAAAAAATTAAAAAGAATTTTTTTATTATTAGCACAATGATTGTTATAGCACCATTTACCACACTTGGTAGATTTAATGCTCTTTTCATGGCCTAGGGAAACCCTTCGTTTCCAGACTTGGTCCAAATTCTAAAAAACAGTGTTTTAATTCCCATACGTTAATTTTTCCCTGTATAAAAAGCGTGTACATGCTGGTCAGTCTATACCCAACCTGCGTATATGTGTTAAAACACTAAAAATATATATAATCTCCTTAAATTCGAGCGTATTTTAAGGGATTTACCTGTTACTCACCTACTATAGCCCGTGGCCCAACTGTTTCCCAACTGAAAAACAAAAACAAAAACAAAAACAAAAAACAAAAAACAAAACAAAACAAAAAAACGAAAAACTAATTTGGAGAAGTATAAATAAAGCTCCATGGGAAGCCCTAAGGGGGAGAGAGAGTAGATATTGATATTATAGTTGATTACATCCTTATTCAAGTCTGAAGAAATCCCTGTGCCTCCTGCACTCCCAAGTTATAGGAAACCTTTGTTTCCTTCTTTGAGGTGTCCATCATCTTTGTATGACACCCTGGTGTACTTTTACAAAGGACTATTGAGACCTGGGCAAGATGGATCCAGAGGACGGTTTTGCTTGGAGCTGGAGGAAGACTCAGGTTGTAGTTTTCCACATTTCATTTAGCTCGCATCAATAAAGAAATGATGTTCTTTTCCTGATATTTATTGTGTTTATGAATTAATCTATGTTATGATTTACATATGAAATCTTATGTTAATGCTCATTTTGCTCACATGCTTATATGATTTAACACCTATATCATGAACATGCTTTCTATTACTTCTGTTGTATATGCTTTTCTTGGATAAGTTACAATTTCTAAAGGCATTGGAAGGAGTAGATGGTTTGGACCCTACGAGATCAACCTCAAACATAGGACCTCTGAGTAATACCTCTTCTTCCTACTTCAGTAGTTTAAGCATTTAGATTGCTTATCTGCGTATTACTTTATGTTGTATACCCTCCACTCTATTGGGGTTTTCAACCAAAGACCCTAGGATGTTTCCACCCGCAACAGGATTAGCGACTCCATTGGGGAAAACATTCTTGTTTTTCCTAGTTTGGGTTGTTTGTTCTTGATCAGGGTTTGTTTTCTTGATTTCTTTTTTTTACAGTGTCAGTGACTTATTGGCTTCCCAGGCATCAAGTCTGATATTTTGGATCAGGCCTTGATGTTTTATTTTTCTTAATTGAGCTTTTTTTACGCAGTTTTTAGGGATACATTAGCATATACACTCTTGTTTCCTCAAATAGACTCACGTATACGCAAGTTTCTTGTGTTTGAAATGCATGTACACGCCTATGTGCTTTTACACAGTCGCGTATACCTAATTTTGAATTAATTTTTCAAAATATTTTGCCCAATTAATTCTGTTGCCTGGTGACTTTTGTTATTTTCTGGTCATTCACTGTCATTAAAGCTCTGCTTTCTTGCAAGTTTTCAATTTCGAATCTCCTTCTCAGTGAAAAACCTAGTTGACCTAGGATTGCTTTTTGAGTAAGGTTTCAGTTTGTGTTTTGGGTTCAAGGCTTCTGTCAGAATTTCTTGGTTGTTCTGGCTTTCCAGAACAAGAAATTGGTTTCAATTTCATTTATAACCCAACTTTCAAATTTATTTGCTTTGCTTTCCTTTTTGGTTGACCTATTTTTTTCATGGTTTTTGAGTGTCTCTTTGGCAATCTTGAGAGTCTTTCTTGACATTTTGTTGGTTTGTTGAAGTATTTTATACAGCTATTTGGATCAGTTAATACAAGTTTGTAGTCCTTTCTCGTTTCAAGTTTCATTTTATTGATTAGTTGTATAACTTGCGAAGTTCGGGGACTCTTTATGCTTGTTTCTTGATCTTTGAAGTTTAGTAGTCTTTTGTGACCTCAAAAAATTCTTTGGGTTTTTAAAAGAAAAAGACAAAAAGCATAGCTTTTTCCTTTATTTTTCTTTTCAAGTTTTTGTTTTTGGTTTCTTTTGTTTTGTTTTTGAGAAATTGTGAACTTTTTCGATTGGTTTTGCTTGGTTTCAAGGGAATTTTTCCTTTCGATTTGTGCCCTCTTTGTAGTCAAGTTGGTTTATTGATCTTGTGAAGGAATGCATTTTATTCTTGTATGACCATCCATGCACCATCATTATAGTTTGCATTACAGGAATTTTAGTCTTTTTGTTAGATTTTGAGTGTGTGGAATGCCTTTTCTAGAAAAAAGAAAAATTTGCTTGTACAAGTTTCTTTGTAGAAATTTATAGAAATCCCTTTTCATCGAAGAAAAATAACTACATGCATATAGCTAAGTTTATACAGATTTTTTTTGCATCAAAACACCATAAACTTCACTCTCATTTTACCCATGACTTAAAGAACAACCTCTTAAAATCAAGCACTTAATTAAAAAGAACTAGAACATTTTTTGGTTTGTCATTAATTACACCAAAAATTCTAGCTTTTTATGGCCTTGGAATAGGTGAGTGGGGATTTAACTCTCCAAGGCCACTCAAATTGTAAACATAGGTGTTGAATAATGAATGAAATCCAGTCACATTAGAAAGACCGGGAAAGCTTTGTGACTGGGAGTCAAGCACGAGGGAGAGTGAAGACAAGGAAGAGAGATACCTGCTCTCCTACTTATGGATCCCGCCCCAAGAGTGTTCTGCCCGACTTTTGATATGAACTTGTGCCCATAGTTATTATTCCTAGGGATCATATAGGTGGCTGGGGAGGGGAATCATGTGGCACCTAAGGCAGACGTTGCATCACATTCATTATTATTTCTGGAGGGTACCCTTGTGAAGCTTGGGTGCTTGCAACGAAAAAGGATTTTTTCTAGAGGTTAGCGTAATTGTTTCTGTTACCTTCGCTCATAGGCTTAGGTTGTTATTATCCTAAACTATCTTCAGAAGGTCACTTACTTCACTTTTTTGTATATTGGTGTTTCGTCCTCATCACCCGGAGCAGAAATAGTTGGAAGTTGCTTGATTGGTTTCATCTTTAGGGACTTTATAGTCGAGTGCTCTTTGCTCTTTGGATTTAGTTGGATTCAGGTGGATTTGTCTTGTCACTTTTGGACCTTAGATTCTAAGTGACTAACCTACCACTCCATCGATCTTGAAAGGCTTTTGATCTTTCTTTTGAAAATTATGGAGTTGCCTCCTTAAGGGTGAAGGTTTTGATTGTGCATCTCTCTTCCTTGGAAATTCATTTGTACATTCCCACAAGGGAATGATTTGTGAATAAGTTTGGTATGGCCAATATTCTTGTGGAGACCAACCAAGGTACCCTTCCAAAAGGGGATCCTTGTGCTTTTCCTTTCTTTGGAAACATTAGTACCCCCTTGATGGCCACATTGAATATTCTTGGATTGAATGTTGGACTACCAGTTTTCCTGTGGTCCACTTCAAATATTCTTAATGTTCTTGATGCTTTTGAGATGAATGCTTTATTTCAAGGGCATAAAATGGGTGTTGATTGTTCATCTTCTTTAAAAGAGAAATATGGGATTCCTCTTTCTCCTCCCTCTTGTAATAATAGCTCTAAAAAGAAGAGAAAGAGGAAGACAAAGAAGAAGAATAGTTATATCTATTCATCACCAACCTCTACAAGTCATGTTGGAGATGAGCTTTCAGCTGCTTCAAGTCATGTTGGGGGCATAAGCCCAGTCACTGCAAGTCATACTAGCAATAAATCATCATCGAACTCTGCTAGTCATGTTGGAGATGAGATTTTAGCCGCTGCAAGTCATGCTGGGGGCATAAGTTTAGTCACTACAAGTCGTACTAGCAATTAATCATCATCAACCTCTATTAGTCATGTTGAAGATGAGATTTCAGTTGTTGCAAGTCACCCTAGGGGCATAAGACTAGTCACTATGAGTCATACTAGAAATGGGTCACCTGCCTCTGTGAGTCATATTTCTGTTGACTCACCTTCTTCTGTGAGTAGGGATGGGGGCACAAGTCCTATCTCTCTTAGGAAAGAGTCACTAACCTCTACAAGTCATGTTAGGGAATTTCCACCAGCCACTACTAATCATGCTAGCAAAATGGATGTTGATCAGAAACTTAAGCCTAGAAGTCTAAACCTAATTTACCTTGTAAGATATGTAAGGGAGACCATATTACTCATTTGTGTCCTGGTATTCAATAGGTACAAAGGATATGGTCTGAGTCTGAAGGTTATTCTACTCCTGAATCTGTTGTGGTTTTTCAACAGTCTCATCAACCATTGGTTGATAAAGTGGTCGAGCCAGTGCAATATCTGGTTGATTACACTCCTCTTTTGGGGGGTGAAGTGCCTAACAACAGAGTCTTTTTTATTTCTAGTAAAGAGTCTTTTGGTCTAGGGGGCATTCCGTTCTATCTGAATATACCCCCTCCAAGTTCTAGGAGTGTCTCCTTTGATTGGGATAATCTTGTTGAACCTCGTCCTCCTTCGGTTGCACCTTTCCAACTAAATGTAAGAGTTAATTCCACAAATGTGTATCGATGTATGGTGGATAAAGGATTATCTGCAAGTATTATATCCTCCTTGACGTGGAAATCTTTTGGCTCTCCAAAGTTGTTGACAACTGATAGTCAGTTGTTAGCCTATTATAGAAGACCTGGTGAATCTATGGGTGTTCTTCCTCAATTGCCTATTGCTTTAGGTGGGAAGGTTGTTTTTATTGATGTGATGGTGGTTGATCATCCTTTGGATTTTAATATGCTACTTGGGTGCTATTTTTTCTATGCTATGAATGTTGTGGTGTCTTCACACTTTCGAGTGATGTGTTTTCCTCATAACGGAAATATTGTCACTACCGATCAGCTTGCATCTCATAATCACCACCCTAATTCAAATTTACTACATAATACCCCTTGGTTTGTTACAAGTGTTCATGTAGACTCTACCCCACCATGGGTAAACTACGTGGCATTAAATCCTCAATGTTCAATTGCTTCTGAGAAGGATCCTTTGAACTATTATTTTCCTTCTTGGTACTTGGTCCCGGCAGTTGAAAGAGTGATTTCTCCTATGGCGACTTGGGACCCCTTGATTCCCTCTTTTGATCCTTCTAGTTCTCATGATTTCTTGGAGTTTGATTTACCTTCACAGGAGGAACTTTTTGAAGCCATGAGTTTTAACTACCAAAGGAGTCCTTGGCCTGAGCCCTATAAGGGGCTTGTCCAGAACAACTATTATGTGTAAGCCACAAGGTTGTGTGGTTCCCTGTACCATATTGTACATATAAGGTATGCATTTTCAATTTTTTCATTCTATAACACAAGATTTTATCTGAAGTTTATATATGGGATGTATTAACTTCTTTTCTAGTGTTCCTATTTATGTCTACAGAACTTGGAAGACTTCTCCTTTGGACATTTTTATGGTTGATCCATTCTGACAGGTATTGGTTCTTGAACCTGGCATATAGGTTAGGTTCTTCACCTACATTGTCCATTTATGAGTTCCCTTTCCCATTTGGCCTTAAGATCGATCCCACCAAGATATGATCCAGAACCTTCTCATTGCTTAGAAGTGTCATAACTTGTGTGGTAGAGCCTACCTTATCATGGGCGCCCTAGATAGTACATTTTTGTCACTTGGCACCCATGCTGAACTTTTGTTCTTAGGCTCAAGATTCCTCTTTAGTCTCACCATGACTTGTGCATTGAAGAATAATTCTCTTACTTCTTAGCTATTTTTCTAGCTTTTATACCCTAGAGGCTCCTTTGTGTTGAGTTGTACTGTTGCATTGCATGTTGACCATTTGTACCTTTTGGCCTTAAGTCGGCTTCACTTGGACTCGTGTTTAATTCACCTTTTAACCATTTTTTTGCAAAATCAACCTTGAAATCACTTAGCATCTGCAACTTGACACCCTCTCACCCGTGGAAAGAACATTCCTTTGAATGTCATTGACGAGTTTCATCACCTTGCATTGAGCATAGGAATGTTCCCCTCCCAAGAACTAGTGCATCTATATTTGGACGCTCATTCTTTCCACTGTACCATAGGCATTCTTTTATTCTTTTTCGGGCTTTATAAATATGAAAAGGACAAAAAAAATTAATATTCCAAAAAGAGCAGGAATGGGACATTATTTCCATGATTGATGGCAGCTAGATTCAGTTGTGTCGCCCTTGAACAAAGCACTAAAAATAAGTCTTTCCTCCAATCGGGTGGGCTTTAGTTTGACTTAGGAGAGCCTTAACATTGTTATTGAGTCAGTACTCCTCTGATTGGTTATCTCTTCTAATCATATGGAGAGTTTGTTTATGCCTCCTCCATGACAAACTTATACAAAGTTATCATATGCTACCATGTAGTCACATTTGAGTCTTGCTCTTGTTCAACGCAAGTAAACCTGAGTCGGCCTTTCTGCGATGTCTCTTGACCTATTTTCAGTCGATCATCCCTGGTTGTCAGAGTCATGTTCATAATCACTTCAGCTATTTGGTCCTTTTCTCATGCAGGTTTGAGAAGGTCTCCACTGACTTCTTGCTGGCGATCTTTCTCTTACCAAATATGAAAAATTTCTCTAAGAGCATATCTAGAGTTGCACCCTGGCCCTATTTTTATTATTGATAGGTCACCTTGTGCTCAACATCGATCAGTATTATGGGTATTTGACTAAGTGGTTTCCCTTGTGTTTGACATTAGCGTTCATTATCACACATTGGGATTCGTGCAGTACCTTGGTTTCCATTTGACCCTATTGGTGGATTCCTCGCCTCTGTGTCAACTTTCATTATTGGTTGGTTGAGAGGGTTTTTATCGTGCACTAGCCACATCTTGTGTACAAAGGAAAGATGCTTCGGTTGGGTTACTACATCTTTCTTCGTCTGATTCCTTCCACATTATTGGCCTACAGGTTACACTCATGTTGGATTGATCAAGGATGCCTTAATGACTTCCTTCCAGCAGATCTCTTCCCATCGACTTCAACTCATTGCTCTGGGAACAAGGTCTAGAGTCCATTTGGCAATACCTTAGGGTTTGCAGTCATCAGTGGCAGACTCCTTCACTGTCGACAGTGTGAAAACGTCATCGCCTCCTAATTGATAGATTCTTCCAAGTGCTCGAGTTCAGCGCATTTATTCGCACTTGTTAGATTGTATTGGGTACCATGGCTCTCTTCATAATTATCAGTGAGTAGTCTGACGTTTGTTAATGGTATACATCAATCACCAGTAATCAAACAATTTCTCACATGGTCGAATTAAGATCATTTATTCCCATTGTGTAGAAATCTACCATGTCAGTCAGTGAAGACCACGGGTTTGCATCAGCATTTCTTGGTTCACTTGTCAATTGCTCCTATTCCTGCTGGTTGACACCATCCACCTTATATGTTGCAGTTCATTACAACGACATCCTATATATTGGCGCCCAATTTGCATGTAATACCATTTGTTCCACCATTTGACTTGGTACTTTTTAGATCAGCTTTATGACTTTAGTGATCAGCTTTCTACTTCAGCATCATTGATCAGTTCTTTATATTTGATATTGTGACATGTACTTCTATGGATATGATTGTATGATCCACTATGTATTTTTAGTCCTTTTATACTTGTATACATATCGGATCCACTTTTTTACTTGACATGCAGACATGCTTTATTATCTCTGAGCATGGGTATGCCCGGCTCAAACAGGAGATTTCTTTCTGATTTATTTCACTGGCTTGGAAAGCTAAATTTTGGTGAACTACTCTCAGGCCTCGGCATGATTCCTTCTATACACTTAATACATTCCGGCCATCATGTACCCCTTCTGACCTCATATATTAGGGGGAATTTTTTATAGCACCATTTACCACTCTTGTTAGATTTGATGCTCTGGTTATGGCCTAGGGAAACCCTTCCTTTCTAGACTTGGTCCAAATTCTTAAAAACAGTGTTTTATTTCCCATGTGCTATTTTTCCCTGTATAAACAATGTGTACACGTAGGTAATCCTATACCCAAACTGCGTATATGTTTCAAAACACTAAAAATATATATAATCTCCTTAAATTTGGGCTAATTTTACGGTTTTTACCTATTACTAACCTACTATAGCCCATGGTCGAACTGTTTCCCAACTGAAAAACTAAATTGGATAAGTATAAATAAACCTCCATGGGAAGGCCTAAGGGGGAGATATAGGAGATATCAATATTATAGCTGATTAAATCCCTGATCAAGTCTGAAGAAATCCATGTACCTCCTGCACTCCCAAATTATAGGAAACCTTTGTTTCCTTCTTTGAGGTGTCCATCATCTTTGTATGACATCCTGGTGTACTTTTATGGAGGAGGACTTCTAAGGCCTGGGAAGGACAGATCCAGAGCAAGGCTTCATTTGGAACTGGAGGAAGACTCAGGTTGTAGTTTCCCACAATTCATTTAGCTTACATCAATAAAAAAATGTTGTTCTATTCCTCATATTTATTGTGTTTATGCATTAATCTATGTTATGATTTACATATGAAATCTTATGTTAATGCTCATTTTTCTCACATGCTTATATGATTTAACACCTATATCAAGGACATGCTTTCTATTACTGCTATTGTATATGCTTTTCTTGGATAAGTTACAGGTTCTAAAGGCATTGGAAGGAGCATAGGGTTTGGACCCTGCAAGATCAACCTCGAATGTAGGACCTCCGGGTAATTCCTCTTCTTCCGACTTTAGTAGTTTAAGCATTTAGACTGCTTGTTTGCATATTTCTTTATATTGTATGCCCTCCGCTATGTTGGGGTTTTCAACCCAAGACCCTAGGGTCTTTCCATCCGCAACAGAATTAGCAGCTCCACTGGAGAAAACATTCTTGTTTTTCCTAGTTTGGGTTGTTTGTTCTTGATCAAGGTTTGTTTTCTTGATTTCTTGTTTTTACAGTGTCAATGACTTATTTCTTCCCAAGCATTAAGTCTGATATTTTGGATCAGGCCTCGATTTTTTTTTTAATTGAGCTTTATATACGCGTTTTTTTAGGGATGTAGTAGCATATACACGCTTGTTTCCTAAAATAGACACATGTATAGGCAAGTTTCTTATGTTTTAAACGCGTGTACACGCCTCTGTGCTTTTACACATTCGTGTATACCTAATTTTGAATTAATTTTTTAAAATATTTTGCCCAGTTAAGTCTATTGCCTGGTGACTTTTTCTATTTTCTGGTCATTCAATGTCATTAAAGCTCTACTTTCTTCCAAGTTTTCAATTTTGAATCTTCTTCTCGGTAAAAACCCTAGTTAACCTAGGATTTCTTTTTGAGTAAGGTTTCAGTTTGCATTTTAGGTTCAAGGCTTCTGTCAAAAGTTCTTGGTTGTTCTCTCTTTCCATAACAAGAAATTTGTTTCAATTTCGTTTATAACCCAACTTTGAAATTGCTTTGCTTTGCTTTCCTTTTTGGTTGACCTATTTTTCTTTTCATGGTTTTGAGTGTCTCTTTGGCAATCTTGAGAGTCTTTCTTGACATTCTATTGGTTTGTTGAAGTCTTTTATACTTCTATTGAGATCAGTTAATACAAGTTTGTAGTCCTTTCTCATTTCAAGTTTCATTTTATTGATAGTTGTATAACTTGCGAAGTTGAGGGACTCTTTATGCTCGTTTCTTGATCTTTGAAGTTTTGTAGTCTTTTGTGACCTCAAAAATTCTTGGTTTTTAACAGAAAAAAGACAAAAAACATAGCTTTTGCCTTTCTTTTCCTTTTCAAGTTTTTTTTTTTGGTTTCTTTTGTTTTGTTTTTGAGCAATTGTGAACTTTTTCGATTGGTTTTGCTTGGTTTCGAGGGAAGTTTGTCTTTGGATTTGTGCCCTCTTTGTAGTCAAGTTGGCCTATTGATCTTGTGAAGGAACACATTTGCTTCTTGTATGAGCATCCATGCACCATCATTATAGTTTGCATTAAGATAGTTTGCATTGCAAGAATTTTAGTCTTTTTGTTAGATTTTGAGTGTGTGGAGTGTCTTTTCTGGAAAAAGAAAAATTTGCTTGTACAAGTTTATTCATAGAACTTTATAGAAATCCCTTTTCATCGAAGAAAAATAACTGCATGCATATAGTTAAGTTTCTATTGATTTCTTTTGCGTCAAAACACCATAAGTTTCACTCTCACTTTACCCATCACTTAAAGAACAACCTCTTAAAATCAAACACTTGATTATAAATAACTAGAACATTTTTTGGTTTGTCATTAATTACACCAACAAGTCTAGCTCTTTAGGGCCTTGGAATAGGTGAGTGGGGAGTTAACTCTCCAAGGCCACTCAAATTGTAAATGTAGATGTTGAATAATGAGTGAAATCCAGACTCATTAAAAAGACTGGGAAAGCTCCGTGACTAGGAGTCAAGCACGAGGGAGAGTGAAGACAAGGAAGAGAGATACCCCCTCTCCTACTTGTTGGATCCCAGCTCGAGACTGTTCTGCCCGGCTTTTGATATGAACTAGTGCCCATAGTCGTTATTCCTAGGGATCATATACGTGGATGTGGAGATGAATCCTGCGACACCTGAGGTAGACGTTGTATCACATTCATTAGTACTTCTAGAGGGTACCCTTGCAAACCTTGGGTGCTTGCACCAGCAAAGGCTTTTGTCTAGAGGTCAGCATAACTGTTTCTGCAACCTTCGGTAGTAGGCTTGGGTTGCTATTATCCCAAACTATCTTCAGAAGGTCCATTACTTCACTTTCTTGTATTTTGGTGTCCGGTCCTCATCATCCATAGAAGAAATACTTGTAATTTGCTTGATTGGTTGCATCTTTAGGGACTTTATAGTTGAATGCTCTTTGCTCTTTGGATTTAGTTGGCTTTTGGTGAATTTTTCTTATCACTTTTGGACCTTGGATTCTTAGTGACTGACCTACCACTCCGCCGATCTTCAAAGGCTTTTGATCTTTCTTTTGAAAATTATGGAGTTGCCTCCTTAAGGGAAAAGGTTTTGATTGTGCATCTCTCTTCCTTGGAAATTCATTTGTACATTCCCGCAAGGGAAGGATCTGCGAATAAGTTTGGTATGGCCAATATTCCTGTGGAGACCAACCAAGGTACCCTTCCAAAAGGGGATCCTTATGATTTTCCTTTCTTTGGAAACATTGGTACCCCCTTGATGGCCACTTTGAATATTTCTGGATTGATTGTTGGACTACCAGTTTGCCTGTGGTCCACTCTGAATATTCTTGATGTTCTTGATGCTTCTCATATGAATGCTTTATTCATTAGGGGAGTTTTGAGATATAAAATGGGCCTCCTAAGGAAATTATAAAATAATAGTTGAAATAGTAAAATAAAATTAGATTAAATCATCAAATTTTAGAGGATATTTCTTGTATTTCTCATTTTTTGTGTAGCAAGGTCCATCGAAAGTATGCAACATGGGTACTCTTTGGATGAGGAATTAAATTTAGCATCCAAGTAATCCCGCTCAAAATTTGAGTAAAACCTTAAGGAGATAAGTCGAAAATAAGAGTTGAAAATGTAGTTTTCTTATTTTATTATTTTTTAATATTTTACTTTTTTACTCCAAAAATGGTGAATTATCCCCCATGGTTGACATCATCATCTTGAATCTTATTGGTTCTTATAAAGTTGATTTTGGTAGTACATTTTTCTTAGGAGGCCCATTTTAGACCTCAAAATTCCCCTAATGTCAAGGGTATAGAATGGGTGTTGATTTTTCATCTTCTTTAAAAGAGAAATTTAGGATTCCTCTTTCTCCTCCCTCTTGTAATAAGAGCTCTAAAAAGAAGAAAGAGGAAGACGAAGAAGAAGAATAGTTCTATCCATTCATCACCAACCTTAGCAAGTGATGTTGGAGATGAGATTTCAGCCATTGCAAGTCATGTTGTGGGCATAAGTCTAGTCACTGCAAGTCATACTAACAATGAATCATTACCAACCTATGCTAGTCATGTTGGAGATGAGCTTTCAGCCACTGCATGTCATGCTGGGGGCATAAGTCTAGTCACTACAAGTCATACTAGTAATGAATCATCATCAACCTCTGCTAGTCATGTTGGAGATGAGCTTTCAGCCACTACAAGTCACGCTGGGGGCATAAGTCTAGTCACTGCGAGTCATACTAGCAATGGGTCACCTACCTCTATGAGTCATATTTCTGTTGACTCACCTACTTCTGTGAGTAGGTTTGGGAGCAAAAGTCCTATCTCTCTTGGGAAATAGTCACTAACCTCTGCAAGTCATGTTACAGACTTTCCACCAGCCACTGCTAGTCATGCTGGCGAAATGCATGTTGAGAAGAAACCTAAGCGTAGAATTCTTAAACCTAAGTTCCCTTATAATATATGTAAGGGAGGCCATCTTACTCATTTGTGCCCTAGTATTCCAGAGGTACAAAGGATATGATCAGAGTCTAAAGGTTCTTCTACTCCTGAATCTGTTGTGGTTTCTCAATAGTCTCATCAACGATTGGTTGATAAATTGGTCGAGCCAGTGCAATCTGGCTGAATACACTACTCTTTTGGGGGGTGAAGTGCCTAACAACAGAGTCTTTTTTAATTTATAGTACAAAGTCTTCTGGTCTAGGGGGCATTCAGGTCTCTCGGAATATACCCCCTCCAAGTTCTAGGAGTGTCTCCTTTGAATGGGATAATCTTCTCGAACCTCGTCTTCCTTCGGTTGCAACTTTCCAAATAAAGGTTAGAGTTAATTCCACAAACGCATATCGATGTATGGTGGATGAAGGATCCCTTGCAAGTATTATATCCTCCTTGACTTGGAAATATTTCGGTTCTCCAAAGTTTTTGACAGCTGATAGTCAGTTGTTAGCCTATGATAGGAGACCTGATGAATCTATGGGTGTTCTTCCTCAATTTCCTATTACTTTAGGTGGGAAGATTATTTTTCTCGATATGATGGTGGTTGATCACCCTATAGGCTTTAATATGCTACTTGGGCGTGATTTTGTCTATGCTATGAATGTTGTGGTTTCTTCACTCTCTCAAGTGATGTTTTTTCCTCATAATGGAAATATTGTCACTATTGATCAGCTTACATCTAATAATCACCACCCTAATTCGAATTTACTACAGAATACCCCTTGGTTTGTTCCAGGTGTTCATGTATACTTTACCCTGCCACAAGTGAACTATGTGGCATTAAATCCTCAATGTTCAATTTCTTTTGAGAAGGATCCTTTAAACTATTATTTTCCTTCTTAGGACTTGATCCCAGTAGTTAACCAAGTGATTTATCCTATGGGGAATTGGGACACCTTAATTCCCTCTTTTGATCCTTCTAGTTCTCATGATTTGTTGGAGTTTGATTTGCCTTCACAGGAGGAACTTTTTGAAGCCATAAGTTTTAACTACCAAAGGAGTCCTTGGCCTGAGCCCTGCAAGGGGCTTGTCTAGAACACCTATTATGCATAAGCCGCAAGGATGCATGGTTCCTTGTACCATATTGTACATATAAGGTACGGATTTTCAAGTTTTGTATTCTATAACACAAGATTTTATCTGAAGTTTATATATGGGATGTATTAACTTCTTGTCTAGTGTTCCTATTTATGTCTACAGAACTTAGAAGACTTCTCCTTTGGAAATTTTTATGGTTGATCCATTCTGACAGGTATTGGTTCTCGAAACTGGCATATAGGTTAGGTTCTTCATCTGCATTATGCATTTATCAGTTTCCTTTCCCATTTTTGCCTTAGGATCGACCCCACCAAGATATGATCTAGAACCTTCTCATTGCTTAGAAGTGTCATAACTTGTGTGGTAGAGTTTACCTTATCATGGGTGCCCTAGATAGTACATTGTTATCACTTGGAACCCATGTTGAAATTTTGTTCTTAGGCTCGGGATTCCTCTTTAGTCCCGCCATGACTTGTGCGTTGAATACTCATTCTCTTACTTCTTCACTATTTTTCTGGATTTTATACCCTAGAGGCTCCTTTGTGTTGATTTGTACTGTTGCATTGCATGTTGACCATTTGTACCTTTTTTCCTTAAGCCGACTTCACTTGGACTCGTGTTTAATCCACCTTTTGACCATGTTTTTTGCAAAATCAACCTTTCAATCATGTAGCCTCTGCAAATTGACACGCTGTGGAAATAACATTCCTTTGAGTGTCATTGACCAATTTCGTCACCTTTCATTGAGCATAGGTATGTTCCCCTCCCAGCAGTTAGTGCATCTATATTTGGACGCTCATTCTTTCCTCTGTACCATAGGCATTCTTTTATTCTTTTTCGGGCTTTCTAAATATGAAAAAGACAAAAAAACTTAATATTCAAAAAAGAGAGGGAATGGGACAAAATTTCCATGATTGATGGCAGCTAGAGTCAGTTATGTCGCCCTTGAAAAAAGCACTAAAAATTAGTCTTTCCTCCATTGGGATGGGCTTTAGTTTGACTTAGGAGAGACTTAACCTTGTTATTGAGTCAGTACTCCTCCGATTGGTTATCTCTTCCAATCATATGGAGAGTTTTCTTATGCCTCCTGCATGACAAACTTATACAAAGTTATCATATGCTACCATGTAGTCACATTTGAGTTGTGCTCTTGTTCAAGGGAAGTAAACCTAAGTCGGCCTTTCTACAGTGTCTCTTGACCTATTTTCAGTGGGTCATCCCTGGTTGTTAGAGTCATGTTCATAATCACATCAGCTATTTGGTCCTTTTCTCGTGCTAGTTTGAGAAGGTCTCCACTGACTTCTTATTGCAGGGTCTTGCTCTTATCAAATACGACAAATTGCTCTGAGAGCAGATCTAGAGCTCCATCCTGACCCTATTTTCATTATTGATAGGTCACCTTGTGCTCAGCATCGATCAATACTATGGGTTTTTGCCTAAGTGGTTTTCCTTGTGTTTGATATCAGTTTTCATTATCACACATTGGGATTCATGTGGTACCTTGGTTTCCATTTGGCCCTATTGGTGGACTCCTCACCTCTGTGTCATCTTTCATTATTAGCTAGTTCAGAGGGTTTCTATCGTGCGCTAGCCACATCTTGTGTACGCCGGAAACGTGATTCAGTTAGGTTACTACATCTTTCTTTGTCCGATTCCTTCCACATTATTGGCCTACGGGTTACACTCATGCTAGATTGATGAAGGATGCCTTAATGCCTTCCTTTTAGCAGATCTTTTCCCATCGACTTCAACTCATTGCTCTGGGAACAAGATCTAGAGTCCATTTGGGAGTACCTTAGGGTTTGCAATCATCAGTGGCAAACTCCTTCGCTATTGACAGTGGGAAAACATCATTGTCTCTTGATTGATATATTCATCCAAGTGTTCGACTTCAACTCATTTATTCGCACTTGTTAGATTGTACTCGATACCTTGGCTCTCTTCATCATTATTGGTGAGTAGTCTCACGTTTGTTAATGGTATACATCAATGACCGGTAATCAAACGATTTATCACATGGTCGACTTCAAATCATTTATTCCCATTGTGTAGAAATGTACCACGGTGTTTGGTGAATACCTCGGGTTTGCATCAACATTCCTTGGTTCACTTGTCAGTTGCTCCTGTTTCTGCTAGTTGAAACCATCTACCTTATATGTTGCAGTCCATTACAGAGACATCCTATATGTTGGCACCCGAGTTGCATGCAGTACCATTTGTTCCACCATTTGACTTGGTACTTTTTGGATCAGCTTTATGACTTCAGTGATCAGCGTTCTACTTCAGCATCATTGATCAGTTATTTATATGTGATATTCTGACATGTACTTCAATGGATATGATGGGATGATCCACTATGTATTTTCAGTCATTTTATACTTGTATACATATTGGATCCGATTTTTTATTTGACATGTGGACATGCTTTATTATCTCTGAGGATGGGTATGCCCGCCTCAGACAACAACTTTCTTTCGCATCTCTTTCACTGGCTTGGCACGTTGAATTCTAGTGAAGTCCTTTCAGGTCTCGGCATGATTCCTTCTATACACTTAATACATTTCGGCCATCATGTACCCCTTATAACCTCATATATTAGGGGGCATCTGTTATAGCACCATTTACCCCTCTTGGTAGATTTGATGATGTTTTCATGGCCTAAGGCAACCCTTCCTTTCCAAACTTGGTCCAAATTCTAAAAAATAGTGTTTTAATTCCCATATGTTATTTTCTTTGTATAAAAAGCATGTACACATGGGTCAGTCTATACCCAACCCACTTATATGTGTTAAAACACTAAAAATATATAATCTCCTTAAATTCGAGTGGAATTTATGGGTTTTACCTATTACTCACCTACTATAGCCGTGGCCCAACTGTTTCCCAACTAAAAAAAACTAATTTGGAGAAGCATAAATAAACCTCCATGGGAAGGCCTAAGGGGGAGAGAGAGGAGATATTGATATTATAGTTGATTACATCCTTGATCAAGTATGAAGAAATCATTGTTCCTCCTACACTCTCAAGTTATAGGAAACATTTATGGAGGAGGACTGCAGAGGCCTCGGTAGGACGGATCCGGAGGACGGTTCCGCTTGGAGCTGGAGGAAGACTCAGGTTGTAGTTTTCCACATTTCATTTAGCTTACATCAATAAAGAAATGTTCTTCTGTTCCTAATATTTATTGTGTTTATGTATTAATCTATGTTATGATTTACATATGAAATCTTATGTTAATGCTCATTTTTCTCACATGCTTATATGATTTAACACCTATATCATGAACATGCTTTCTATTACTGCTCTTGTATATGTTTTTCTTGGATAAGTTACAGGTTCTAAAGGCATTTGAAGGAGCAAAGGGTTTGGACCCTGTGGGATCGACCTCGAACGTAGGACCTCAGGGTAATACCTCTTCTTCCTACTTCAGTAGTTTAAGCATTTAGACTTCTTGTCTGCGTATTTCTTTATGTTGTATGACCTCCGCTCTGTTGGGTTTTTCAACCCAAGACCCTAGGGTGTTTCCACACGCAAAAATGACTTGTTAAAGCATGGGTTTCATGCTTGGGTCATCACGTTTTAGGTCAAAGTCCCCATTGAGGACTTCTAGGATTTATTCTGAGTCATTATAGTCATTCTACATTTAAAGAGACCCTTCTTGGGATTTTCAATCATGTAAAAGGATTTATTATTGTGTCAAATTAGGTATTTGACACCTCCACACCAAGTCGCCCTCAAGGAGATCAAGTGGGCCTCAAAAATGGAATTTCGACCTCAACTCAAGCCTATATATACAAGGAGATCAAATTCATTTGGAGCACTCTCTCACTCACTCATAAGTTTGATATCCAGGAGAAAGAACTGGAAAGTGTGAAGAAGGAAAGGAGGTTGAAAGAAGTGAGAAGTTGGAGAAAGAGAAAGGAAAAGAGAAAATATAAATTATGGGTTATCTCTCTCTCTCTCTCGTTTTGATTCCTCTAGGAGATCGAAGTTTTCCTTGTCTAATCAAAGTTGTTGTTGCTGCTGCTATTGCCTTTTGCTGGGTCGAATTGTTGTTGGTTCAAGTTCGAATTCTTAGTTGAAGTTCCTGGAAGGGGAAGTTGACTTGGTGGTTGGAGGAGATTTGTGTCTAGCTTGAAGAGTCTCAAGAAAACTATTGAAGAAAGAGATTTTGATTGAGTTTTCCCCTAGATAGGAGTTTTTCCTTATCAGAGTGCCTATATCTTATGTCTTTTGTTTTTGTGATCTTCATAAATACATTATTTGGTAATTGCTTGATGAAATATACTATAACAAATCAGTAAAAGAAGCCAACATAATTCACAAGTAATTATCAAGAAAGAGAAATCTAACCCTAATTCTAGTAACATTGATTTCTCAACATGGTTTCAAAGCTAAGGTCAAAGAAGATTAAAGATCACTTTGTTGGCTTGAAGGAAATGATTATTCCTTCTATGATAATACTGGGATTCAATACTGTAGGAAGTTGGATCAAGAAGATCTTCTACTACTTATTCAACATGACCAAAATTCAAGGGTTCTTAAGTGCACTTATAGGTTCACTTAATGATGACAATGCATGGATCATTGACAGTGGCGCATCAAGGCATATGACAAGGGAAAGTAAACAACTTCAATCTCCATAAAAGGAACCATATTCTCATGTAGTGGAATTAGGAGACAACAAAATCTATGTTGTTAGAGGCCTGGGATAAAGATATTTGAAGCTGGAGAATGGAGCTAAACTACATCTCAACAACACACTATATGTTCCAAGTTTGAAAACTAATTTTCTTTCAATTTATTGCTTAGAAGATAAAGAGGATAGAGTTTCTTTTGTTGATGGAAAGGTCTTGGTTTGGGGAAAATATTCAAGTATTGATAAAGCTAGGATTATTTGAGTTCATGAAGGAATCTTATATAGAGTTACTACACCACCTCCTCATGCCCGAATTGATATGGAAATCAATCCCATTGATCTATGGCATAGAAGATATGGTCATCTTCACTACAAGGTCATTCCCACTCTTAATCAACTAGTTCATGGCATCCCCAATATCAAAGAACATCGTGAAAGAGTTTGCAAGGGATGCTCTTGGGGTAAACATACAAGAAAACCATTTTAATATCATGAAACAAGGTCTAAAGAAATATTAGACCTCATTCATTCTGATGTGTGCGGGCCTATGTCTAACAAATCACTTGGAGGTCATCTTTACTATGTGACATTCATTGATGGTCACTCTAGAAGGAAATGGCACTACCTTCTCAAGAAAAAGGATGAAGTATTTGAAAAATTAAAGGAGTTTAGATCTGAAGTGGAAACCTTAACTGAAAGAAAAATAAATACTTTGAGATTCAACAATGGTGGGGAATACACTTTTAAAGATATGATTGCATATTGTAAAGAAACGTGAATTAAGAGGGAGATTATTGTTCCCTACTATCCCGAACAAAATGGAGTGATCAAAAGAAAGAATAGGACAATTAAAGAAGGTATACGAACAATGCTCCTTGATCAAGACTTACCAAAATTTCTATGGGGAGAAGCAGCAATGGCAGCGGTATATATTCAAAACAAAATTCCTAAGAATTCTTGATAATATGACACCTGAGGAAGCATTCACACAGAAGAAGCCAAGTGTGGACCATCTCTGAATCTTTGGGAGTCCTACCTATATCCACATTCCAAAGGACAAACAAGAGAAGTTAGATTCTACAAGCATCAAAGGGATCTTTGTTGGATATATTCTCTCCTCAAAGGCATATAGAATCTACATCAAGAAAGGAAGACATATTGAAGTAAGCAGGGATGTTATATTTAATGAAAATCATGCCTACAAAAGATCCAAGGACATTCCTATTGGTCTTGATGACGAAGATCTACCTATATTCGAAGAAGAAGTACAATGCGACAATCCATCTACAATTCAAGAAGAAGAAGAAGGACCAAGTGATCCTATTCAACCTGTGATCATATCGAACACAAGGAAGATGCCAAATTGGTTAAAAGTTACTCCTGAATATGCTGAAGGACATGGAGCTACAAAAGGAACCTTTAGAGAAAGAAAAACGTCAAAAGGATATTCTAGATATGCTACATATATGACAAAACTAATTGAAGTTGAACCATCTACAATTGAAGAAGTTTCTCATCAAGAAGTATGGAAGAAGGCAATGGTGGAATAATATCAATCCATCATGAAAAATGGGGATTGGAAAATAATTCCTAGACCTAGTAACAAATTGGTTGTCACCTCCAAATGGATCTAAAAGATCAAGCACGTTGTTGATGGAAGTATAGACAAATACAAAGCTAGATTTGTTGCAAGGGGTTTCTCTCAAAAGGAAGGCATAGATTATGAGGAAACCTTTGCACCCACTGCAAGGTATACTACCATTAGATATTTGGTTTCATTGGTTGCTACAATGGGATGGAATATTCATCAAATTGATGTGAAGACAACATTTATGAATGGGACCATCGATGAGGAAGTATACATTGAGAAACACGAAGGCTTTGAAGTAAATAGCAGATACTCATGTCTGTAGACTCAAGACGGCCTTATATGGTTTGAAGGAAGCACCTAGGGCATGGTATGCAAGAATGGATGCATACCTTCTAAGAATTGAGTTCGTAAAGAGTTTTGCTGATCCAAATCTCAACATCAAGGTTGTGGATAATGAGTCAGTCATTATTCTACTATATGTGGATGATCTATTCATTACAGGTGTGGAATAAAGGATACAAGAATGCAAGAAGATGTTGGCAACCAAATTTGAGATGAAGGATCTAGGACTGATGCGTTATTACCTAGGTCTATAAGTATGGAAAAATTTTGGGGAGATATATTTGAGGAAAGGAAGGTATATCATCAAGTTGTTGCAGAAATTTTGGATGATGGATTCCAAGCCCATGACTATTCCTATGATCACCAATCTCAAGAAGTTAAGGAGCTCTAACTCAAGTCTCATAGATCCTCCCTCCTATTGTCAATTGGTGGGTTCTCTGATGTATCTAGTAAATACTAGGACAGATATATGTGTTTCTATGAACATTATTAGTCAATTTTAGTTGGAGCCTCATCACGCTCACTAGATACTTGCCACGCATATATTGAGATATCTTTGTGGCATGATACATCATTGCCTAAAGTACAATAGCAAGGAAGTCAAGTTGATTGGCTACACAGATTCTGATTGGGGTGGCAGTGAGACATATGAAAGAAGCACTACAGGTGGATGCTTTAGTTTGGGATCTGCCATGATCTCATGGATGAGTAGAAATAAATATCTCGTTGCTTTAAGTAGTGTTGAGGCAAAGTACATGGTTGCATATGAAATAGGAAAGGAGGTTGTATAGTTGAGAAAGCTTCTGACAGATTTGTTCAAGAAGCCTCTAGATCCTACTGTGATAAACTATGATAATTAAAGTTGCATCAAGATGTTTGTAGATCTCGTGTTTCATGCTAGGATGAAGCATTTCAACAATAATTTCAACTACATTAAAAACTTGGTGCATGATGGGATCATGAAGTTACAATATGTCTCGACAGACGATCAGGTCATTGATATACTAACAAATTATCTTCCTAATAAGAAGTTTGAAAATCATAGAAGCATGTTTGGTTTAGTTAATATTGTTGATCTTGTTGATGATGATAAAAGTTTGAAAGAGATTTTTTGAGGCTTCGTGTGTGAGACACATTGCCTGGGAGCAAATTTGGTCAGCACTATGTGTTGATGTCTAGATCCAAAACTAGGGAGGGTGGCATTGGTCATGGAACTCTAACCTCGGATATGCACCTAGATCCATGGGTTGATGGTTAGCAAATAAGCCTGATGGTACCTGAATTGGCTTAAAGCTTTAGTCCATCTTAGTCCCACCCGGATATATTGCCCTAGTCAGGAATCTAGTCCATTTCATTGTGAGTGCCTAAGTTGTTGGAGGACCTTGGATAGATTGCCCAAGTCAGGAATCTAGTCCATGAAATTACAATGTCTAAACTCTTCATAGTTCATATGGTTTGAGATATTCCTTGACTTGTATATGTTATTATGAATACCTCCCTAGTTAAGAGGGAGTGTTGAAAAATGTAATTAGGTTCGATCTTCGTAAATGTATTTGAGTCATTATGTAATAATTGTCAAAATAATGAAAAAGAATTTTTTTATTATTATGACAATGACTTATTAAAGCATGGGTTTAATGCTTGGGTCATCATGTTTTAGGTCAAATTTCCCATTGAGGACTTCTAGGATTTATTCTGAGTCATTAAAGTCATTGTCCATTTAAAGAGACCCTTCTTGGGTTTTTCAATCATGTAAAAAGATTTATTATTCTGTCAAATTAGGTATTTGACACCTCCACACCAAGTCAGCCTCAAGGAGATTAAGTCAGCCTCAAACAGGGAAATTCGACCTCACTTCAAGCCTATATAAATGAGGAGATAGAATTCATTTGCAGTGCTCTCTCACTCACTCATAAGTTCGATATCCAGAAGAAAGAATAGAAAGTGTAAAGAAGGAAAGGAGGCTTAAATAAGTGCAAAGTCGGAGAAAGAGCAAGGAAAAGAGAAAATTGAATTTTTGGGTTATCCCTCTCTCTCTCATTTCGATTCCTCTCGGAGATCGAAGTTTTCCTTGTCTAGTTGAAGCTTTTGTTGTTGCCATCTATTGTGTTGAAGTGTTGCTACTTCAAGGTCAAAATTCTAGTTTGAAGTTTCTGGAAGAGGACGCTGACTTGGTGGTTGGAGGAGGTTTGTGTCTAAGTTGAAGAGTCTCAAGAAAACTATTAAAGGAATATATTTTGACTGGGTTTTCCCCTAGATAGGGGTTTTTCCCTGGCAGAGTGCCTACATCTTTTGTCTTGTGTTTTTATGATCTTCATACACACATAATTTGGTAATTGTTTGATGAAAGATAATATAACAAATAAGTAAAATAAGCCAACATAATTCACAAGTAATTATCAAGAAAGATAAATATAACCCTAATTCTAATAGCATTGATTTCTCAACAAAAACCATGTGAAACAATACTCCCATATAAGGTTGTCTGGCTCCAAAGAAATTCAAGCTATTCCTTCATGCTCTAGTAATGTATCCCAATGAAATTGAGCTACTAAGAAATAATCTTAAAACATCCCCAAATTCTATTTGATTTCAACATTGCTATGAAAGTGTTTACACCATGCTTGGGGGCACTTCATGTGACATGTAGTGAATTTTTTGTTGATAACCCTCGGTTGACCATGATGAACATACATATTGGAGTTATCTTATTCATTGATTTCCAAACCTTGTCTTCATACTTGTGTATTATTCTTTCTTGTAGCCTTGGAGAGCTAGGTGCCTAGTGACTGACTTCATGGTTGGTGCACATGGAGGTTGCTTTCTTAAGAGGATGAATTACCTTAAGGAAGAGCATTGGGCATCTTCAAAAAGGAACTAAGACTTAGTTGGCATGGGGGAACTGGGTGGCTTGCATGGAAGTGTTGAGAAATGGCAACAAGAAATTCCAATTTAATTTGTCCTTGAATTAAACTAAGAATTAAAATCAAATTATATTCTCATAGAAACTTGTAAATAGTTAATTAAGTTTAATTAACTTAATTATTTTAGAAATTTCGAGTTGGAAGTCTTTTATAATCATGTATATGTTCTCTATAAATTTTAGGGGTCCAAGATGAGTTTATTTGAGTTATAATTAGATAACTCAATTTGACTGAGTTGTAAACAGTTAAACTCGTTCTAACTGTTTGTGGAACTAGTAGAAGTCAAGTAGTGAGTTGGTGCATTGATGCATCCTCAGTACTACTCCAGCTAACTGAAGATTCCCTCATGAGAAACTCATGCATGTCAGTTCAAAGAAAGACCCAGTTGAGACTAGAGTGCAGGGATAGTGTACTATCAGTTGTAGAGTGATCTGAGTTGTACAGATCATGCATGCAATCAGGAAGAGGACCTAGTTTGGATTGTGCAGTTTTGAGGAAGGATTTCCCACATTAAATATGGGTTGATTCTCACAGGAATTGCGCAAGGAAATAGGGGCTCAGCAGGCAGCAGAAATTGGCTAAATGTTGGTCAGTGCAAGCTTGTTAGGCAGAGAGTTGATCATACTTGTGTGGAATTGTTCTTGTGAGAACAATATTTGTATTATCACTCAATTTTTTTATTAATGCAATAGATAGTTAGGGTTTTAGCAGTGGCTTTCCCCAGAGAAAAAATTGTGTTATGTGTCTTTGATTATCTTCCTTTTGTCGATTATTATTTTCATCGATTCTTAGTTTCCACTATTTAAATAATAAAGTACATTCTTGCCTTTTGTTTTAGTACATTACATGAGTTGTGAATCTACAGGAAAATCTACATGGTATCAGAGCTTAAGACAGTCTATTAGAGAAGATTGTGAAGTTTTGAGATTTGGGTTATAGGTGAAATTCGAATTTGCAATACATACTCCAGGATCGGCAGATGGTGTTCTACAGTTTGCGGCTTGAGTATGCCTTGGAAGGCATCTCATATTATATTTCCTGGAAGGACATAATGGAGGTTGTGTTGGAGGATAATGGCTTGAAGGAGTTCGTTGATCAAGACATTCCTCAGCGAGCAACATCGAATGCATAGAATCTGGTTGAATGGAAGAAGTGTGTGGCGAAGGCAAGGGGGATAATCCTTGAGGGAGTTCAAGACCACATTGTTTCGAGTCTCCATGGGAAGGAAACTCTGTATGCTATGTGGAATGCATTGATGGTCCTATTCCAGAACAACAGTGACCATAGGAAGTTCGCACTAAAAGACAAACTTCGAAAAATCAAAATGGAGAAAGACGAGACCATTCCATAATACTTGACCAAGTTCACTCACTGTCGTGATGAGCTTGTTAGTGTTGGAATAACCGTTGTCGAGGATGATATGGTGAACCTAGCTCTCCTAGGCTTTCCTAAGAGTTGGAACAGCTATCGAGACTCTCTAAATGGAAGGGAGAAGCTGATAGATTGGGAACGACTGTGGTTGAATTTGATGTAGGAGGAGATCAGAAGGAACACCAAAGATGGTTCCTCATCAAAGATTGATGATGATGAAAATTGTGCCTTGGCGAGTAAGGCAAGGAAATGGAAAGGGAAGACGTCCTATTCCAAATCAAATTCTTGCCATGGAGGTAAGAAGAAAGACATGACAAAAGTTAAGTGCTTTCATTGTCATGTGTTGGACCATTTTGTTATAAATTGCCCGCTCAAGAAGTCCAAGAAGAAGTCCTCAGGAGGTGTGGCAGGTGAGGCTTTGGCCTCTCAATTCGAATTGGACTTTAATCTCATTACATGCATGGTGTCATCAATGATGGGTAGTGTATGGTACCTTGACAGTGGAGCTTCATTCCAAATCACTGGTGACAAAGAGTTGTTGAATGAGCTGCAGGAGAAAGATCTCCAGATACATATCAAGATGGGTGGCAACGGGAGGTATAGTGCTACACAGGGGGCTCAACAGGCAGCATAAATTGTTTAAGTGTTGGTCAGTGCGGGCTTGTGAGGCAAAGAGTTGATCATACTTGTGCGAAATTCTTGTGAAAACAAGCTTTGTATTATCATCCGGATTTCTGATTAATGCAATAGATAGTCAGGGTTTTGAGCAATGGATTTCTCTAGAGAAAAAATTGTGTTATGTGTCTTTGATTATCTTCCTCTTGTCGATTATTGTTTTCATTGATTCTTGATTTCTGTTGTTTAAGGAATAGAATATATCATTGTCTGTGTTTTAGTACATTACATGAGTTTTGAATCTACAAGAAGCTCGCACTTGGTTTGTGAAGTTGACCATTGATCCTTTTTTAAGAGCATTCAAACTTGGAACCTTTCATGTTGGACATAAATCTTTGCATCTTGATATGTGTCCCCTAGAGTTGGAGCACTCAACATGTGAGTCTATTTAATTATTAGACAAGTTGCGTGTTGTGGAAATGATTCGCTTTATAATTGTAGGTTTGCCTCACCTTTCATGTAAATAAAGAGATAAAAAAATAAAGTCCATCACTTTCTACTTGCTTATTTTTATAAATCACATACATCCCTTAAAGATCTAAGAACTAGGGAAAACTTATATTGTACTCTTCTTCATGTATATTTGCTCTGTAATGAGAGCTAAGGTTCTTAGAGAAAATTCAGAGGACTTGAGTTAAGGCTTTTCCCCAAGGACACAAAGAATATTTGGTTATTGAATAAACCCCAAAAGGAGCATGGAAACATTTATCTTGTAACTCTTACAATAGAATACTATGGTTTTATCATATTTGGAAATCATAGTGCTCCTTTGTATGATTTCCATGGAAGAGAGAGCATGTGACACCCTTGTACACTTCGTGGGATGCAAGCATATATTCCAAGGAGGACTTGGCAATATTATCTGGCTTGTCAAGGATCTTTGATGGACTAACTAACTTTAAGAGTGATTCCTAGCTAGGAGTTGGTGGCTTTAGTTTTCTTATAATTTCTCTCAATAGTGTTTGGAAAGCTAACTTTAAGAGTGATTCCTAGCTAGGAGTTGGTGGCTTTAGTTTTCTTATAATTTCTCTCAATAGTGTTTGGAAAGCTAAAATTGTATCAACCTATGGTAAGCGAGTTGTATATAAATGTACACGCACACACAAGTGTTTCAGCCATTCAAATATTGTGTATCTGCGTATTTGAATTTCAACTATGTAAATTCTAGTATTGGTTGTTTATGTTGATTTGACATAACATGGAGATAAAATTGGTTAATATTTTTAACATGTATCTAAAAGATAAGGAGACACATTTATTGTTGTAAAAATATGATATTACAAGACATTTTGAATCTCTTATATGCTTGAAAGTGTGCCCTAACCGTTGAAAAGAACACTTGAATGATATTTATTTTCTTGGGTTGCATTGAGAAAGTGGGTTGAAGAGAAGCAAAATATGACAGTGGTATTCACATCTCATATTCAACCTTCAAGGTGAGAGCTCACTGAAAATAGATCTAAGAAACCTCAACGAGTCAAATTTATGAATTTACAAAAAATCAAAAACAAAAAAATATACAACCATATTTTTAAAATTTCCACATTGTATCAAAGCATTTCAAAGATTTCTACAAATCATAGAAGAAAAATCTATATGGACAAATTTATCCTTTTTGTTCCAATAATGTGCTTGAAGATATATGGTCAAGTGTCTTTTGTTGCTACAATTATTTAGTCAAGTGTTTTTCAATTTCTATCACTGTAATGTAATTGCATGGATGATCTTTTCTAAGGATATGCACTAATCTTCAACCATATATTCAAAAATTAGATCAACTATATGAATTTCTAATTTAAACTTTTAATTAAATATTATTATTTTTGAAAAATAAATTTAAACTTTTAATTAAATATTATTATTTTTAAAAACTATTTTTGAGTTTAATTTTACCATATATTCAAAAATTAGATCAACTATATGAATTTCTAATTTAAACTTTTAATTAAATATTATTATTTTTGAAAAATAAATTTAAACTTTTAATTAAATATTATTATTTTTAAAAACTATTTTTGAGTTTAATTTTTTAAATAATTTATGCAAATAAAAATACATAGGAATAAAAAAATTTAGATAATAATTTCCTCTAACTTAACAATATATAATATATTTCCTTCACACAACTTCCATATTTTCTACGATGATTCTATTTACATCAAAATAAAACATTTAATTTAATTATAAAGCATTTAATTTAATTATAAAGCATTTAATTTAATTATTATCACCATTTGGCTAATCATTTTAAATAAAGTGTAGACACCAAAATAAAACATTTAATTTAATTATAAAGCATTTAATTTAATTATTATCACCATTTGGCTAATCATTGCCATTTTAAATGAAGTGTAAATGTAGAAATAACTCTTAAACACCTTTAACTGGAACAAACAATTTATAGTCATTTTAAATATAGATTTAGAAACAACTTTAACTACAACGAACCACTATAAAATAATCCAAAGTTCCCATGATTTTAGATACTTTCATAATTATGATTCCTTATATCCAATGCACACATATCCACTAAAATTAAATCATTATATCATTAACATCGGCTACTAAATGTGCATTTTTTACCATTTTTATAAACTTTTAAACTTGAAGAACCAAGCTTCAAAGCAGAGTTTCAATGCAAATTCTACATTAAGAGCCAACATTTGCCACCAGAGTATGTTTAAAATAACAAGATTATCAAGCTTCATAATCGTATCTCAAACACCAATCTAAAATTATTGACCCTGCAAAATTTTACAGCCAAATAACTGCCACTTAACTATTTTCTCCCTGTATCAACCTACAAATATTTACCACTTTTAAACTGAAAATTTGTCCCAACTTTAAAATATTCACCAATTGAAAATCACTCTTGGTCCAAACTTAAAAATAATCACCCATATAAAATAAATCTTTGTCCAAATTCATAGAAATTTTAAATGGAAAAAAATATTTTCTTTATAAAATATAGGGGAAAATTTTTAAAATTAATATACATAGAAGTTCGGATTAATATTTTAAAACTTATAAATATTCGCCCCTAGATTGTACAGTTGCAACTAAAAAATGTGGACCGTGATTCCTTGGAAGTTTCCCATGTGCTTTTCTGAATGCATGAAAACAATTACAATGAATGGAACCCGTTTGTGACTCCTCTGTCAGAATAATTTTCTGCCATTCTAGCTACTGAAGAATATGTCCCAATAACTACACTCAGTAGGCCTATTAAGATAATAAGATTGCAGAGAACAACCTACATCACAAGACAATAGTTTAAATTGGATAAAAACAAAGGAATTGAATCTAAATAAGTATCTTCACAAAATCAGAAGTGAATACTTAACTTTTGATGTAATTAAAGCTAATTATAATATTTATATTACCATATAGACCAGATCTATTGAGCATGGTGATGAACCAGAAAAACGAGATATAAAACTTTTGTTGAATAAACGATCCCAGTGAAGATAAAATAAAAAAGAAACAAGGTATAAATATTTCTGCTTATAAGGATAGGGAAGTAGAAGGGTGCCTTGAATAGAGTCTAAACGATCCCAGTGAAGATAAAATAAAAAAGAAACAAGGTATAAATATTTCTGCTTATAAGGATAGGGAAGTAGAAGGGTGCCTTGAATAGAGTCTAAACGATCCCAGTGAAGATAAAATAAAAAATAAACAAGGTATAAATATTTCTGCTTATAAGGATAGGGTAGTAGAAGGGTGCCTTGAATAGAGTCTAGACAAGGAAGGTAGTAGATTTGTACATCTAACAAGATCAGCTAATAAAATTCTTGCCATTTTAGCAAATGTTAGGATCAAAACACACCGAGAGAAGTGGTGGTGTCTAAAGACATTGTTGTTAGGATCTCATTGATCACCAAGAAAAATTAACATGAAGACTTGCCACCTTTAAATAGACTACATTAAATATGAATACTATAGGAAAAAGCATGGGTACTCATAAACCTAGAAAACCTCTGATAACTTGACTGACTCAAGTTTACTTGAATCACCCTAACAATCCCGCACCCCACTTAAACTTCACTTGGGGAAATTAACCTAGTCCCAGTCATTCATTAACCATCTCAATTGAAATCTCACACTCTCTCCCTCAAGCTAGAATACTAGTGCACCTACCACCCTTGTACCTCTCCAAATGGCCCATTCCACAACTTTATGACTCCATGCAACACTACACTACATGTATCCTTGATCGAAGTCATAAGGCCTTACAACAATTCGTGTTCTTGCATAACATGAATGCCTAAACAATAGGTCTTACAACTTCCTTGGAAAATACACCTACATTGGACCAAAACCCTTGGGGTGCTCACACAACATTAGTGTTATCACACCACTACGGCTTTCATCCATACAACCACTCTCTCACTACATCTCTAGCATTGCTGATCCATATCTTGACCTGGCCCTTCAACATCATTTGCACTCACAAAATCCATGTTATCTCTCAACTTACTGCAAACTGCCTTGCACAATGCAAACCTTTAGGCCATCTCTATGTATCTTGGCCTTGCTCTATTTACATCTTTCTCCATCTCTTAGTGGACTTACCTTCTGCACACAAACTCTTACCAGGCCCACCTCGCTCTCATACCAGTTGTTAGGATCAGAAAACACCCAGAGAAGTGGTGGTGTCTAAAGACATCGTTGCTAGGATCCCATTAGTCACCAGAACCAAATAACATAGAATCTTTCCACCTTTAAATAGGCTACATTAGATATGGATACCATGGGCAAAACCATGGGTTCTCATAAACTTGGAAAAACTTCGGTAACTTCACTAAGTCAAGTTTCCATGAAACACCCTAACAACAAACATCGCAATACAAGAGGGAGGTAGAAGGGTGACTTGAATAGATAAGGCAAGCAGTAGATTTTGTACATATAATAAGATCAGCTAATAATGGTGTTTCCTTTCTAGCAAATTTAGTGGTACTAGAGGAACCAAAGGGGACAAAAAAATTCAACGTTCCACGGGGTCGCGTCCCCCCACCTAGGGGTCAAGTTTCCTAGCTCCCTTGCACTCTGAGGACTTGGGGACAACTGGGGGTGTTAAGTTATGGTATGTTCTAACCTTATAACAGTTTACTTCTTTTTCTTATTATATTCCACCGATTAGCAATCACATGTACATAAAGTAAAGTGCAGATAGAACATTAAACGATCGACAGAAAACAAGCCAAGACAAGAGACACAAGATGTGGCGACTAGCCAGGGACAAACCCCACAATGTGTGGGGAAACCCTTTGATCAAATCTTCTTTTATCTTCAATAATTCAGCAGAGAGAAATAGTACAATAAATCTGATTCATATCAGCAGTAGCAAACCCTAGATCAGTAGCATCAGCATTAGCGACTTCATTATCAAACTAGGGCAAACCATATCTCACAAACCGACAGTCGGATTGACTTCATTCCACCACCAAAAGTTTCGGCTTCCAGAGGAGGTTCAGATGAACCTACAGCGCAGTTCAGATGACGAGATCTTCTAGGCCACGCAAGTCAATCTTTACTTCTGCAGTTGCAGCTTCAGTTTCAGCAGTTTCCGGCTTCAAACTAGGGCAGTCGATATCTTGCAAACCATTTGTCGGATTGACTTCATTCCACCACCAAAAGTTGCGGCTTCCAAAGGAGGTTCAGATGAACCTACAGCACAGTTCAGATGAGGAGATCTTTTAGGCCACGCAAGTCAATCTTTACTTCTGCAGTTGCAGCTTCAGTTTCAGCAGTTTCCGGCTTCAAACTAGGGCAGTCGATATCTTGCAAACCGTTCGTCGGATTGACTTCATTCCACCACCAAAAGTTGCGGCTTTCAAAGGAGGTTCATATGAACCTACAGCGCAGTTCCAAAGAGGAGATCTTCTAGGCCACGCAAGTCAATCTTTACTTCTGCAGTTGCAGCTTCAAATTCAACAGCTTCCAGCTTCACATGTGTGAGAGAGAGAGAGACCCATTTCAGCGCAGTAGAGAAGAGACTCATATCTGCGCAGTAGAGAGAGAAAGATGTGATGAGATGAGTGAGTCTAAATGAGGAAAAGTCCTCTTATATTTATACACAACGTTGGTGGGTGAATAGATGCGACTGTTGAGCTTCTGCGCCTACATGAGTTGTAGGTCGGCTTGATAATAATTCCATAATCAAAATAAATTCATATCTCCATGAATACTTATCGGAATTGGATGATCTTTATATCAATCCTACACCTCTCGACGAAAGGAATCTAATAAAAATATTATTAGCCATGAATAAGATGACCCACATGAAGTTTTGCCCTGGTTGCCAATTTAACAGGGGATCATTTCTCCACACTCCAAAAAAGCAGGGTATGCGCGGAAACTTGTAAGGGGGGTGTTTCCAAGATTTTTTGGGTCAAATCCCCCAAATGGGGTCGTTAAGTAGGCGAAAGGGATCGTGTGGGGTTGTAAGGGGTCATTTCCCTAGACAAATTCGCAATTTTTTTTAATGAAACAAAAAAAATCCTATTTTTCATGAATCGGGAAGGGTTTAAACTTCATTTTCAATGTTCATATCACATTGTTTCATCTTTTCATGATATCGCTCTGCTCAGTCATCCTCTCGTCCTTTCACATTTACTTTTCTGTTTCAGGCTTCAGTTGTAGACTTTAGTTTATTTTGAATCTTGATATATGATATATTAGACTTGAGTCTTGACTCTATAAAAATTTGACACTTGATGTATCAGACTTTACTTTTATTTCAATATTCAGTATTCATAGTTCGAACTTCAATATGGTTTAAACTTTAAAATTTTAAACATTCATTTGCATTGTACATTGTTAGTAGTTACACTATACAGTTACAAATTTACATGTATGATGGTATGATTATATGATATCGTGCTTTTCGTTTTAAATGTGTTTCAAAATTCAATTATATGATTCGATTTCTCATTTATCCTTCATGATGTAAGTATTATATTATATAATGATAAAGAGAGTTACATTATAAATATTAGAATTTCAATGATATATCATATATTATTATAATTTATATTTATAAGTTTTTAAGACCCCGACATCCCCCCACATTTCCTACAAATTGGTGGGGAGCTTTTGCATAAGCCGCTCTGCATATCCCCACTCCCTCACCCCCACGGCTCGGATACTTGGTGGAACATTGAAAAAATTTGCTCTCCACATTTTATAAAAGAATAGGGGGAGTAGCACAAAAAGAAAAAGAAATTAACAAATCTTTAATTTAATAACCTTGTAGGTAGATCTTCATTCACTTCTTTTGTCCTTGATGATGGTTGAGTGTCCACTTGTAATGTCTTCATTCGCTTCTTTTGACCCTGATGATGGTTGGAGTGTCCACCCGAAATGTTGGATGTTTGCTCATACACACAATTTATATCTAAAAATAAATGAGTATATTATTGTCTGTTCATTGGAGTGCTTTTTTTTCAACTTTTGGATAGTATCAAGAATGTACAGGATGAGGTCGGAGGCAAGTTTCAGGTGTTTGGCAGAAAAGAGACCCTTCAGTCCTAGCATCTTAGCTGAAGAAAGTTCGTATTACGAATACATAGGCTTTTATTCGATTTCTTTGGTGGCAGGTCTTTGGAGATGCCACTTCATAAAATAATCAGATGTACTTGATTTTCAAAGGTCGCAGAGGATTTCCATACAACATTACGTCAGTGACCTCTTTGAGGCACCAGACAGGAATTACCACTTTGAACCAGTTTATACATTTTCAACCCAAAATGGAAGCAGCTAGGATAATAAGCCAGACAAACGGGAGCCAATCTTCAATTTTAACTCATCAACATTTAGTACTAAGCAAATTTATTGAGTGGTCTAGAAGCCAATTCACAAGAGTCCATGCAGGAAGTGCAATTGAATTGCTAGCTTTTGCCAGAAGAATGGACACTATGGAACGAGAGATTTCATCCATCGGAAGAGTCTTCTGGAATTCAGAGGTGGTCTCAGGCATGGACCGCATGATGGCAAGAGACATAAACATCTTACAGGAAGACAAGATTCTAGGCTTGGTCATCATCAAAGAGGAACCTTACCACCCTAACTAGAAAGACATAACAGTCAAAAAACCAACAAAAGCTATGGCTGCGTTCTCTTGGTTTAAAAGTATAACAAATTTTAAGAATGTTATCTTGTTTTGAACAAATACTTCTTAAGAATACAGATAAAGACATTCAAATACAAAGAAGAGTTCACCTACCTGAAGATGCTCAGAAGTTCATAATGACTTGAACTAAATAAGTTTTTGTAGACAAAAAACCTCATCTCATTAATAATCTAGTTCAAGGCACAGGGTTTTTTGTTGACGATGATGATGTTTAGCAAAATGAACTCCCTCAGATTAGGTATAATATGTACTTTCCAAACCCTTGCAGGAAGCCCTTTTCCAAAAAGATAGTTTGAAGTTTAAACACGAGGCCTATAGGGAAAACTTTCAATGTAATTTCTAATGTTTGGAAAAACCAAAGATTACAATTCAGTAATAACTAGACTTACCTGGATTTTGGTTGCATTCTTTCCCCTTATTCGTAAAAAACAGACGCATGGCATTATCACAGCCTGTTGACAAAACCTTTTAACAAATTAACAAAATACATTCACAACTTTAAGCATAGCTAATCCAATTCTAAAAGCGAGGATAAACATAAGATAATCAATAACTATCATATTTATAAGTTGATATAGAATGAAATGAATCCTTACCAACAGCGAGGATAAACATACGATAATCAATAACTATCATATTTATAAGTTGATATAGAATGAAATGAATCCTTACCAACAGCATGCTTAGGACGGAACCAATCAAGGACATCATTAACCCTACAGCACACCATACAAATGTCATCACCATGCAGATTATGAGTTCATATTTCTACAAAATAAAAATGTTTTAGTATCTTCTTACATTAAGCAAAGGGAAATATCTATCATATAATAACCTCAAATACTTGATGACTTAGCATAGTGAGCTTGCTTGAGATCAGATATAGATGCAAAGTCAACCATGATGACAAGATTATTTTAGATGCCATCATAAGCATGTTTTCTTACGCACTCATCTAGAATATAAGAATGTTTACCTTTTCCACACAGGTAAATACCTAGACTAGAAATATTAATAGAAGTCATATCAGCCTATTTTAGAGTATCTACTGGAATTTAAAGTTGTTTAGATCAATCCAGTCTTTCACAACAAATTTGAAAGAGCTTTCAAACTAGCTATACTAAAACTCAAGAGAAATTCATTGGATGGTTATGTCTGTGTTAACTGAGATGTTTCTATACTCTTGTATCATGCTAGTTTTAGTTGAGCAAGATTATCTATTCCACATTTGTAGCCTCGAAAGAGCTATTAGGACTTGTATACTAGCTTTAGGTCAAGTGTTGCATTAGCTCATGGCATCAAAGATGTGTAGCTTTCAATGGGTGGAACATCAATGGTATGGTTGTCTAAATATAAATGGCGCAAGCATTAGTTGAACCCTGACCAAGAGACCTGTTCATTTTTAAATTATATCATTTGTACTAATCATCAATGGTGATATTGCGATTTTGTCCCTTTAAGGAGCAAAAAGTATGGTCTACATGATAATTTATGTTCCAATTTGGGTTTCTCTAATGTTTTTCCAATGTCCTCAACTATAAATATGTTTCTAGAAGCAGCACCTTAGGGAGTCGATTCTAGCAAAAACCTGGCCACAAACCGAAATGACACCTAAAACCTGTTTTTAGCATCAACTTCACATTTATGGAAACCCAGTTCTCTAAGAAAGGCCAGCGTTTCTGCTGGTCATTTCTCACAGATTTCGGGATTGTGAGAAACGGACAATAGTAAAGGGCCCTAGTTCAAGTATTATATTTTAATCACAACATCTCCATTTCACTGCACATTTGACTAGTCCATCATCATGGCAGCATAATTAGATAGGTACACAATTAGATTGATTACTCCATCCATTTTGTAAAGAGGACTCACTTAGCATCACAAAAGGCTCAATATTTTGGGTGTGTTAAGTCAAATACCCACCTTGTATCATGACAACATGCAAACTACTTTATCAAACTCACTAAGATGTGAGATTATGATGGTTCTCAAAATGATGGTGATAGCGATCGACCTTTGGAGTTGTTATAAGGAAATGCAAAAGAGATGTTAGAAGGTTATGATCATAATACCACTGATCCAAGTCAAAGCAGCGCCTTTGGTTGTTTCACTCAACAAGAGCCAACAAATGAGATGGAGTCCAAGTGTTAGTTTATTTGTGAATGATATGTAAAAATGTTGTGTATATTCCACTAGACAATTTGTCACAAAATTGCTTGGAAGTTACTACAAAATATGGTGAGGTTATTCGCTAATATGTATGTAGTATATGCTTAAGATTAAAACATAATACTACAAGCATATTACTCACAATATTGAAATGGAATGGAATATAAAAGAGAAGCCACAGCAGCATATTGAGCACACATGAGCATAAAGAACACAAGTTGTACCTTAGGAAACTCGTGGGAAAAAAATCAGCTAAAAAAAAGAGGATTTTGTCTAGCTCTTTCTTCTTAGATATATAATGCAAGATACAAAGAAAGATAAACTCCCTATGGAGTTACAATAAA
Organism: Pinus tabuliformis; assembly: GCA_031772625.1. Classification (NCBI taxonomy): domain Eukaryota; kingdom Viridiplantae; phylum Streptophyta; class Pinopsida; order Pinales; family Pinaceae; genus Pinus; species Pinus tabuliformis. The sequence continues at coordinate 1,948,647,382 of CM062818.1, forward strand.
CATTGTGGCTTGAATGATTATTACACGATCTACTTCTCCCTCTATTCTACTCAAATGTCCCCTCCTTTGCTCTACTCAACTACAGAATGGAAAATTATTATAATATGAATGGAACTCCTTTGTTTCATTGTGGCTCAGCTTTTAACATATCCTAATTATCACCTAGGGGTTAAGAATTTTTATTAATGCCCCAACCCCTGCTTAGGGTTAGGGATTTGGACCCTCTAGAATCTTCTTGAAAGTCCACATGTAACTATCTCCATCTGTCTGAGTAAACAAAATGTTGACATGGCATTCATTTAGTACTACGGTGGTCAAAGCATAAGTCTGATCCGGACTTAAACAGGAACGCAATAAAACACAGAGATAACCATAAAGACAGATATGCAGTAGAAATAATACTTCATTTCATTACTGTAAAATACTGAGATATGCTTACAAACAAAAATAGAAATAAACCAGCTAGGGCGATGGTAGCTTATCTCTGAGAAGAGATGTGGTGGCTACATGCCTCTGAACTGTTCTCGACTCTGTTACAATGAGGCTCGAAGGCCTATTTATTGTTGAGAAACAATGGAAAACCTTTCACATCCCGAAACCTAACCCTAGAAGATGAAACGCCAAATTGTGGGCCCTGTTTGGGTAAATTGGTACATCAATTTCCCGGGGTCGTAACTTTGGCATACAATCTTCGTTTGACGCGTACAATAGCTCGTTAGAAAGATCTATCCGAATGCTACCACTTTAGGAGGCAACATCAATCCATGGACCCATGTTGCCCCAGATTTCCCAAAAAACGCCATTCAGGGCCTCAAAACGGCTCGGAAGTTCAGGACCCGAAAAACTGCTAAAAATAGTAAACTGTGCTACAATTTAGGAAACTGAAAAAGCTGAAAGAGACAGTTGTGGGGGTCAAAATGGGATAGGTGGGTGGCCACCAACATCCACCTGGATCATTCCTCCCCCCTTAGGAAGCAATGGTCCCCATTGCGTTGAGTTCCTCCCTAAGATGAGGAAGCTTCTGCTGAGCTGGGTCTCTGATGAGCTGTTCTGCAATCTCTGATGTGTCCAGTAATGGTGGGAAGCATGGTCGATGATGGTACCCATTGAACAATTGGTGCAAACGAAGGAATGGAGGAATGTTATGTGCCAAGGCATTATTCCCCGCAGCCTTGGTACTGGTGTAAGGACCATGTCGGAGTGGTCTGAGTTTCTGATGGGTTCTGGTAAGGCGTTCCCTCTGCAGATGTAACCAAACTTTGTCGCCCACCTGAAACTTGTGTGGTACCCCTGTGGGTGAGGAGAAGTTGTTCTTGTGTTCTATCATGACCGTATCCCTTTGCTGCTGCTGCTGCGTGGAGGAACCCTTTGCGGGGGTCATGGATGTAGCAACGATCTTCCCCTTACTTTGGGAGTGAGCCAGACAGATGAATTTCCTGGTCTGGGAGATGAGCTTGCTGCCTTTCTTAGTAGTGATCAAAGAGGTGGCGGTAGGTGGGGCTACCTCCGGTATCCTGTATAATGAATCACCCAAAGAAATAATGACAGCGCGAGGCCTTGACTCATACACAGCATGTCGCCTCCACAAGTATGGCTGGCCTAATAGTACATCACAAACATCCAGAGGTGTAACATCACACAATACCTCATCTGTGAAGGGCTTGATGCTGTAGGGAAGGCGGCACTGTTGGCAAACTTTGAGATCTCGTCCTTCATGAAGCCATCCGATACTGTACGGCTGGGGGTGTGGTGTAATCGATAGGCCCAACCGCTTCACGACCTCTGCTGAAATAAGGTTCTTTTGGCTACCACTGTCAACAATGAATTGCAGCGGTGAACCCTTCACCCACATTTGTGAGTGGAAAAGGCGCTCCCCCTCCTCTGGGTCTTCAGGCTCATTCTTCTGGATCTTGGCAGTGGCAACAGTGGCACTGGGCTCCGCATCAATGATCTGCTTCCCTTTTCCATTCCCCTTGTCAGGTTCTGGCTCAGGGTCAAAACATGCATCTGATTCGGAAGCCTTCAACTCGGCCACCAACGACTGCTTGGTCCGACACTCACTTGTGTTATGAGTGGGACTCTTGTGGAACTCACACCACTTTCCTGTGTCCTTCTTCGGCTTCGTGGTGTTGTTCTTTTCTTGCGGCTTCGACAGGTTGTCTTGGGTCACCCCGCCTTGGCTTTGTCCTTTGGGCTTCGGATTTGCAGATCCAAAGTCTCACTTCTTCTGTTTGAACTTTTGCTTGATTTTGACAGCGTATCGGTATGCTGTGCCGAGTGAGGAGATGTTCAAGAACCCCATCTCTTCCTGGATGTATCTGTGTAGGCAACCGCGGTATTTGAGTACCAGATGCAGCTCAGAATCTTTGATACCCAACTGTGTGCGAAGGGTATGAAAAATGTTTATGAACTCCGGCACATCTTGGTCTCGTCCCTGTCACAGTGTGGTCCATTTGATGTATTTGTCCTCATAGCTTCCGACATGGTAGTACTACTCCTTGATGGCATCCCGGAAGTCATTCCAAGTGGGTAAGGCTGAAAATAGTGAGCCTGTACTTTCATCCTTTTGCTCACAGTAGGTTTCCCACCAATCCTTGACGTGGGGGGCTGCTTTGAGAAGAGCGAAAACAATCTTTTCCCGACTTGAAAATTCATGAACAGAAAAATACCCATCTAGCAGATTTAACCATTTATCTACGGCATCTACGTCTATCTGACCCTCGAAGATGGGGATTTCAAAATTAACTTGTACCTTAAACGGTGTGGCGTTTCCAGAGTAGCTGTTGGAAGCCGATGCGTCGCCTCTGGGTAGCCGCTGAAGGATCTGTGTAAAGCTATCCATCATCGCGTTCCTTTGTCGTTCGAGCGCTTCTTCGAGCAAGATTTTGATAGGATCTCCTGCCCCCTCGTCTTTCTTCTCATCTGCCATGGGAGGCCGTCAGGATTTGCAAGGCTGGTCTTGCAAAGGTTCGACCAGTTGAAGCCCTAACTCCTTATATCCTGACCTTGTTGGGGACATGCAAATAAAAACAGAGAAAAAGCAGACCGCTCTGATACCACTGATCCGGACTTAAACAGGAACGCAATAAAACACAGAGATAACCATAAAGATAGATACGCAGCGGAAATAATACTTCATTTCATTACTGTAAAATACTAAGATATGCTTACAAACAAAAATGGAAATAAACCAGCGAGGGCGATGGTAGCTATCTTTGAGAAGAGATGTGGTGGCTACATGCCTTTGAACTGTTCTCAACTCTGTTACAATGAGGCTCGAAGGCCTATTTATTATTGATAAACAATGGAAAACCTTTCACATCCCGAAACCTAACCCTAGAAGATGAAACGCCAAATTGTGGGCCCCGTTTGAGTAAATTGGTACATCAATATCCCGAGGTCGTACTTTGGCATACGATCTCTGTTTGACACGTACAATAGCTCGTTAGAAATCTCTATCCGAGTACTACCACTTTGGGAGGTAACATGGGTCCATGTGTTGCCCCAGATTTCCCAAAAAACGTCGTTCAGGGCCTCAAAACGGCTCCGGAAGTTCAAGACCTGAAAAATTGCTAAAAATAGTAAACTGTGCTACAATTTAGGAAACTGAAAAAGCTGAAAGAGACAGTTGTGGGGGTCCAAATGGGATAGGTGGGTGGCCACCAACATCCACCTGGATCAAAGTCACCTTGCCAAAGGCTTAAACTCCTCATATGAACTCCGATTTAGATTCTCTTTAAAAAATTTAATGCATATCAACCTCTAGAAGTTTCAAGACCCCAAATTGCCACAATAGGATCTACCCTTAAGATGGGCCTATTATCACACAAATATACACATGCAAATTCCCCTAATACCTGCAAATGAACCAACACTAGCCACAATTAGATAGCCTCTCTATTTGGACTAGTACTATTTCGGTCTCAAGGGAGTGGGTGTCTCTGAAATGTGTATGCTGCCATCTATTCAACAAATTTACACAAATTCCAAGAAGATCAGCACACAAAAGACCCACTCTTCGGCTTTTCATAAACAATCAAAAGTGAGAGTAAGTTTTAATGACTATTTATCCCTAAGGGTTAGCTCAGTTGATAAGGTCCCCATTGTTAAAGCACTTATGCTACTTATAGGTCACAGGTTCAATTCTCTCGACACCATCGAGGTCAAGCTCAGTGGTTGGGTGACAAGAAGTGTTCCATTCAGGTAGATCTTCTTGGTACAAATATTCTGTGGACATAGAAGTCGTCGATCTCTGGGGACCATGAACCACATTGAACAAATTAATTATAAAAGAAACAAAAAACAAAAAAACAAAAAAAATCATGACAATTTAAAGAGGTTAGAAATCTCGCTGTCTTTTTATTGCGAATGGGTCACTCTAATAAGTGTTCAATTATTCTAGCTTAGAGTTTCAAACAAAAATGAATCTTGCATTTCACTGCATACTCGAACCAAAAGCTAGAGAATGCAACACTAAGGGTCGCTCCTAGTTGGATCTAAAAAGTGGAAGGAATATTAAGTGACAAGTGGTGGTGATTTTCCTTGAAGACTATTACCCACCAAAAGTGGGTACCCCTAGGAGAGCTTTTCTCCTATTCATCTTCCTCCATCTAGCAATTAGCTGGCCTTGGCAGCCACCTTGTAGCTAATGTGATGTGCCACTTATATCTGCCACATGTATTAATTGTATTTTTCCTCGCCCATTTGTCAAGAGGACATGTTAGAAGGTGGGCAATCTAACCCAAAATCTATGTTTTTCATTGTGCAACCAGGAGCTTATGTTTGTCTTTAATTTGGGAATTTTAGCATGAATTATTGGGTGACTTGGAAGAAGGAAGGGTTTTGACCATCGTTTTGTTCCCTCACCTTAAATGGGGGGTTAATCTTCAATCCTAGTCTTGTGGGATCTCCCCTACTGGTCTATATGGATTTAGGAACAGCACTACTTGGGAAAACTTGATTTCAATAGTATGGTCCCACTTTGCCATTCCATATTTATCACTTCCCTCTGTGCATTAGGACCCATATTCACTATTTCCCTTCTCTGGGTCCACGTTGTTGAAGAAAGTCTAACGAGGTTCGATATTTACAAACGTAATTTTGATCTTTGAAAGTCAAAGAGTTAAAGAGCTGTTCTTGAGCATATATGTAATGTATATGAGTCTACCTAGTGACTAGATTAGCCCTCCAAGACCAAGCACAATCCTCCAAGACAAGCACAAAGAAGTCTGCAAGCAAAACGATAAGGAGAACAGTCATGTCGGCCTCAAAATATATATATAACTATCATGTCGGCTCAATAAATAGACACAATGTTTCACACTGTAATGTCAGCTTATTTATGGAGACGTGACAACTATAAATACCCCGCTGGGGTCACCACAGGAAGCACAGAACTTCGGATTACTCTGAAATCTCGGATGGCACAGTAAGTACAGATCTCAGACAAACACAGTGACACATAATCTCAGATTCTTGTGTGATGAAGAACTTTGGATGCCTCTCCTATCTTCGGTGATGATTACAGTGAATTACAACAACCTCATGACCACAGTCTCTTCACGGTTTCAGTGACTACAGTCTCAGCTACCTCGGAAGTTACAGTCTTGGCATACATGCTATAAGGAGGATCTCAGTCATACTTTGTCTCAGCTTATATGCATTATAAACACAGTCACAATCTTGGTCTCCCAGTCCTGGTGTATCTATGATGAAGAGGATTATACAGTTTCGGCATACCTTCTAGATACAGTCTCGGTAATGTTCTAAGGAAGATCTATGTGGTAGTAATGATGGTGTTGTTGAGAAGATGCAACAATGATCTATGTGAAGATGGAACAATGGTGCAGCAACAATGATCTCGTCGTTATGATGAAGTCCTCCATGAAGGTGCAGCAATGTAAATCTCGATAGTGCAGTAATGATGATCTTAGTGGTGTAGCAATGATGATGATCTCAACAGTGACAAAGAAGAGGATTGATGTCTTGGTCTTGGAGTGGCATAGTAGGTCAAGGGTCATGGTCTTGGTGTTCGTCAATTGGAATCTCTATAAGAAGAATTTTGTGCGGGTTTTCCTCTCCAAGAGGGAGAGGTTTTGGCCCTAGCAAAATGCCAACATTTTGTGTTCTTGTCTCTTTGTTTTGGTAGCTATTTGATGAACTAAGAAGACATACTCTAATAATAACAAGTGAAGACTATGATAAGAAGAAAAGTTAAAAACACCTCACAAATAGTTATCAAGCTAAGAAGAATCACATTAACTCTAACTGCCCTAGATTCTTCAACATGGTATCAGAGCTATGGTTACAGTCAAAGGAAGGGCAAAAAAGAGACATTTCAAGGATCAAGTTTCTAGCAGGGCATCAAAGCAAGCTGAAGGACATCAAGATCTGCATTAAAGAAACAAACCCTGATCTTGATCAAACCCTAGCAATCTACAACAACAGTCTACATCAACAAGGGTTTTTGTCTATGCAATCAAGGAGACAGTCTACAACAGCAAGAACTTGTGTCTCCACAGTCATCATCAAAAGGCCACCAAGACCCTCATCAAGATGTCTACAAAACAAGATAGCTCGAAGAATTTCAAAATGAAGATCACATCAACTTGGAGAAAGTTGAAACCCTACCAGCAATCTTGATCAACAAAAGAAGGCAAAGCATATTGAAGAAGAAAAAGCATTGTCATCATCGTCAAGGTTATAACAGCAAGAATCATTTCCTTGCCCTAGAAGAAGATCATCCGAGGAAGCAGCAAATCATCCTCATCAAAAGGAGCAACCTATTTCTATTAAGGAAAGGCTTTCTCATTTGAAAGAAGATCACCCAAGAAGAAGCCCTCATACATCTTCTTCCACCAGCATCAAAGTGATCAAGGTGAATATTTTATCTTCACATGCCAAGTAAGTATTTTTCATTTTTATAATCAAGTTTAGTTAAATGACTTCATGTTTGCAAGGAGATCTATAAATCAGTTGGGTCATCAAGATTCCTTGCATGAAGGAGGAGGATAGTCACAGTCCTCTAAGAAGCTAAAGTCATTAAACATATCAAAAGGTCTCCTCTGAATTTATGGAAAGGGATGCTTATGAAAGATCCCCTCACATAGGAAAATTGGAGACATCAAAGTGATGTAGAGAGGGTTGTGGGGGAGCACCGTCCCCCTCTCGCTCCCGCTCCCAATTCGCGCTCCGAGCGGGAGCGGCTCCGGAGCACCTCGAGAGCGTGCTCTCTAAAAAAAAACACTCCCAGCCATTTCGGGAGCGTTTAGTCTTTTTTTCAACAAAAAAAAATTGCAGTAATATTCCAAATGCAATTTTTTTTAAAGAAACAAATAAGTTTTGAGTGGGGCAGCCTACTGATCAAGCCTATGGCCCTAGTATTGATATGTGATTCATGGTAATGTTGAATTTAAGTAAAAGTGGCATTATCCTTAATCTTCATTTTCATCCTTTACTTAAATTTTTAACATTACCATGAAATGACTCGGAATGTTTGAGAGTGGTTCCGACCTCATTGGATTTCATATGGAGAAAGTAGAATTTTAGATTCCATTCAAAATGCAACAAACTTATCAGTTTTTCAGTATTTCAGGATTGGGGGATTGCAATGTTTCCATTGAATTTTGTCATGTATTAGGGTATGGAACTCGTATTTAATCAAGAGCACCAATCCCTCTATGTACCTTGATGTTAGTGATATTGGTTGTCGAACTCCTCTATCATGACCCTCCTAAAAATATACACATCACTCAAACAAAATCTTGACTTGACATGCTATGTTTGTTCTATCTTAGGTTAATGCTTAGAGGGTGATATTAATGACAAAGATCCCTATACAGATCCAGAGGTAATGACAAAGATACTTCTGGATATTAATGCTTAGAGGGTGATATTAATGACAAAGATCCTGATTTTCCAACAAGACTAAAAAATTACACATTTCTCGTGGTGGCAAGAGGCCCAAGCATAAGCAATAGATAATAGATTTATTTCTCTTTTCTATTTTCTAGTAGTTTTTATAGCTATTGACTCTTTCATATTTATTATGATATTTTTTTAAATAATATATGACAATTTAAGTTTGAACTTTGAAGTTGGCAATTATAACTCATTAGTAATGAATTATGAATATGATGCTTCATGAAAGTTGAAACTTGTTTCATTTCATTTCGTTTTATAACATTTCATTTCATGTTAGATATTATTTACACTTAGCTTACAAGTACAACTTCGATAAAAAATGATGATAAATGTTATATATTGAATTTTGAAAGCTTGAAACTTTAAGATTGATGAATCGTGAGAATCAATATGTTGTATGTTACTATGTTACTAACTTGTGGACGTGGTTGATGATGATTATAACTTCTAGATGATTGTTGTTATATGGTTCAATCTATGTTTTTTGTGTTTCTTATATCTAATTCATCATTCTACATGTTTTTGTTGACATATATGCATCAAAATATAAAATATATATATATTATATAAAAAACGCTTCGAGATTCGCTCCCAAACCGGGAGCTTCTGAAAATGTCACTCCCTCTCTGGTTTTCTCTCTCGCTCCCCATTTTCGCTCTCGCTCCCAAGTAACCTTAGATGTGGATGATAAACTCATTCTCTAAAGATGTATTGAAAAAGGTCACATGAAATTTGATCTACATGAAAGTAGTATCAAAGGATATAGGATATCTTCCATCTACAAGACCTAGAAAGGAAGATAACCATAATGCACTAACAGATAATCAAGGTAACAAATGTCCATGAGATGAGAAGGTTACCTCATTCGACAACTTATGGTCTCTATGCTAAATAGAGAAAGACAAGTTGATGGCAAAAGTATTGAAGGGTAAAGGACTAAATCATGTGCAAAAAGGAAAGGGAAGTTTGGTACTCAAACAAGGCAGAATAGGTATAGCTAAAATAATGGAAGCTCATATCACCGAATAGATGGAGGAAGTTGAAGAAAAGGGCCAAGGAAAGAGGGAGTAACATATCTCTATGATTGGGATAGTATCCCTCACAAAAGGGTCCTATCATAAACTTCTGCTATAAGATATGACAATGATGATAAGATGCATCGTGGCATCATGGAAGCATTAGAAACAAGAACTCGTGACATCTCCATGGAAATCATGAAGGACAAAGTCCATGATAGACAAAACATGAAGGATATAGCTCTTAGAAACCTTAGTGGACATTGAAGGAAAGGAAGAAGTCATCTAGGACAAGGCTCATCATACATCAAGTCAAAAAGGAAACATCTGCTAGTTGGGGATATACCAGATCCTCAAAATTCTCTGATGGAATCCTCATCGTAGGATTCACTAATATAGAGAGGAAGCAAGTGTTTCAATAGGAACTCCAACTTATGGAATCCATGAGACGATGGCGTGATGACATGAAGCATATCAATGGATTGAAGATCTCTTCAATCAAGGAAGTTGTTGGAAGAAGCCTCAATGACCTGAAGGTAAAAATAAGGTATGTATGCTTGTGTTTAATATTATAATGACATGTCATATGGTTGCAGGTAACATAGAACATTACTTCTATCTTTAGAAGCATGATCAAGAGAAAAAGGATCTCCTCCTCTGAAAGGATGCAAGAAGACATAAGACACAATAGATGAAATCAACATATTATGTCCTCATCTGAAGTATGAGGTCGCTGATCACAACTAAGAAATTCTAATTAAGAGGCACTTGGGAATGGAATGTGTAAGGAAGAGATCGTGAGATATGCAACCCTGATGAAGGCAATCAACATCCAAAAGATCAAGAAGACTTGACTAGAAAATCTCTCGAAAAGATATGAAGACTCTGATGGAAAAGATGTAGACCCTTGACAATGGATATCTTTGGGAGATGTGTCAACATGAATGCAAGATGCTGATACCTACAAAAAGATGCCATGATGAAGAGCCACCTAGTAAAGTATGATTTGATATAATGATATATTTGATTTCTTGAATAATATATGGATAAGTTCATGTAGGGCTACTAACAGGTACAACTACCATTCACGTGATGAATGGAAGAAGCATGATGAGAAAGAAGTAGTCATATGACGAAGGTTCCAAATATGAAGAAGGATACTTTCCATGAAGAAAGGAATGACATGACAAACTAAGGAGGAAATTGATCAATGATTGTTGCCCTACAAGAAAGAAGCTCAACTAACTTTCATGACATCAAGGAGAGAAGTTGATCAAGCAATTGAAGGACCCACGAAGAAGAAGTTGTTGATGTATAGAAGAGTCCCTAGCTAAGAGGGAGATCTGATAGGTCCCTGATCAAGAGGGAGCTTGGATTCAGTCACCCCTGATTGAAAAGGAGTGACAGTTGTGTTTTTATATGTCATGTGTCATGCACTAGACTAGGACTAACAGCTGTAAGTCTAGGTGAAGGCCATGAATGGAAATATAGACACATGATAGACACAACATTCTTGTCTTCACCTAGGAAGAAAGAATGGAGGATTGGGTAATCATCTGACATCCGATGCTCTTTGAGGATGTGTAGGGCATCCAAGATAAGAGTAGGCAAGAGGACCAATATTCTTTGAGGGTTGGGAACCCAAGATAAGAATAGTCCTAGAAGGTCATACTCAGTGAACACCTGGGTGGGTATGTACCTTGAGAGACAATGATAAAGGTGTCTATAAATCAATGGTCTCGCCAACATTGTGCTCTCATCTTATGAGAAATAGAGCTGTTAGTCAAGGCCTTTCTAGTAAACAATGTTGGTTACTATGATGCTATACAGATGGGTTACCAATCTGATTCTTCTTATGAGAAATTCTTCATATTGAGAATGACCAAGTACCATCATAAATACCTCCCTAGTTAAGAGGGAGTGTTGAAGAAAGTGTAACTAGGTTCGATATTTACAAATGTAATTTTGATCTTTGTACTTGTCAAGAAAAAGAAATATTATTTTTGTAAATTATAGGAATGAGTTTCTTGCTCATTTCATAGGTCTAGGAAAGTCAAAGAGTCAAAGAGCTCTTCTTGAGCATATATGTAATGTATGAGTCTACCTAGTGACTAGATTAGCCCTCCACGACCAAGCACAATCCTCCAAGACAACCACAAAGAAGTCTGCAAGCAAAACGATAAGGAGAACAGTCATGTCGGCCTCAAAATATAAATATAATTGTCATGTCAGCTCAATAAATAGACACAACGTTTCACACTGTAATGTTAGCTTATTTATGAAGACATGACAATTATAAATACCCCATTTGGGTCACCACAGGAAGCACAGAACTTAGGATTACTCTGAAATGTCGAATGGCACCGTAAGTACAGATCTCGAACAAACACAATGACACATAATCTCGGATTCCTGTGTGATGAAGAACTTTGGCTGCCTCTCATATCTTCAATGATGATTACAGTGAATTACAATAGCCTCATGACCACAGTCTCTTCACGGTTTTAGTGACTACAGTCTCATCTACCTCGGAAGTTACAGTCTTGCCATACATGCTATAAGGAGAATTGCAGTCATACTTTGTCTCGGCTTATATGCATTATAAACACAGTCACAGTCTTGGTCTCCCAATCATGGTGTATCTATGATGAAGAGCATACCTTCTAGATACAGTCTCGGTAATGTTCTAAGGAAGATCTTTGTGGTACTAATGATGGTGTTGTTGAGAATATGCAGCAATGATCTATGTGAAGATGGAACAATGGTACAACAACAATGATCTTGCCGTTATGATGAAGTCCTTCATCAAGGTGCAGCGATGTAAATCTCGATAGTGCAGTAATGATGATCTCAGTGGTGTAGCAATGATGATGATCTCAAAAGTGACAAAGAAGAGGATTGATGTCTTGGTCTTAGAGTGGCATAGTAGGTTAAGGTCATGGTCTTGGTGTTCATCAATTGGAATTTCTATAAGAAGGTTCTCCTCTCCAAGAGGGAGAGGTTTTGGCCCTGGCAGAATGCCAACATTTTGTGTTCTTGTCTCTTTGGTTTGGTAGCTATTTGATGAACTAATAAGACATACTCTAATAATAACAAGTGAAGACTATGATAAGAAGAAAAGTTGAAAACACCTCACAAATAGTTATCAAGCTAAGAAGAATCACATTAACTCTAACTACCCTAGATTCTTCAACACACATGACCATTGGGTCCATAGGGTGCTAGCACACCCCCTCCCCCTTATCCACATATCTGGGTCAGATCTGGAAACATTGCCTCGGATGTTGATGTAGCTAAAAGAAAGTTAAAAGCATACCATGGCCACAAGCAAGAAACAAAAGAAAAATAAAAAATCATAAAATGCAAAAGATGGTCGAGACACTAATAATAACGTGTGGGAAAAAGCCAAACCATGAGCTCTACCTCTTATCATTATGGCCATCACCCTGGTTCCTAGGGTCACCGACTGACCCATCACATCATAAAAGGAACCCATGCGCATCCCAACCCCTGGCGGGTGATGCGCTGCCCCACCTTTAAGGGAGCAATAACTGTTATACATCATTCACAGTGTGTTCTCATTTCCTAGAGCTTTGAGTAGTAATACAAAGAAAAAGCAAGAAGAAGCAAAAGGCAAATAAAGAGAGGTGGAAAAACAAAGGTCGGGGTAACTCATGCAACCATGATTGCTACCTCACATCTATACACCCAATCTGTGGAATTCCTCATTATTGCTACCGCTTTTCCCTTGACATCTGGCCCTGAGACCCCTTTATCTTATTTTATTCCATCATTATTCACATGCCACCTATTGATTGAAGGATGTACCAGGGACATGTCTTTCCCCTTAGGGGCTAAGAACACCTAATAGGGTCATTTATTCGGTCTGAAATCAAAAGGGTTAGGGCCTCTCTGGAAAATCTTGGACGTTTAGCCCTCTCATCCCACCTTAAGCTTGCCAACAGCATCAATAAAGATCTCTGGGCCATTATCGATGCCAGGACTGCCCTTAAAGCAGATAACGAAGGACAGATTGCTCTGGCAAGGCAGCGCAAAAAACTATCCAAGCTATCAGGTAGATCCCAGGAGTTGGTCAAAAATTTGAATCCTGCCAGTGAACCTTCACAAATCACAATGGACAGTGGGCATAACATGTTGAACAGCGAGCTAATCGTAGCTGATTCAAAAGAGAACCTCGCAGTGAACAGCAAGCCAAACAAACCCGCAGCAGATTCGGATCCTTTGGTAAACCCCGCAGCAGATGTCAACGATCCCAAGGTTGCAGCAGAACCAGAACCTGATTCGACCAAAAACCGTACGGTCAATGCCCAGACAGTTGGCAGAAGAGGCAGCGGCAGCCATGACAAATTAAAAGACGCAAGATACTGCGCAGGGTTAGTTATAAACCACACAGATAATGAGAAATACGCTGAGGGTTCCATTATTATAAGCCACGCAGATGGTTCCAATATTATAAGCCACGCAGATAAGGAGAAATTCGCAGATGGCATTAACAGCGTTTCAAATAAAGTAATCAATAATAACTGCGCAAAGATGAAATTCGCAGTTAATTCTAAAGGTAAAAACTGCGCAGTTGATTCTAAGATAAACGGCGATTCAAACAATGAAAATAGCCCTAATTTAATAATAAAAAACAGTGTTATCGGTTACAGCAAGCATGATGATTCAAAAGAGGATAGCTTTGGAAACAATTCTGATGATGGCAGGAGAAACAATGGAAATCAAGGCTTAGACATAAGTGTCCAGAAAGAAGGAAAAACTATGTCTTCAACAAACACCCGGGAGTCAAATAGAAAAGTGGTCAACCTATCTTCCCAAGAATTAGACCCTCTTGTAACCAATGTTCTTAGCAAAGGTATGGGGTTTGCGGTTGCTCCTAGAAACCTCCCCATTGAGAGCATGATATGTAGCATAGAAGATGGGATTAGTAACCTCCCTTTGGAAGACAAAGAAGCATTAAGGCAAGAATTTTCTCTCATCATGAGAAAAGCCAATGCTCCCAAAAGCAACCTGAGTAGGGAAGAACAAAAAGCTTTCAAATCTTTGCGGAACAATGACAAGGTGGTGGTTCTTAAAGCAGATAAAGGAGGAGCAGCAGTCATCTTAGATAAAGAAGACTATGTGCGCAAAATGAATGATCACCTAAACTGTGGCAGTTATAAGAAGTTGAACAGTAATCCCATTCCCAAAATCATGAAGGATGTAAAAAAGATCATCTCAGATTCTAACCTCGATGAGAAATTAAAGAAGAAATTAACCCCATCTTGTGAAACCATCCCTAGAATCTATGGATTACCCAAGATCCATAAGGAAGGGGTTCCCCTCAGACCGATAGTTAATACTATTGGCTCCCCAACCTATGAGCTTGCTAAATATGTTGCTAAAATCCTTAAACCCCTTGTCGGAAATACTGATTCCTTCATCAAAGACTCCCAAGACTTTGTGAATCTAATTAAAAATGAAAGGATGGAACGTGATGACATTCTTGTTAGCTTTGACGTGGTTTCCTTATTCACGAAGATTCCTCTTGATGAAGCCATTCAGGTTATAAAAGATGTTACTGATCCAGGGACTGCAAAGCTGGCTGAAATCTGCTTAAGGTCTACAGTGTTCACCTTCCAAGGAATATTTTATGAGCAGACATCAGGTGTGGCAATGGGATCACCCCTATCACCGATCGTAGCCAACCTATACATGGAACACTTTGAAAAGAAGGCCCTGGAATCTTATCCTTTAAAGCCGGCATGGTGGAAGTGTTTTGTCAATGACACCAACATAAAATGGACGCATGGTAAAGCAGAACTTGATAAGTTTTTCATTCACTTAAATTCCATCTCTCCAGAAATAAAATTTACGATGGAACTTGAAGAAAACATGAGCATCCCATTTTTGGACGTTCTAATCATCAGAAAGGAAGATGGCTCTCTAGGCCACAAGGTTTTCAGAAAGTCAACCCACACGGAAAGTTACCTCCATGCGGATTCCCACCATCACCCGGCCCAAAAGTTTGGTGTTCTAAACACCCTTGCCATCAGAGCCCTTCGAATTTCCGACTCAGAGCATCTGAATGAAGAAAAGAAACATTTGGTTTCAGCTTTTAAGAGTATAGGCTACAAAGAGCATGAGATTAAAAAAGCCTTTGAGAGAGCTGAAAGAAAGTTGTCATCTCATGAGCATAAGGCGCAAGACCAACCTCAGGGTAAGATTTTTCTACCTTATATCCTTGGTGTTACAGACAAAATCGCTAAAATCCTAAGAAAGAAAAACATTATCACTCATTTCTCAGCCCCCGGTACCATCAGACAAGGTTTGAAGTCTGTTAAAGATGATATTGACAATCTTCAGCTTAAAGGAGTCTATAAAATAGACTGTTCTTGTGGAAAAAGCTACATAGGTGAAACTGGTCGCTCCCTCCAGACAAGGCTCAAAGAACATGGCGCTGATATCAGGAATGGAAGATCTCGTACCTCAGCATTGGCAGAACACTCCTTGAAGACTAAACACCATATTTGCCTGGAAAACGCATCTATTATCGCTAGAGAGGAACATCATCAAAGACGAAAGATCAGAGAAGCTCTTGAAATTATTAAGCATCCTCAGAATCTGAACAGAGACAATGGTTTGGAAATTAGCGGAAGCTGGCTCCCCTTGATCAAAGAAATTAAAAGTCGCCAACCCATCCCCAGGTAATGCATCCCTTTGGTATGTTGTCCCCTCTCCTATTCTTATTCTTATTCTATTTTTTGACCCAGTTTTACATCATTAGAGTACTATAATAATTTAATGAATATATTTATTATTATATTAGTTAACTATAAATATTAACTATTTATAATTACTAATATAATTTAAATATATCAATTTAATTTATTTAATAATTATTATATTAATTAATATATTAATTATTATATTAGTTAATTATTATAATATTTATTTAATCATCATTATATAATAATAATTAATTAATTAACAATTATTATATAATAATTGATTATTATTATATTAATATTATATTAATTTATTTATTAGCCATTATATTAATTAATATTGAATAATTATTATATTAGTTAGCTATAAATATTAATTATTAATATGATTTAATATATTAATTAGTTAATATGATTTAGTTAATTATTATATTAGTCAACTATAAATACTAATCATTTATAATTTAATTTATTTTATAATTATTATATTAAGTAATGATGATGATGATGATGATGGTTAACGTTCGCTGAGACCAAATAATGATCTATCGGACCTAAAAAGACAAATTATTTATTTTGATTTAAGATTTTATTCCTATGCTCAAAAAGCTTGGAGAGAAGCCTCCCGAGTTCACTATAATTTTGGCATTGTAAAAGGCTAGGAAGGTCAGTATTGTAACAAAGGTTGTGAAATTGAGATCTAATGTGGTTGTATGCAGGGCACTCTAAGAGGAAGTGGTTTTCATCCTCGATGCTCCTATTCTCACAAATATGGCAGATCCTTTCTATCCATGGCGTTCTAGGAACTGCCCAACGGCCAGTTTCACTATGGAGCTCATGAGAATTCGTTCTAATCTTTGCTATATTAATTTTCTTCTTTGAGCTAGTTAAAATAGAGAGATACTTTTGATCTTCAAGGGTGGGGTTGATGACTCTCTTATAATAACTTAATTTTCTTTTAGACGCTAAATCTTTCTCACACCACAATTTTTCTTTGAACTTAGAAGTAACAATATCTTTAATGTTATTTATGTTTTGCAAAGCATCATTCTCATTGATCTCCCAATAGTTTAACCAGGCCTTTGTGTCCTTATGCCATCCTCGGTTAAGCCTTAGGTGGTTTTGGCTGGAATTTAAAGCTAGCTTAGGAAGTCTATGATTGTCTATGTTATTGAGCTTGTGCTTGTACACCAGAAACCTGAGCATAGCTAGGCTCTCAATAGGAGAAAGACCTGCTTCTATAAGGAGAATAGGATAGGGTGTATTACTTTTAATTTTCAGGTTATAAATTATAAAACGCTTCTGGATTTGCTCAATCTTTCTCCATGATTCTCTGGAGATGCTGCAGCCCCAAACTTCACAGCCATATAAGATAACAGGAATGACTAAAGTTTCAAAGAGGAACTTCTTTTTATCCCACATTACGAGGTTTGCAGTTTTACAATTAATATATTAATTATTATATTAATTAATTATAATATTTATTTAATTATCATTATATAATAATAATTAATTAATTATTATATAATAATTGATTATTATTATATTAATATTATATTAATTTATTTATTAGCGATTATATTAATTAATATTTGAATTATTATATTAGTTAGCTATAAATATTAATTATTAATATGATTTAATATATTAATTAGCTAATATGATTTAAACATATTATTTAGTTAATTATTATATTAGTCAACTATAAATACTAATCATTTATAATTACTAATATGATTTAAATATATTAATTTATTTTATATAATAATTATATTAATTATTATATTAATTAATTAATTATTATTATAATATTTAATTATTATTATACAATAATAATTAATTAATTATTATACAATAATAATTAATTAATTATTATACAATAATAATTAATTATTTATTATATAATAATTGATTATTATTGTATTAGTAGTATATTAATTTTATTAATTAATATACTAATTATTATATTAATTTATTATAAATATTAATTATTTATAATAATTAATATGAATAACAATAAAATATTATTTTTATTTATTAATTATTTATAATAATTAATTTATTATAAATATTAATTATTTATAATAATTAATATGTATAACAATAAAATATTATTATTATTAATTATTTATAATAATTAATTTATTAAAAATAAAAATAAAATAATATTAAATTAAAAATTCTAGCCGACTGTGTGTTCTTCCTTAAATTTCTTCCTCATTAGTATTTATTCTGCCTTATTGCTCTTCTTTTATCATCATTCTTCAACCCTGATGATGGATCCCACTTGGGATTTGAAACGTTGGTATAAAGATGTTCAAACTGTGGATTCTCCGATCACTGATTCAAAAGACACAAACCACAGATCTCTTAAATCCAGGGTCATTTATTAGCTACTTCTACCTAGGGAGGTAACACTATTACGAGATCAAAGCCCCAAATTTGGAAAAGAAGCCTCGAATGAAGTCACAATTTTCCTTTGATTAACAAGCTTGGTTCACTTATGCATTAATCATTAATTGTACCTAATGGTGAAGATGCAGCACTAGACATTGTGTGTGATTGGCAGGTGGTTTTCATCATGCGTTGAGCAATTTAACTGGGGCCCAAGTCCACTAGAGGAGCATTATGACACCCTACAGGTGAAGCGTTGAGAGCCATGGGAATCCTACCACTTGCAGAGCATCATTCCATTCCATGGGCACCTACAACACCCCAACATTTTGTGCTTTGCCCCATATTATTCATGAGATGATGTACTTGGACCAATGTGCCCCTAGTCGGCTTAGCAGTATATACGGGTTTTGGTAGTTGACATGAGGCCCAAATGAGGTTTGTCTCCCCCCTTGAGAAATGGGTGGGATAGCAGCATCCTATGAGCCCTCAACATTGGAGCAAAACCAACTTATTCTATCACCAGGAGGCCCATGAATGATGAGACCCATTTTGTGCCCCAAACACAGAACTTGGGCCCACAAGATGATTTGCATTGAGATTTGGGGGCCAACCCCTATATCTGGATTATTGGAGCCCTCTATACTTGACTTGGCACTAGAGGAGCCTAATGCATGCCCTAGAAGGGCCTACGCATGCATGACGTCAACATTTCGACCTCTTTTGTGGGTTAGTTTTTATGTTTTACATTGGGTATGAGGTTGCCTTGTAACCTCACTTAGTTTTGCCCATCATTTTACAACTTGGAGGGGATTTTAAGCTAAAATTAGAGATCATTAGACATGTATAAATAAGAGAGAGGTCATCTCACTCTCTCATCATCATCACTTGGAGAATTCATACCTCATAAGAAAATTTGCACTTGTTCTTTCTTGGCTATTGGAGATTCTTGGAATGCATTTTGATGTTTGGAAATTATTTTGGCTTGTCCTTGGAGATATTTATTTGGTGAATGGATGGATATACTTCATGTTATCATGTAAGTTACTATTGTTGAAGATTATCATTTTGAATTTCTCTAATGTATGGAATTGATGCTTCTAGATTATGCTTGATTGTGCCCTAATTTGTTGATAATAAATTTTAATGCCTATCTAGTTGATAATTGCATATGTTACTCATTGTATAACATGTAATGAATGTTCCTAGTGGAGGAATTCTTATAGCTTTCCATCAAACTCCATTTATCATTGAGTAAATGTTTGAATTTTGATACCTAGGGAATCATATTTCAGCCTCTTTAGCAACAAATTTGGCTTATATATCACATCCTTGACTCCATATGCCTAAAGGACAAGAAACTAGTCCAAGTATTTGGTGATCATCTCAAAATTTTCTCCATAAATTTCTCTCCTTAAATTCATTCCTTGTAAGGCAAGAAAGAAAAACTAGGGCTCGGAGAAAAATTTTAAGGAGGAGGCTTTTTGGTGGTTTGAGAGCCTAAACATCAAGAGGTGGCTCTTGGCTACATGACCTACCATTTTGGTGGGCATCCACTCAAATTTCATCCATAAAATCTCTTGCCCTAGGTATTTCCTAAGAGGGAAACCCTAGTTTCTTCTCCCTCAACTTGAGGAATTTCCTTACAATTTCACGAGCCTTGGCTTAGTCGAATATCATTGTAAGAAACCCTTTTCCTCAGGCCTTGACCTTGTGAATACGTATCACCATTGAAAAATATGAAAACCCTAGGTCTTGAGCCTTCTTTTCTAGGGTTTTTCTTTGAGAGCTTTTTGCTTCTTTGAAGATTGAACCATTATTGAGTCTCTCTCTTGCATGAGCTCTAGGTTGAACACTTCGTGCCTTATACCTAGCATATCTATTTTACGTGATCTCCTTCCTATTGAGACTCCTCCCATCGATGAAAGTCTGTAAAGAGAAAGGGGTTTGGGTGAGGTGACATTGGGCCTCTACCCGATTGTTAGCACTTGGTCTAGCTTTTTTCTTGCAAGGTTTCCCTCTCCAAGGCCTGCTAGATTTTGTGGTAACAAAGACCAATCCCACTTTTGGATAAAGTGCAAGATCAACTTAAAGAGGAGTGTGTTTCACAAACCAACTTTTGAAGTAAAATTATTTTGGTACAAGGTAAAGATTGAAGCAACCACTTTATTTAAAAAGCTCAAAAAAAATTATTTCTGATATAGTGTAGCAAATTTACTTGTTGATTTTTTCAGAATTATATAGTAAATAGCAAGATCATTTACCTTGGGATATTAAAAGAAAGTTAAATATAAACCAATGTTCGATACATTGAGTTGGAATCATTTTTGGATATCTTAACCCCTGTGTATTAGGTGATTTTATTGCCAATCTACGCATTTTTGTTAATTTTAGATAACAATGGTACGTTCTATGCTTTCGCATAATTTACTTCAATGTTCCTTATCAGCCCAATGACAATTTCCAATTATATTCAATTGCAATCACATTAACTTAAACACATTGACAGTAAATGCAAATAGAACATAAAAAACATGTGCAAAAGACAAACCAAGACAAGAGGACACAAGATGTGGTAGATGCCAGGGACAAACTCCAATGTGGGGAAATCCTTTGATCCAATCTTCTTATTATTCTTCAATAGTTCAGTAGAGAGAGAGTACAAATATCAGAATTACATGCCCAAAACAGTCCTGTCAAATCAGCAATCAACAATACTCAACTGTAGCCCTAACCAAAAAGTCAACAGTGATCAAAGAAGCCCCAAAATGCCCTCTACGCAGCTCAGTAAACAACAGAAGAATTTGGCCTTCCAAGAGGGTCAAAGTCAACCCAAAAATAGTTCAATCAACTCAATCAAACACTGTTGTAATTTCTATGGTCAAAGGCTGAAGTCAAACCAATCAAACTGTCCCAATCACCTTGAAAATTGTGCCAATCAGAATTTTGCCCTCAAGATCGAAGTCGCGACTAGTCAAAATCAACCAAATCAATGCTAGTCAACGGTGCCCTATTCCTTGAAATTTTTGGCCTCCAAAACAGTCCAGAAATCCGGCCTCCTGCCACACGTGCGAAGAAGAGAGAGGTTGTACGAACCAATCAAGAGAGGAGAGAGATGATGTGATGTGTTTAAATGATTTCCAAATGAGAGAGAGGTCACTCTTATTTATACACTTCGTTGAGGGTGAGGAGACACATCTATTGGGCTTCATGAGCCTACATTTAACTGAGGCCGACCTTCACAATTTGTGCCTAAGACAGAATAAATTCAAAATTCCATTTCTGCTTCGTCCGAATGAAATGATCTTTATATCAAAATTGGACCTCTCGAAAAGAGGAATCCAATGCAATAATCATCTCCATCATATGAGCTTTCCTAAGGTGGAATTTGGCCCTAGTTTCCAATTTTAACACTCCCTCTCAACTAGGGAGAATTCCACCTGCCAATCCATTTGTCATCATCATGCCAACCTGTCATCCTGAACCATCGTTGTCATCACTGCCCTGCTCTGTTGAACCATGAAGTAATAATGAAGAAGAAGTGATCAAGAGTGAGTCATAAGATCATACCACTCTCCACTAACTAAAGTCAGTCCTTGATCCCAGATCAAGTTGTTGAACACCATGCATCCTAGTCATAGGGAGTAAAACAGTACACAATGCGTCCATCGATAATGCTATGGTCCCTAACCATCTTTTCCCAACTCATTGGGCAGATGAGAGGTACTTCCCATGAGTCCAGGACTCTCTAGGTAGGATTTGTGTAAGGGCATCAGCGACAGAAGGTGAACCACTCATCCTGATCATATGCCATAGGAGAAGGTGAATCACTCATCCTATGCATATGTCAATCATAGGGGAGGTGAACCACTCACCCTAGACGCATGTCAATCATAATGGGGTATCACAGGGGAAGGTGAACCACTCACCCTGTATCTAGTGCACCACTAGGGGAAGGTGAATCACTCACCCTATGGTCGCTCATAGCTCCAAGAAGTACCCCAAGCCCCTAGGAGCTCCCAGAGATCAGTGTCCAACTCATACGAGACCCTCATAAGAGAGTCGTGGAACGCCTCCAAGTCTCTCTCGGAAGGTTAAGAATTTGACCTTCCCCAAAGGCTTCGTGAGAATGTCTGCAATCTGCTCATCTGTTCTGATGTGTTGGAGCCGTATTGGTCCCTGTTGTACCATATCCGAGATAAAGTGGTACCTGATATCAATGTGCTTGGAGCAGTTGTGGAACACGGGATTCTCTGATAAGCGAATCCCACTTTGGTTGTCACAAAAGATGACGGTGGTATCCAGCACGTGCTCAAATAGCTCACTGAAGAGCTTCCTCAATCAAATTGCTTCACAATAGGCCATACTCGCAGCAATGTATTTGGCCTCGACAGTGCTTAAAGCAATTGATTTCTGCTTCCTGCTCATCCAAGATATAGAAGCAGACCCCAAAGAGAAGTAGCACCTAGACATGCTCTTACAATCCACCACACTGATAGCCCAGTCAGCATCTAAATATCCATGTACCCTCAAGTTCCTAGCAGTGTATCTCAGTCCATAGTGGATTATGCCCCAAAGATATCTCAAGAGATTCTTAGCAGCAATCCAATGAATTTGATGAGGCTTGACCATAAAACGACTCAACATGTTCACAATGAAGCATATGTCAAGACGAGAGTTGACCAAAAACATCAAGGCCCCACAAGTTGGCGATACTCGGAAGGGTTCGCTAATCTGGGCCCTGTAGCACTTCAACATAGCTTCTTAAAGTTGAGTTTCCTTGAAGTAGTCACAGACTTGTAGTCCACCATCCCACATCTCTCAAGTAGCTTCACAATGCATTTTCCTTGAGAAAGGAAAATCTCACCTGGCTTTTGCCAGACCTTTAGCCCTAGGAAATAATGCATCAGTCCTAGGTCCTTCATCTCGAATTTGGAAGCCAACTCCCTCTTGCATTGATGAATGAGAGGGTCATCACCTGTCAAAAAGAGATCATCCACATAAAGGACCAAAATGAGAGGTATGTCCTTTTCAACCTTGAAGTATAGGTTTGGGTCAGCATCACTCCTTGTAAATCCTAGCTTCATAAGATAGCTATCAATCCTCTCATACCAAGCCCTAGGGGCTTGCTTCAACCCATAGAAGGCTTTCTTCAACCTGCATACATGTGTCTCACGATCTTGAACTTCGAACCCCTCGAGTTGTTCTACATAGACTTCTTCCTTAAGTGAACCATGCAAGAAGGCAGTTTTGACATCCATCTGGTGTAGGCTCCATCCTTGCGAGGCAACAAGGGCTATGATCAAACGAATGGTGGTATATTGGGAAACTAGTGCAAATATCTCATCATAGTCTGCTCCTTCCATTCGAGAGAAGCCTCAAGCAACAAATCTAGCCTTTAACTTTTCTGCACTCCCATCAGCTCCATGTTTGATCTTGTAGAGCCATTTTGATGTGACCACAGACTTGTCCTTGGGTCTAGGAACTACATCCCAGACATCATTCTTCATGATCGACTCATACTCCTTGCTCATCGCATCCTTCCAAACTTCTTGTTTCACGGCATCTTCGAATGTACAAGGCTTAGATTGTATAATGGTACTCATCGCAGCTAAGTACCCTTGGTACCTATTCAGCGTCTTGCTTTCACGAAATATCCCCCTCAGTGCAATATGTTTATTAGCATCTTCAAGAGTATCTTTGAGCCACAAAGGCCTTTTTTTTGAAGTAGAGGGCTCACTAGGAGGTGGATCAATGGGATCCATGGAACCTTCCACATCGAGCATCGGTTCATCAGACAAAGATTCATCTTGCTTTTCTACATCAGCATCATCATTGCCCTTCCTGGGGATAGGAAGATCTCGGATCTTTCTAAGAGAAGAATCTTCATCGAAAGTCACATCATGACTTAATTGCACTTCCGTTTGACCAGGCACGTTGATTTTATATGCCTTCGAAGTTTTAGTGTAGCCCACAAATGTTCCTTTCTTCCCATATGCACCTAGTTTGTTTCTTTTATCTTTCGGTACATGAAAATATACGGGACAACCAAAAATTCTAAAATGAAAAATATCATGTTTCTTACCGGTGAAAACTTTTCTGGGTGTCTTGAAGTCCAAATCTTGATGTGGGCATCTGTTTTGAACATACACAACGGTGTTAGCAGCTTCTCCCCATATGAACTTCGGAAGACCTTGATCATGAAGCATAGCAAGATTGGCTTCTATGATAGTACAATTCTTCATTTCAGCAACACCATTTTGTTCAAGACTATATGCAATAGTGGTCTCCCTCTTAATCCCAGCTTCTCTACAATAGTCTTTGAATTCATTTGACTCATATAATGGTCCCATTATCGGTCCTTCTTCCTTGTTTGATTCTCAACCAAGGTTTTGAAAAAGCGAAACCATTTGAACACTACATCTTTCTTCTTTAAGAAATAGATCTATGTTTTGCGAGAGAAGTCATCCACAAAAACAGCATAGTACAAATATCCACCCAAAGATGTCACGGGCAACATACCTGATAGATTAGAATGGACCAATTGAAGAATATCGGTGGTTTGAGTTTCACTTGAGGGGAATGGTCCCCTTGTATGTTTTCCAGCTTCACATCCCTGACAAACACCTTCATGATTTAAGTTGAATTCAAGCATCCCTGTGACTAAAGCAACAAAACTTATATTTTGTTGACTTTAATTGTAAAAATACACAAATGTATTTGTAAGTAATATTTTATTATTATATATAAAATGTACAAGTGATAATTGAATGTTACAATTAGGGCCTGCATATATACCTAGGAAGGTGCCCCTTGATGACTGGGCATGTCTTTTAGACATGCCTTTTCGCTTAACTTAATGACTACTTAACATAATCATTATTTTGATTATTTAATATTTACATTATTTATTTTTATTTCATTTTATCTAATTTATATTCGTAACATTGCCTTCATCTTCGAAAAGCTTTGTACTCAAAGCTTAACTGCTAATAATTCCTTCACTTTGCTCACGTCAGTTCTGATAAGTGTTAATTCATCAATCATCTCGGCACACATGACTTGTCAGTGATATTCCCTTGGGATCTTTTTAATAATAATTATTTATTTATTAATATATAACTATATTATACAATATAGTATATATTTATTTATATGTTCAATAAAATATATCACCAAGTAATATAATTCACCATGAATTAAATAAGTTACCGCGAAATTGAATTCTTCACGAATCGTGATCAATGTTTTGTTTAAAAGGACACGACGGATCAATACACTGACTGGTCTGAATTTACGCTGCAGACATTTGACAGTGAACGGGATGTTAGGACCACAGTGTAGACGGTAGCGTGGAAGAGAGAAACCTATCACGTGGATCATGGAACCCGATTGATTGGTTAGCGTTCGATGGCCTAGTGTGTGCTGGCACGGTGGTCTGTTTATCGGCTGTCGGGGAAGACGATACAGCGAAGCACAGGCCGCAACAACTGTGGACTATGGTCGGGTGGCAACAACGGAGATACATATTCCTCTGTGCCAGCGATCATTTGAAATTAAAAACCGGAAAACCTCCCAGTGACCATAATTGAAGAGGCGTGAATCCCACATCCAATGATATCCTTGAGATCCAGAGTGAAAATAATGAGAATCAGTTCCATCGAACATATTTAGTCCATCTAAGACATTATTTGAAGCATGATTGTGCACAATATCCATGAGGAAAATAAGATCCAATTCATGCGCTCTGTCAATGAGATAATTTAGATCATCTGGGGTCCTGCAGCGACTACCAGCGGGAAAAAAAATTGTGACATGGTACCCGAAGCTAGCATAGTAAGCATGTTCTTGAATTTCCATGAGTTGGACAGCATTGTAGCCAAGGTCTTTCACGCGTGGTAGCACATCATCCCTGAACTCAACATATGTATTAATTTTGGGTTCCATGCTACTCATGCCAACATGTGCTTCATCTATTCGCAACAATTTGGGTTACTTTGGTTGAGGATACTTAAATTCATATTTATGCTCAGGAGGGGGATCATAATATATTCCATTGTATGGAATCTTACCCGGAAGTTGAACAGCAAACTTAATCAACGCAGGGATTGTGTCCTTTGGTCCAGAAATTGTATCCATATGTATCTTAACACGAGATCCATGGGGAATTGGTGGAGAACCATCTGCACTGTTTGGTAAAAATATCTCCCATACTCCAAACTCGTTCTTAATCATAACATTAGCATTGGGATTCCAGTTGTTGAAATATCCTATAAGTGATGCCCCCTTAGCACCAGGTGCCCACTCTCTTTATGTTATTCCAACCGCACTTCTATTAAATCCCATCTTTTCATAACCCCTAGAAAATGCTTCCAAGCCACCTTCATATTTATCAATCAACTCTCTTGTTTTCTTATACTGCGCAAATCAAAAATCAAGATGTTCCCGATAGTTATTCAATAATGAATCTATTTCATAAATCCTTTGGCCACTCCCAGGTGGAGGGGCAACTTTTGGCCAATCTTCAAGCTCAACTCTGTTTTTAATATCATCTTCATTCTCATCATAATCAATTGACATAACCTCTTTTTGATCTTCTGTAGAATGTGGTGATTCTTCATCAAAAGTATTTTCTTCCTTTTCTTCTTCCACATTTTCCTCTTCATCATCATCGATGTCTTCTTCAACATCTTCCTCATTGTTATGATATTGTTCATCTTCTTGTTTCTCAAGATAGTCCTCATCCACATCATCTTCATTTGGATCATTATCTTGATCTATATCATTCTCATTCAAATCAAGACCATCTTCATCAAAATCATCATCTTGATCATTTTCTACAACATCTCCATCTTCAATATTATGATCGTCTAATGCTTCACCTTGTTTCATTTCTTCACTGTCACTATCATCTTCCTTGTTATCGATTTCTGCATAACTTTTCTTAAAACATGTTGTAGCTTTTGCACATGATTTTTCTAAATGATTCTTGAATTTTACTAAACTACTCCATGAATTCAAGACATAAACATAATGGCATATTGTGTGGCGAACAACGTTCAAAGACTCGCATGGTTATATTTTGTGGCGGATAATGCTCAAAGTCTCGCATGGCTCTGATACCACTAAAGCAAAAAAACTTATAGCTTGTTGACTTTAATTGTAAAAATACAAAAATGTATTTGTAAGTAATATTTTATTATTATATATAAAATTTAGAAGTGATGATTGAATGTTACAATGAGAGCCTGCATATATACCTAGGCAAGTGCCCCTTGATAATTGGGCATGTCTTTTAGACATGCCTTTTCACTTAACTTAATGACTACTTAACATAATCATTATTTTGATTATTTAATATTTACATTATTTATTTTTATCTTATTTTATCTAATTTATATTCATAACAGTGACCATCTTCCTTACATCAGGTAAGGCTTTGAAATGAAGGTGAGCAAATCTTCGGTGCCATAATTCGGATTGAAAAGAAGTATCACAAGTCATTGCTCCCAACGGACGTCCTTGAAGGAGTTAAAGACCTTTTATCCTGAATTCAATAGTGAATGCATCTCTTGGGTTCTTTTGCAAAACACGAACATTCCCATCAATGAATGTCACCTTGAAACCTTTATCTTTCATCGCAGAAATAGAGACCAAGTTCTTTTTTAGATTAGGTACATATAGTACTTCTTGTAAATGAAGAGTTTGACCTTGATTTAAGTGAAGAATAACAGTCCCAATTCCTTTCACGGGATAAGTGGCATTATCCCCATATTCGTCTTCTTTTCAACCAAGTTTGAGAGGGGAATTGTACCCAATGAAGTGCCTTGAGGCACCACTATTAATCAACCAATGATCCAATGTATCCGGAGGAGAGGCAGTGGTGAGGGTAGAAATAAGATAAAATTATTTTTTCTTTACAATATTAACTTCTTCATACCTAGAGTTTCTCAACTTCTTGGGAGAACGACCATTTCCATTTCGAGTAGCGGGAGCATTCCTCTTTCCTTTGTTATTGAACCTGTTGTTCCTTTGATTGCCATTGCTTTTAAAGTTGTTGTTATTCTTGTCATCATCTCTTGGAGTATGCTTGTTGTGAGGACACTCTCTAGCGAAGTGGCCAAACTTGTTACAATTGAAGCATCTTCCTTTTCTTCCTTCTTTGAATCCTAACTTGAACCCTTGACCTTGATTTCTTGGACCAGCGTTGTTCTTCCTCTTAGAATGAGCGAAGAAGGCAATAGGATTGTTTCCATTTGAGAGCTTGTCTCTTTCCATCATCCTTATTTCTTCTTGAGTGCATCTAGTCAATAATTCATCAAATCCCAGAAGCCTGTCATTGTTGAGGATGGTAGTGCTGAACACATCCCATTCTCTTGTAAGGCTCCCAAGTGCAATAAGGGTGAGCTCCCTATCACCAATGACTTCTCCAATAGATAGGAGATCATTCTTGATCTCGGTAATCCTCATGAAGTAGGATTGGATGGATTCTCCTCTATCCATCTTGATGTCTTTTAACTTGTTCTTGAGAAAGAGAACTTGATTTGCATTATTTACTTTGAACATCCCAACCAGCTTGTCATGCATCTCCTTAGATGTTTCCAAATCAGAAATATAGACAACCAAAGGCTTATGAATAGAATCAACAATAATTTTCTTAGCTTTAACCTCACATTTCTTGTACTTTGTTTTTGCAGTTGTGGATGCATTTGAAGGAGGCTCCACTACTCTTCCTTTGACATAGTCCATAGCACCATTTTCTTCCAATGTCAAATCAAGAGACATCTTCCATGCATGATAGTCGGATTTGAAGTAAGATGTAGTCGTCATTGGGACTAGTTCCAAGTCCTTGTCCAACAACTTCCCTTAGTGATTGCTTTGCTTCACTCTTGCTTGGGCTTTGTCTTCACCTAAGCTCTGATACCATGTTAATTTTAGATAAAAATGGTATGTTCTATGCTTTAACACAATTTACTTCAATGTTCTTTATCATCCCAATGACAATTTCCAATTATATTCAGTAGCAATCACATTAACTTAAACACATTGACAGTAAATGCAAATAGAACATAAAAACATGTGCAGAAGACAAGCCAAGACAAGAGGACACAAGATATGGCGGATGTCAGGGACAAACCCCAATGTGGGGAAACTCTTTGATCAAATCTTCTTATTGTTCTTCAATAGTTCAGCAGAGAGAGAGAGAATACAAATATCATAATTACATGCCCAAAATAGTCTTGTCAAATCAGCAGTCAACTGTAGCCCTAACCAAAAAGGCAACGGTGGTCAAAGCAACCCCAAAATGCCCTCCAAGCAGTGCAGTCAATAGCAAAAGAATTCGGCCTTCCAAAAGGGTCAAAGTCAACCCAAAAATAGTTCGGTCAATTCAGTCAAACACTGCATTAATTTCTACGGTCAAAGGCTGAAGTCAAACTAGTCAAATTGTCCCAATCACCTCGAAAATTGTGCCAATCAATGCGGCCTTCAGAAATCAGAATTCTGCCCTCCAAGCTGCTCAGTCAATAGCAGAAGAATTCAGCCTTCCAAGAGGGTCAAAGTCAACCCAAAAATAGTTCAGTCAATTCAGTCAAACACTGTTGTAATTTCTATGGTTAAACGCTGAAGTCAAACTAGTCAAATTGTCCCAATCACCTTGAAAACTGTGCCAATCAATGCAGCCTTCAGAAATATGAATTTTGCCCTCAAGATTGAAGTCAACGCTGATCAAAATCACCCAAGTCAACGCTGCCCTGTTTCCTAAAATTTTCAGCCTCCAAAATAGTCCAGAAATTCGGCCTCCTGCCACACGTGCGAAGAAGAGAGAGAGGTTTTCCTTGAATTGTACGAACCAATCAAGAGAGGAGAGAGATGATGTGATGTGTTTAGATGATGTCCAAATGAGAGAGAGGTCACTCCTATTTATACACTTCATTGAGGATGAGGAGACATATCTATAGACGATTGGGCTTCATGAGCCTACATTTCACTGAGGCTGACCTTGACCATTTGTGCATGAGAGAGAATAAATTCAAAATTCCATTTCTGGTTATCAGAATGAGATGATCTTTATATCAAAATTGAACCTGTCAAAAAGAGGAATCCAATGCAATAGTCATCTCCATCATATGAGCTGTCCTAAGGTGGAATTGGCCCTAGTTTCCAATTTTAACAATTTTACCAGTTGTTACGAGAGAAATCTACAACATTCTTCAAGGTTCTATGTTCATACCAAGTAAGTAATTCATTTGGAACCTTGCATTTAGACTCTAATTTGAATTCTATCACTGATTTATTGATTTTGAGTGACAAATACACTTTTTTCCATTCGTTGTTAAAGGCAATTTAATTCTAGAATTTTTTTGTACATGGTATCTCATGAGAATTTATCCTAGGGACATAAAAAATACAATTTTTAGATTTTTGGAAATTGATATTTATTGTTGTTCATAAACTTGGAAGTGGTATTTCAAGATCAAACACATACTTTCCAACTTCCCCACCCTTCATCAATGATCTAAGAGTGCTTTGGGACTCACTGGGTGATCTGTTTGAGTGAAACTAGTTATTGTCCTTGCATTTTGCTCTAGATTTTGCAGTCTATTTTGAGAGGGAAGCCAATAAATTTGCTCTATAAACCTTCTATCTAGTAATCCAAACTGAAAAATGGCTTGATAATTGGTTAGTATATTTTTTCTACATCAATTTTGAGTACTCACATGCCACCACATCTAACATCATTTGGTGAGTGTTTTGTTGATTTTAGTTTTCTCTCACATACTTAAATAAAGAAATCAACAAAACATACTTGAATTAACACCTCCACCTCATCTTTTCACCCCATTTAAGGCATTAGTCCTTACTTGGGAGGGTAGAAGTATCGAGTGGAAATCTCCCTTAGCCCTATTGACCACTAGAGTGGCACCTGAAGATATTTTCAAGACACCATGCGCAAGGGTGTAACAAAAGCTTCAATGTACCATCAGAGTTCATCATGTCATCAGATTTTTTCAACTCTACTTCTTCTTCTCATCTTTTTCTGTTATACTCAAATTCCACAAGGCCTGCCAGGACAATGTAAAAGTGATACTAGTATAAGGAGTCTAGTCATGTAATAGGGCTAGGTAACTTGGGACCGTTTCATCAAGTGAGTTTACTCTGGGAGGTTTTTTTCACTTGGTTAATTATCATATCCTTCTAAAGACTTAATGATTAATTGAGTTTTTTCCTCCAAGCATAACCCCAAAGTCCGAATGCGTCTTGATGATGAGGCCTTGGGTGAGTCCTAGTGTCTAGAGTCATTGTATATTACCATACTAGATCACACAAAAAAATTCATGGAATTTGATTAGGTCTAGGGGGTCATTTTTTAATTTTTAAAATTTCCCGCAGGGTGGAAATTGGAATAAATTTTGTATATGAAATGTAATAAGTGATGTCTAGAGAAGTTGTATGGGGTATGTGTGATCAAAATTACACCTCTCACCCTCAACTTTCTACTATGACACACTTTGAGGGGTTAAAAATGTGTTCTAAACCCTCAAAACCCATTTTTCCTAAGTTTAGTGGGAAATCTGGCAATAAATTAAACCATAAATAAATTAAATGGAGAAAATAAATAGCTCCATGTACCAAAACGACATGGAAATGATTTGGAAATTAGCTCAAGTCAAAGGAATGAGTCAAAGGACAATTGGAGGATGATTTGGCACCTTGCATCATAAATACATTGCCCACTCAAGGAAAATCGTATTTCTTAAATTGAATGAGGAAGTTGCTTACTTGGAAAATTCGAATTTGTAGATTTAATGTACATTTGGGAGGATTTAGGAGAATATTTGGCACATATGTTTGTGGAAAGTTACCCCCACATGGGTCCCTACCCTTGTACACTTGTCATTTTTGTTGGAAAATGTAACTAGGATTGGTCTTCATTAAATGTTTTTGAGTCATTTTGTAATGTACTTGTCAAAAGAATCAAGAAAAAGAATTTTTATTATTATTATTGTGACTTTTTAAAGCATGGGTTTCATGTTGATTTGGGGTCGCATCGGATGTGCTCTAGCCATGAAATTTGGTGGAGAGGTTGGGGCACATGAGATCTCCAATACCCAGAGTTTGGGTAGATTCTAAACAAATCATGAGATATTAAAATAATTAATATTTTTAATCGAGTCCCTAAGTCTAAACTTGGGAAAATAAAATATTAATGTGTATTAATATGAATATGTGTTAGAATGGTCCAAAAGACATGGATCAAGCTAGATCTAATCTTAGCCGTTGATTAGGGACTTAATCTCGGCCATTGATATGTAAACAAGAAAAGTATAAGAGGAAGCTTGAGGATCACTTGGAAAATACACCAAAGTGATCAATCATTCTATTCTTTAGAGTGGGGTTTGCTAGGAGAGATAGAATCAGTGATCGGAGAGCAGCTGAGGGGCATTGAGTACAGAGAGACAGAGAGGCAGAGATAGCGTCAGGATAACAGTAGAGCAGCCAGAGAGAGAGACGCAGGAGCAGTCAGTGCTCACACAGGGCCACACAGAGGCAGATAAGTGCTGCGCAGAGCACCAAAGGGGTCAGCGTAACTGATGCAAAGGCTCAGAGAGCTGACGCAAGGCCTCCTAGGGCTAACACAGGGCCAGAGATGGGCTAGGAGAGGCTGACGCAATCCAGATTGGGCAGACGCTAGGGTTTCTAGGACAGATTGGTGCTGAGTAGTTGTCGGAAGGATTATCCGGGTTTCAACCAGTAGATTTGTTCGAAACTGAGAGGTATTACTACTAAGGAAATTCTCTGTTGGGTAGGCCAGTTTCGGCACCCAGATTGTACTTTGATATTGCTCAATAAGAAAACCCTCAGATAGTTGCACCGGTTTTCCCACATTGGGTTTTTCCGAAGACATTAGTCCAAAAATAATGGTGTCATGTGGTGTGTTTGTTCTTGTTTCTTTTAGTTGCTGATCTGTAATATGTTGAGCATGCACTAGTGTTTATTTTCAGTATTAACATTGTAAATAACTTGTAAGGAAAAGTAGGTAGGAATAAATCAGATAAAGTGCATGGAGGGTTTCTAACTAAGTAAACTTAGAAACTTCAACATTTCATGCTTAGGTCACCATGTTTTAGGTCAAAGCCCCCATTGAGGACTTCTACGATTCATTCTGAGTCAATAGAGTCATTGTACTTTTAAAGAGACCCTTCTTGGGCTTTTGAATCATATAAAAAGGTTAAGTATTAAGTCAAGTATGAATTATGTTGTCTCCACACCAAGTCAGCCTCAAAGGAGGCTATTCGACCTCACCAAAGGACTATATATAGAGTAGTTCAAATTCCATTTGAAGCACTTGCTTTCACAAGCAAGTTCGATCTCTCTTGAAGCTGGAAGAAGTGAAAAATAGGAGGAGGAGAAGGAAGTGCGAGTTTGTTCTAGGAAAAGGAGAAAGGGAAAATCAAATTTTTAGTGTAACTATATCTCTCTCTCGTGCCCTAGTTTGGAAGATCTCGAAATTCTCTTTTTGATGTTGTAGCCAATTATCGTATGATGTCGCGTTGATGTCGTGACCATTTATCATATTGATGTCGTAGCCAGTCGTCGTCTGACGTTGTCAACCTCAAGAAACTGTATTGGGCCTGTTACCCACCATCTTGTGGGTAATATCCCTAGGAGATTTTTTTTCTCCAAGATGGTACTCAATCGACAGCCAACAGCCACCAAATAGTTCATTGTGCCATTTCTCCGCCACCTGAGCCAGCCATGTGGTCCCTTGCCCATCTGCCATGATCGTATGTTTGAAGGTGGGCCTCCCAAACCTAAAGGTATGCCTTGTCATTTGGAAATTGAGTATTGTAGTTTACTTATCATGGACACTTCTTGGCATGGATTAATGGGAGGATTTAGCGGAAATAATGGGCTAGATCTGTGCTCTTGTCCCTTAGACCCCTTTTAGGCTTTAACCTTGGATTCTAGTCCTGTGGGATCTCTTTTACTGAAAATTTGGCTCTAGGGATGGTATTTCATGGGAAACCCCAATTTTGGTTGCGTGGTCACTCTCCCTTATCCACGCTTATATTACCCTCTTTCCATTCATCATTTCTCCCACCTGGATCCACATTCCTCCACTAGGTCCACATAGGGTTAGCATATCCCTTCCCCTTGCCCACACCTTGGGTCATAGCCTAGAATGAAGCCCAAAGGTTGATGCAACTAAAAAGAACGATAAAAGTCGTTAAATTTGGAAACTAGGGCCACACTCCACCTTGGACAGCTCATATGATGGAGATTATATTTTTATTAGATTCCTCTTTCTGAAAAGTGTAGGATTGATCTAAAGATCATCTCATTCTGACAAGCAGAAATGGAATTATGAATTTATTTCTTCTGTGGACAAATTGTCAAGGTCAGCTCTAGTCTAATGTAGGCTCATGAAGCCCAACAACTGTGTCACTCCACCCTCAACGTTGTGTATAAATAGGAGAGACCTTTTCCTCATTTGCACACTATCACTCAACACATCTTTCTCTCTCCTCTCCTCATTGGTTCATACAGCAAAGGAGCAACTCTTCTTCTTCTCTTTGTTGACTTGGGTTGACCGACAATTTCATGCTGAAATTGCAAGACTATTTTGGGCTATCTACAGCAGCGTTGATCGAGGGTCAAATCTCCTCCTTTGACTGCGATTTTCAGGCAGAAAATTCGATCTCTTGAGGAAGCATCCCCTGGCACGAAAACCAAGAAATTTGGAGCAATATGACTTGCGTTGATCGCAACGTTGACCGAGTTTGACTAAATATTTAAATATTGTTTTGGGCTATTTCTGACTATCTTTGGAGGTCAAGTTGACTAGGTTTGACTGAGCTCATTTTGAGGAGACTTTCTGTTGGTTTGACCAGCTTTGACTTTCTAGTTAGGGAATCATGTTGATTGTTGTTTGACTGGATTGTTTTGACAATGATTAGGCAAGTAAATTTGTATGATGTACTCTCTCTCTCTCTGCTGAACTTTTGAAGAATAATAAGAAGATTTGATCAAAGGATTTTCCCCACATTGGGGTTTTTCCCAGGCATCCGCCAAATATTGTGTCCTCTTGTCTTGGCTTGTCTTATGCTTATTGTTTATGTTCTATCTTCATTACTATCAATGTTAATGTCATTTCTAATCTGGAAATTGATATTGGGCTAGTAAGAAAAATTGAAGTAAATTGCTCTAAAGCATAGAACATACCATTGTTATCTAAAATTAACATGGTATCAGAGCTGAGGTAAAGACAAAGCCCAAGCAAGAGTGAGAAGAGCAATCACTAATATTTGTTGGACAAGGACAAGATTCAATCGCCTCCTCATCCTACTTCAAATCTGATGACAAAATCAATGATAAGTTGGATTATCATGCATGGAAGATGTCTCTTGATTTGACTTTGGAAGAGCATGATGCTATGGACTATGTGCAGGGAAATATTGTTGAACCTCCTTCAAATGCACTGCCTATCGCTAAGACAAAGTACAAGAAAGGTGAAGTCAAAGCTAAGAACATCATCAATGATTCTATTCACAAGCATTTAGTTGCTTACATCTCCAATTCAGGCACATCTAAGTAGATGTATGACAAGCTGGTTAGCATGTTTAAAGCTAGCAATGCAAACCAAGTCCTCTTTCTCAAGAACAAGTTGAAGGACATAAAGAAGGGAAGAGGAGAAGATATCCAAACCTACTTCATGAGGATCACCAAAATCAAAAATGATCTTCTATCAATTGGAGAAGTTATTACTGATAGGGAGTTCACTCTCATTTCTCTTGGAGGTCTCCCTCGTGAATGGGAGGTGTTCAAGACTACTATCCTCAACAATGACCAGATTCTAGGTTTTGATGAATTGTTGACTTGATGTACTCAAGAAGAAACAAGGATGATAGAGAGAGACATGCCTTCAAATAGGAATGATCCCACTGCATTCTACACTCATGCTAAAAAGAAGAACAATGCAAGTTCAACGAAGCAAGGCCAAGGAACACAGGGATTTAAAGATATAAGAAAGGGAAGATGTTTCAATTGTAGCAGGTTTGGCCACTATGCTAGGGAGTGTCCTAATAAAAGGGATACACCTTAGGATGATGACAAAAACAACCGCAACAATTTCAGGGGCAACAACAATAAAAGGAATGGCAGGTTCAACAACAAAGGAAAAAGGAATGTTCCCGCTACTCAACATGGAAATGGTCGACCTCCCAAAAGATCAAGAAACTCCAAGTATGATGAATCTGATGTTGTAAATAACAAGCAAAAATAATTTTATCTTATATATGCCCTATCTACTGCCTCTCCGCCAGATACCTTGGATAATTGTCTAATTGATAGTGGTGCCTCAAGGCACTTCACTGGGTATAAGGAAGCTCCTTCAAATCTGATAGAAAAGGATACAAATTTGGAAATCATTCTTGGAGAGAATGCCACCTATCTCGTGAAAGGAGTTGGGAATGTTACTCTTCAATTGAATCAAGGTAGCACCATTCATCTACAAGAAGTACTATATGTACACGATCTAAAGAAGAACCTAGTATCTATCTCGGCTATGGAAGACAAAGGATTCAAGGTGGCATTCATTGATGGAAAGGTACGTGTTTGGAAAATAAATTTCAAAGAAGCATACACTCTTGGATTCAGGGTTAACAACCTATATCAAGTTGGAGGAAGTCCATTGGGAGCTATGTCTTGCATCACATCTCTTCAATCCGAATTATGGCACCGAAGATTTGTTCATCTTCATTATAAATCCCTACCCGATGCAAGGAAGATGTTGACAGGTATGCACGAATTTAAAGTAGAACATGAAGGTGTCTGCCAGGGATGTGCCGAAGGAAAACATACAAGGGGAGCATTCCCATCAAGTGATTGCAAAACTAACGACATTTTGCAATTAGTTCATTCTGATCTATCTGGTATGTTGCCCGTGACATCTTTGGGAGGATATTTATATTATGTTATCTTTGTGGATGACTTCTCTCGCAAAACTTGGATTTATTTCTTGAAGAAGAAGGACAAAGTGTTCACATGGTTCCGCTCTTTCAAAGCCTTGGTCGAAAATCAAACAAGGAAGAAGATCAAAATATTGAGGACCGATAATGGAACCGAATATGAATCAAATGAGTTCAATGACTATTGTAGAGAAGTTTGCATTAAGAGGGAGACTACTACCGCATATACTCCTGAGCAAAATGGTGTTGCTGAAAGGAAAAACCGTTTCATTATAGAAGCCACCCGTGCCATGCTTTATGATCAAGGCCTTCCAAAGTTCCTATGGGTGGAAGTTGCCAACAACGTTGCAGGTAACATCCCCCCCCCCCCCCGATCTAATGCCCGAAGCACGTCCCGTACGAATTCATACAAGAAGCACCCCCGGAAGCGCGACTCCAAAATTCGGAAACGCGGTTCCGCCTGTTTTGGACGCTTCTTGGAAATTCCGGAAGCATCCCTCCAAAGCGCGCTTCCAAATCCCGAAGCGCGCTTCGTATGATGCTTCGGTCGTACGAAGCGCGGCGCTTCGTAGGGCGAAGCGTATAGTTCCCGTACGGTTCCGTACACGCTTCCGGAAAAAGCGCCACGCAGTTTAGAAAATTGATTTTTTTTTTAATTTTAGGTGATTTTGCATATTGGGGGTGGGTCCACCTTGGGTTAGGGTGACGAATGAAGGCAAAAAATATATAAAAGAAATATAAATATAGCAGATACTCCCTCATGGTAATGTTAAATTCTTAAAATAAAAGTGACATTCTCCTTTATTTTTCATTTTCATCTTTTTATTTAAATTTTTAACATTACCAATGACTCAGGATGTTTGAGAGTGGTTCCAGCCTCATTGCACTTCATATGGAGAAAATAGAATTTCATATCCTATTCAAAATTCAGCAAACTTAACAGTTTTTAAGAATTCAGGATCAATGGGATTGTGGCATTTCATTAGATTATATCAAGTATGAAGGTATGTGATTAGCATTTAATCAAGAGCACCAAGCCCTATATGTACCCTAGTGTTGGTGATGTTAATTGTTGAACTCCTTTGTCATGCCCTTAGCAAAAAATTACCTTTCAATCAAGTCAAAATCATCGATCAAGCAAGTTAAGCTTTTTCTACCATATTTTAAGTCTTGAATTAGGTAGTTTGATCAAAATTGGGCAATGTTGACTAATATCCCTAGAGAATCGAGGTAGAGGCAAAGGCTAGACAAGAGGAGAAGAATCTATATTCTAGATGGTTGATGCTCGAATAATTAATCATTAATGTACAATGGATGCTATATCTATCTTGATTTATGCAAAAATATGCATGTTTTCATGTCTTCTACAACTAATTTGGTATTTGGGATGTTTGTTTTGAGTATAAATGCAAAAAAATATAAAAATATATACATACATAGCAGACGCTTCGCTTCCTAGATTTTTGGAAAATAACGCTTTCACGTCCCTGCTTCCAAAAAACATCCCCGTTTCGTCCCCGCTTCGTGCAACATTGGTTGCCAACACTGCCATTTATGTTCAAAATAGAAGCCCTCATCAAGCATTGGACTCCAAAACTCCCGAAGAGGTTTTCACCGGTAAGAAACCTGATGTTTCTCATTTTAAAATTATTGGTAACCCCATTTATTTTCATGTGCCGAAAGAAAAAAGAAGCAAATTGGATGCATCTGGGAAGAAAGGCACATTTATGGGCTATAGTGAAACTTCAAAGGCATATAGAATCTATGTGCCTGGTGAAAGAGAAGTGGAAATAAGTTATGATGTCACCTTCGATGAAGATGTTGTCTTTGGGAAGGTTAGAAGTCTTCCTATTCCAAGGAAGGGCAAAGAAGAAGATACAGGAAAGCAGGAAGAACCGAAAGACGAGCTGATGCCTGATGCTAAAGGACCAATGGATCCCAATGATCCACCTCCCCATGAGCCCTCCTCCTCAAAAAGGAGACCCTCATGGCTTAAGGACACTCTCAAAGATGCCGAGAGACATATTTCACCAAGAAGGACATTTCGTGAAAGTAAGAAGCCGAATAGGTACAAGGGTACTTAGCTTCCATGAGCACCATTGTTCAAACTGAGCCTTGCACATTCGAAGAAGCTATGAAGCACCAAGTTTGGAAGGATGCTATGAACAAAGAGTGTGAGTCGATTATGAAGAATGATGTTCGGGATGTGGTCCCTAGACCCAAGGACAAATCTATTGTCACGTCGAAATGGCTCTACAAGATCAAGCATGGAGTTGATGGAAGTGCTGAAAAGTTCAAGGCTATGTTTATTGCTCGAGGCTTCTCTCAAAAGGAAGGTGTGGACTATGATGAGATATTTGCACCAGTTGCCCAATATACCACCATTCATTCGATCATTGCCCTTGCTGCCTCTCAAGGATGGAATTTACATCAAATGGATGTCAATACCGCCTTCTTGCATGGCTCACTTAAGGAGGAAATCTATGTAGAACAGCCCAAGGGGTTCAAGTTCAAGATCGGAAAACACATATATGCAGGTTGAAGAAAGCCCTCTATGGGTTGAAGCAAGCTCCCTGGCTTGGTATGAGAGGATCGACAATTATCTGATGAAGCTAGGTTTTACAAGAAATGAAGTTGATCTGAACCTTTACTTCAAGTTTGAAAATGATAGACCTCTCATCTTGGTACTTTGTGTATACGATCTCTTTCTAACAGGTGCAGACACTCTTATTTATCAATGCAAGAGGGAGTTGACTTCCGAATTCGAGATGAAGGACCTAGGATTGGTGCACTACTTCCTAGGCTTGGAGGTCTGGGAAAAGCCAGGTGCGTTTTCCTTTCCCAAGGAAAATACATTGTGAAGCTACTTGAAAGATTTGGGATGGTGGATTATAAGTCCGTGACTACTCCGATGGAACTCAACTTCAAGAAGTTATGCAGAAGTGCTGCTGGGCTTGATTTAGCAAATCCTTCTAAGTATCATCAACTCGTGGGTGCCCTGATGTTCTTAGTGAACTCCCGTCTGAACATATTCGTTGCAGTGAATACATTGAGTCAATTTATGGTCGAGCCTCATCACATACATTGGATTGCTACCAAGAATCTCTTGAGATATCTCCGGGGCACAATCACTTATGGACTAAGATTCACTGCAGGGAATTTGAGGCTCCATGGTTATTCTAATGCTGACTGAGCTGGCAGTGTGGTGGATTGCAAGAGCACATCGGGATGTTGCTTCTCTCTAGGTTCTGCTTCAATATCCTGGATGAGCAGGGAGAAAAAATCGGTTACTTGGAGCACTACCGAGGCCGAATATATTGCTGCTAGTATGGCCTCCCGTGAAGCTATTTGATTGAGGAAGCTCTTGAGTGAGCTATTTGGACATGTTTTGGATACCACAATGATCTACTGCGACAACCAAAGTGGGATTCATCTTTCTGAGAATCTCATGTTTCATGACTGCTCCAAACATATTGATATCATGTACCACTTTATCTAGGATATGGTACAACGGGGAGTAATAAGGCTCCATCACATTAGGATTGATGAACAGGTCACATATATTTTTACAAAGCCCCTAGGGAAGGTCAAGTTCTTAACCTTCCGTGAACGACTTGGAGTCGTGAAAAGACCCTCTTATGAGGGTCCCGTTTCAGTTGGATATTGAGCTTTGGGAGCTCCAGGGGGCTTGGGGTAGTTCTTGGAGCTATGAGTGACCATACGGTGAGTGGTTCACCTTCCCCTAGTGGTGCACTGTGTACAAGGTGAGTGGTTCACCTTCCCCTATGATATCCCATGATGGTTGATATATGCATAGGATGAGTGGTTCGCCTTCTCCTACCGATACATCCTACCCATGCAGTCTGGGACACATGGGAAGTACCTCTCATCTGGCCAATGAGTTGGGAAATGAGGATAGGGACCATAGCATTACCGATGGACGCATCGTGTATTGTCGTACTCCCTATGCTAGGATGTTTGATATTGATCTAGGATCAATTGAAACTGACTCCAGGTCAGTGGAGAGTGGTAAGGTCTTGTGACTCACTCTCGATCATTTCTTCTTCATTATTTCTTCATGGTTCAGCAGAGCAAAGCAGGGATGACAAAGATGGTACAGATTTACACATGGTTTGGCAGGTGGATTTCTCCCTAGTTGAGAGGGAGTGTTAAATTTCGAAACTAGGGCCAAAATCCACTTTGGACAACTCATATGATGGATATGATATTTTTATTAGATTCCTCTTTCCGAGAGGTGCAGAATTGATCTAAAGATCATCTCATTCTGACAAGCAGAAACGGAATTATGAATTTATTTCTTCTATGGACAAATTGTCAAGGTCGACTCCAGTCTAATGTAGGCTCATGAAGTCCAACAGATGTGTCACTTCACCCTCAAAATTGTGTATAAATAGGAGAGACCTTTTCCTCATTTGGACACCATCACTCAACACATCTTTCTCTCTCCTCTCCTAACTGGTTTGTACAGCAAAGGAGCATCTCTTCTTCTTCTCTTCGCTAACTTGGTTTGACCGAAAATTTCACGCCGAAATTGCAGCACTGTTTTGGGCTATTTGCAGCAGCAGTGACCGACGGTCAAATCTCCTTTGACTACGATTTTCAAGCAAAAAATCCGATCTCTTGAGGCCGCATCTCCTAGCACAAAAACTGAGAAATTTGGAGCAGTTTGACCTGCGTTGACTGCAGCGTTGGCCGAGTTTGACAAAATATTTCAAGACTGTTTTGGGTTGTTTCTGACTATCTTTGGAAGCCGAGTTGACTGGGTTTGACTAAGCTCATTTGGAGGAGATTTTCTGCTAGTTTGACCAGCATTGACTTTCTGGTTAGGGCATCCTGTTGACAATTGTTTGACTGGACTATTTTGATAGTGATTGGGAAAGTAAATTTTGTATGACTCTCTCTGCTAAACTTTTGAAGAATAATAAGAATATTTGATCAAAGGGGTTTCCCCACATTGGGGTTTCTCCCTAGCATCCGCCAAATATTGTGTCCTCTTGTCTTGGCTTGTCATATGCTTATTGTTTATGTTCTATCTTCATTTACTATCAATGTTAATGTGATGGCTAATCTGGAAACTGATATTGGGCTAATAAGAAATATTGAAGTAAATTGCTCTAAAGCATAGAACATACCATTGTTATATAAATTAACAAAAGCATATATAGCCACATTCAAAACAGGAAAATGTACCACAAGATGCAAAAGATGATCGAGACAAACACATTTAGCACGTGGGCAAGATCCAATACATAAGTTCTACCCCATCATCATGACCATCACCCTAGTTCCTACAAGCTCTATGAACCTCCTTCATCATATAGGAACCCATGATTGTCCCAACCCCTAGTGGGCAATGAACCGCCCCACCTTAAAAGAGGGATATTCACTATTATATCTTATACGTCATGCTCTTACCCCTTTGAGCCCTAAGCAGTTAATCAAAGAAAATCATAAAAAGGCAAAAGGCATATAAAGAAAAGTGGAAAAATCAAGGTCGGGCACCTCATGTACCACAATTGCTCCCTCCTTCACATTATAAACCCAAGTGTGGGATTCCCTCTTATTAGTTGCCCTTGTACCCCAGCATGTGACCCAGGGCTGCCCCTTCCCATCTCCTATTCCATTCACCTATTTGTCACATGCCACCACCTTTTGAAGGATGTACCTTGACCATATTATCCCCTTTAGAAGTAGAAACAACCT
This sequence comes from Pinus tabuliformis, assembly GCA_031772625.1. NCBI lineage: Eukaryota > Viridiplantae > Streptophyta > Pinopsida > Pinales > Pinaceae > Pinus > Pinus tabuliformis. The sequence goes on from CM062818.1 coordinate 1,948,690,138, forward strand.
AATAGGATTATTGGTTAACCCCATTTGGAGTTTAGAAGACATTGGTACATCATGAATCCCATTATGGAAGGGCAGGCCATTATGAAATCCCCACCTGTGGTCCATGATTGGTAAGCTCATTTATTCTATTTCTATAATGACTTGTTGTGCTGGAAGGCTAAGGGACGCATTGGATCTTATGCAGGATTGCAAATGGTCTCCATTTTGGATTTGGTCTCCCTATACGGGGTCCTAATCCTCCAAAGGGCTACATTGGCACATATAGGGTGTGCGTTGAGAGCCATGGGCTTCCACAGCAGTAGACAGCACTCCATAGATCCCCACAGCCATTCGGATATTGCTTGTGGTTCACTTACTAGACAAGGAAGATGCACCTAATCCATCGTGCCCAGATGGCCCCAGATTTGCACCATAGACTTGGCAGAGGATCCAATACTTGCACGATGATGTGGCATCATCTACATCATCCTAGCCCTTGCAAGCGATCTACATGCATCTTCGATTTGTTTGGAGACCCATGAGGGCACTTGTGTGCCCCCACATGTCATTTGGAGCATCACAGGTTATTACAAGGTGCCACCCCCTCGTCCACTTCCTTTGAGGGTCCTACTCTTCATTGTAGCAATCATGGATCTCATTAGGCCTCTTAAAGGGCCCCACGACATGCAAAGATTATTATTTGACCTCTTGCAAGGCTTACTTTTTCATTTTATGAGCTAGTTTGGTGGGCTTGTCACCAAAAGTTGAATTATTAGAACATTATTTTATTTTTGGGGCTTATGTAGGCCAAGGAGGCTAATTCGAACTCATAAGTTGTGTATAAATACAAGTGAGATGAGTTCATTTCTCATCATCATTTTGGTTTGGATCTCTTATCTCTCTTGAGATTTTCGCACCTTTTCTAGAGGATGAATTGGAGCTTTATGGATGAATTTTGATGTGTGGATATTGGTCTATCTTTTCTTGGAGCTTCTCTCTTATCAATTGTGAATGGTTGGATATACTCTGTTACATGTAAGTACATGCTTTTAATTTTATTCTTGTTTACTTTGTCATATACGTTGGATTGGGATTTTCGTTGTTCTAAGGCCAATTGTTGCATGCATTTACTGCTTAAAATTGTGGAATTTGTCTCTATTATAGCATCTCTCAATGTATGGGCCATGTAATACGAGTGAAATCTCCTAGGGGTAATTCTATTAATAAATTTGACCTTGATAACCCATTCCTTCTACACATCGAAGTATAAAAGCTGCAAGGTTGCTTCTTCTTGACCTAGAAAGGCTATTGAAGAGATCTTGAGGCCTCCTTGACTAGGAACCAAGAAATCCTACTCATATTCATCATAGACTCCATTCTCCCAAAGATTAAGGCACTAATCTACGAAGGGTGATCACTAAAAATCATATTCGTTCACCTCCTTCCGGGTCTAGCCAAGTTGGGTACCTAGGGCATCAATTTCCCGAAAAGCTAGCCACCAAAAAAGTTCGATATCCTAGGGTCTCCTGCACTGGCCTTTCCTCAAGCTATCCTCCAATTTTGAAGCCATTTCGATAGTGGAAATGGGAGAAAAGCCAAGCCCTAGCTCCGGGATCAAAGCTTGCCCTGCCATCCCCAAGGCTAGTACCTCATAAGGTCAAAACAACACCTTCAAGTGAAAATTATTTCTTTGACCCTTTCCCCCACTTTATCTAGGGTGAGAATATCATCAATTGCTATATTCCTTCCTCATACCCTAGACTGTGTCCATTTGGTCCCGTGTGGTCCCGTTCCTTTGAAAAGGCAATCATTCAAGAAGCCTCTGGGATACCAATTGCAACAAGCATTTTATGGATTGGGAAACTCCTTCACAAATCATATCCCATAAACCTAACCCTCAAATCCTCCCTTCCTTTCCCTAGAATACATAGTGCCTTGTTTAGAAAGAAAGCAAGTTCCATCCTTCAAGTTGTTTCAGGAAAGGGATTATTTAGGTCACTCATATCCATTCATTGACTTATCTTTCATTGGTGACTCCATGAATACTGGGTCTCCTCCCATCAATGAAAATTCATAAATTGAAGGGAGCCTTAGCTAAGGTGACAGTGGGCTAAGTCTCCATTTGTTGCCCTTGGCCTAGCATTTTCCCTTTAGGAGTCCCCCTCTAGGTCCCCTGCTAGTTTGAGCGGTAACAACACCAAGATTGAAGGTTCTAAGTAAAGATTGAAGTCTTTCAGTGAAGATCGAAGTCTCTACGGCAAGATTAAAGTTGTTGGGTCAAAGAAAGTGTTACCGCTGATGTTGCTGCTAGGTCAAGAAGGATCATCTGCAAGGAAGAAGGTTGACTTGGTGTGGAGGAAAGTTTGTGTCAAGTTCAAGAGTCTTGGAATATCTCCATAAAACTATTGAAGGAAGAATTACTGACTGGGTTTCCCCTTCGAGGGGGGTTTTGCCCTGGCATAGTGCCTATATCTGGTGTCCACTGTTTTATGTGCTATTGCTTTGGTAATTACTTGATGAACTAAAAGAAAGAAGATATAGAGAAACGTAATAACAAATCAAGAACATCACAAGTAATTATCAAAAATAAGAAAATCTTTTTGCCTTTCTGATTTTCTAACATGGTTTCAGAGCTTTGGTGAAGAAAGAAGAAAAAGGTAGTCTCAAGCACTTGATCAATGAACCATTCAAAAGGGTTATTTCAGCGAAGAGGTCCACTATATTCAAGAAAGATTTATAACACAATAAAGGGAGAGATCAAACTTGAAGGAGCCTCAAACTACAGGTCGTGGAAGAAGAGGATTGACCTCATCCTTGAAAAGAACAAGGTACTAGACTTGGCCAAAGGAAAAGTAAAGAAGCCTATAGATGACTCTAGTGATGCTGACAAAAGTAAAATTCAGAGAATTAGAATTGGTGGCCATGACTCTAATGGTAGAAGGAATAAAAGACAATCTTGTCCCATTTATAGCCAACATCAATCATGCTTAGGAAATGTATGAAGCCTTGTCAAAGTTATTTACTATTAAGAACATAGGTTAAGTGGCAAGCTTGAAGAATGAACTAAGGACCACAAATATGACTATACAAGATATAGTGGCCTCCTTATTTGTGAAGATAGCAAGAATCAAAGATGATCTTTTGGCCATTGATGAAATTTTTATAAACAAAGAAGTCATGATCACTGCCCTATTAGGATTGCCACCTTTTTGGGGTGCATTTGTTGCAGGTCTTAACAGTGGGAAGGAAGCTCCCACTTTTGAAGAACTATGGATTGCCTGTAGTTAAGAAGAATTAAGGATCTCATTAGTGGTCAATCCTGAAGGAGTATCAAATGCCTACATTTCTCAACACAAAGGAAAGAAATCGAAAGGACCAAGGAAGAATGTTGACATGTCCAAGGTAGAATGCTATCAATGCCATAAGAAGAGTCTACAAAAGTGACTGTCCCGACAATCCAAAGAATAAGAAGAGAGATATAGATCATGCTAACATTGCTGAAGGAGACCCAAAGAAAGCAAAACCCGAAGAATCTGATATAATGGATTTACACTATTAAGTCTTTTTCTTTTAGTCTTAGATATTCTATTATGTATTTCTAATGTTTAGAATTTATAGGTTTTAACATGTTTTTGGAAAAGACATTTTCTTTTGTTTTATAAGTTTATAGGTATCCCTCAAGCTTTGGGAGGAACCCCCAACAACTCCCAAAGATAATTATCTCATTTCCTTTCGGTTTTTGGTTTCATGTACTCATTTAGTTTTAATTATATTAAATACTAATCACCATTCTCCCTCTATTGTCTTGATTAGGAAGACATCTACTATATCCTCAAGGAGTATGGAAGAAAGCCACTCAAGATAAGGTTTGTCAAGAAACAAAGGTATGCCTTAAACTACATCGGCTTCTTTATTCATTTGACAATCTATTACTAACATTGTTGCATCTAGCTATATTGAATCATATTGATTCTTATTTTGGGTGATTCATCACTTGATAAATCTACCCCTCCTATTCTTAACTGATTTTATAGAGCCCTAGACAGGTTCTCTAGAAAACCCTAACCTAAGGGTATGTTAATGTGAATGTCTGAAATCCTAAACTACTTAGGGATATTGTGAAATGCTATTTGAAGTTCTTGTTGATGATATCATAATTGGGATTTCAATATGATCATGAAACCTTAACTTGTTAGGGTTGAATGATGTTTGTTTGAGATCTCGAACCTTTGAAATTATGGAAAGATAGGGTTTGCTTTGCTAAGTTATGAAACCCTAGATCTTTAGGGTTTGATTGAGCCTATAAGCAAAACCCTTGTTATGTGTGTAAAGTAAGATCCTAAGAATGAAGCCCTAGGTATATATATGTACATTTGGTCGAAACCCTAGCTTGGACTAAGACAGTATATGTCTATTGTATTAATGTTGTTGGACATATGATATGCTTATGCATGATAATGAATTCCTAGATATGTGTGTTGACCTAGTTAATGATGGTCGTAAGTCTTAGGATTTAATGTAAGTCCTTGTTTGAGATTCTAGGATGATGATATTTGGAAATCTATGGTTTTGCAGCCAAACCCTAGTAATATCTAGTATATGTGATATAACAATCTAAGATTTATTTACATAATCATTGTTGAGATTGTGCAAATGAAATTCTAGGGATAAACCTTAGTATAAGTAAAAATATCTGATGTATGATGACAATGTGATGATTTGAGATTTGTGTAAGATTGATGAAATGTAGGGTCTACAACTAACCCTAGTGAAAGTTGGTCATGTTAATGACTAAGCTGTGACTGGTTTTGACTAATTCTTTTGTATGAAATCTAGGATTTGTATGAACCCCTAGTGGAAGTCTAACATATGAATTCTGAAAGAAGTTAGATACTTTGTTTATCTATATTTGTTTGAATTGTTTCTAGGGTTTGCTATATGTTGTATTAAGGTATGTCACAATTATGAAAGAAACAATGAAACCCTAGATGGAATGAAAGTTGTTATGAGGTAGTCTAGGGTTTATGACAAAGTGCCTAGCAAGATGTTGAAAAGAATGTGTCTCTTGTTTAAGTTTGGGTATCTGATATATGTAAGGTGGAAATTCTTTCGTAATTCTGATATGGCTTAACTTCATGCTTCTATAGATTTGGTTGTACTTGTTATCTAGGTTGTGCAGGTACACAATCTTCAATATGGTGAAGATGTTCGTTGATAAGCATGATGGGAATGATGATAACTCTGATGAAATGGTTGGAAGCCACGAAATATTCTCTGATGACTAAAAGAAGAAGTTGATCTCCCTTAGATTAAGAGGGAATCTGGATAAAGAGTTGCCCCTTGGTTGAGAGGGAGGGCATAGCTTAGTTTTGATTGAAAAATGAATTTCGGAGGATATGTTGTTGCATGGAAAGTTGGAAAGGAAAATGTATGATTGAGGAATCTTGTGTCAGAGATTTGGTTGATAGTCCTACTATGAAAAGTTGAGAAGCAACATCAAGTTGTCTGCAGGACCCCGGAGGTTTGTATTTGATTATGTACATATGAAAGTATATTATTGATTGGGGTTGCGTTTGTAGTATGTATAGGTGAATCTCTCGAAGGTGTTGATAGCATCTTGGTTACCAATAAATTTGATTAGGAGAGATTGGTTATCCTTGATCTGTTGGATCTAGGAGTGTTGAGGCTTTGTGAGTGAAGCATTGCCTGGGAGGACATCTGTACGACACTTTGTGTTGATGTTTAGGTCCCGAAGTTGAAAAAGGTTGTGTTGATTATAAAGCTTTGTTTTTGGATACACACCTAGATCTTTAGGTTGACGGTTAGCAAGTAAGCCTGATGGTACCTAGAAAGGTTGAAAGCTTGAGTACATCTTATTCCCACTTGGATAGATTTCTCTGGTCAAGAATCTAGTTTGTGGCATTGTTGTGCCTAAATTGTTGAAAGACCAATGGATAGGTTGCCCTGGTCAAGAATCTAGTCCATGGCATTGCAGTGCCTAAAGTTCTTCATGGTTCATATAGTTGAGATCTTCCTTGTACTTGTATATGATAAATACCTCCCTAGTTAAGAGGGAGTGTTGGAAAATGTAACTAGGTTTGGTCTTCATTAAATGTATTTGAATCATCTTGTAATGTACTTATCAAAAGAATATAGAAAAATAATTTTTATTATTATTATTGTGACTTATTAAAGATTTCATGCTTGGGTCACCATGTTTTAGGTCAAAGTCCCCATTGAGGACTTCTAGGATTTATTCTGAGTCAATAAAGTCATTGTACTTTTAAAGAGACCCTTCTTGGGCTTTTGAATCATGTAAAAAGGTTAAGTATTGAGTCAAATATGAATTATGTTGTCTCCACACCAAGTCGGCCTTAAGATGATCAAGTCGGCCTCAAAGGAGGCTATTCGACCTCACCAAAGGACTATATATAGAGCAATTCGAATTCCATTTGAAGCACTCACTCTCACAAGCAAGTTCAATCTCTCTTGAAGCTGGAAGAAGTGTGAAATAGAAGGAGGAGAAGGAAGTGCAAGTTTGGTCTAGGAGAAGGAGAAAGGGAAAATCGAATCTTTGGTGCAACTATCTCTCTCTCTCATGCCCTAGTTTGGAAGATCGAAGTTCTCTTTTTGATGTCGTAGCTAGTTGTCGTATGATGTGTTGATGTCATGACCAGTCGTCGTGTTGATGTCGTATACATTCGTCGTGTGATGTTGTCACCTCAAGAAACTGTATCGGGCCAAGATCGAAGGTTCTAAGTGAAGATCGAAGTCTCTGAGGCAAGATCAAAGTTGCTGGGTCGAAGAAAGGGTTGTCGTTGTTGTTTTTGCTACTAGGTCAAGAAGGATCATCTACAAGTAAGAAAGAAGGTTGACTTGGTGTGGAGGAAAGTTTGTGTCAAGGTCAAGAATCCTGGAATACCTCCAGAAAACTATTGAAGGAAGAATTACCAACTGGGTTTTCCCTTCGAGGGGGGTTTTGCCCTAGCATAGTGCCTATATCTGGTGTCCATTGCTTTATGTGTTATTTCTTTGGAAATTGCTTGATGAACTAAAAAAAAGAAAATATAAAGAAACATAATAACAAATCAAAAACATCACAAGTAATTATCAAGAATAAGAAAATCTTTCTGCCTTTCTGATTTTCTAACAATTTCATCATGGAATTCAATTTTGCTTGTGGGATTCTTGATGCCACTTGGAAAATTCAAATTTGCATGAAAGAGCATTGGGATTGTTACCAATTTGATTTGGGATTGTCACCATTTGCCTTGGGATTGGCTCCCAAAATTCTATATAATAGAGCCATGGGCGCTCACTATGATCCATTGAAAACAAGCTATTGTGCTTGGGGAAGCTCTGCTCTTATGTACATTTATGTTCTATTGCAATAAAAGACTTTGGGGTTCACATACGAAGTGTTGTTCTTCTTGAGCATGGTAATGGCTTGATCATTGTGTTTCATTTTCTACTTATGCTATTGTGTTCATTAGTTTCCATTATGCTTTTAGAGATTTGTTAATGTGTAGCTATCTCACATTGCATTTGGTTTTGAGAGTTTGCTCTAGATAGAAAAAGTTTTGAGTTGATTTTCCAATAAATCTTCTCTAGAATCTCTTTATCATTGTATTTCTTTTAACCCATGTGGATCTAATGTGTATTTGAAGTTGTTTGGAAACATATCTTGGATCAACCCTCAAGCGTGAGGAGAAATTTTTGGAGGAATCATCCCACTCTTGAGCAAGTTCATTGAAGAACCCGCATTTGTCATCTCTTAAGGTTTCATCCTACGATTTTGTGTTGCAAGGATCCTTGCCTTTTAGCTTGTGTTTCAAAATCCAAATTTATTTCAAATCATTTGTCTCAATTTCTTGTGCTAATAACGATTTTATTTTTCTATTGAAAAGCATGTAGAAAATTACGCATGAATTGGAGTTTTTCTCCAATTCCTTAGTCTAAATTGTGCAAAATATTTGTAGATTATATTTGCTGACATTCCTCTTTGTTTTACACTAAGTTTGATTGAGGAATCTAAAGCTTGAAACACTAACTATTTGTTGTAGGACCCCAATAGCACTTGAGCATCGACTTTAGGGAGGTCGTGGGAAATCTTGAACAATAGCAAATTAGTTTGGTCGTGGGCCTTTGGGCACTTGTAACTTTCAGATTTCAAGAGTTGTTCCTTGGCCATTGTGATTGCCACTTCCTGGAAGGACATCTTGGTTCCTATAGACTCCTATTTTGTAATTTTCCCTTCCACCCTTTGGGCAACCTATTAAGGGGCCTTTTATTCATTGTAAAAAGCCAATAAAAAATCTATTTTTCTTGTGGGAGTTTGGGTTTTACCCATGGAATCCCTTCTCTCCATTTAGAGAGAGAAACATGCAGGTGGATTAACTTTTGCATTCTGTTGGTTTCTATTTTAATTGCATGCTTAAAATTTACACAACCTCATCATCACATTTTATTTTGCATGCTTCATTTAGGAATTTACACAACCTCACTCATCACATTTTTTTTTGTTTAGATAAGTTTGCTACAATTCAACTTAAGGCTTTGCATTCCCTATTTTATATATTTCTTTGAGCTACAACGACTTTACTTTGAGCAATCCACACTTCAAATGCAAGAATTTTGATTTCTAGCAAACTTTATTCTTGTTTGCTATTTCATTTCCATTTAGTGTAACAAATTGTTTCATGTATACTTGGGTTCATGCTTTATTTCTAATGCTACATTGTTATCTTGAGTATTGGAGCATTCTATTGTCTACTTGAAACAACTTTTTTTCTCACGCAAACTGATTGCATCATTCTAATTTACTTACAAGCTAATCTCCATTTGAAAGTTATATTTGCAATATATTGTTGAGCACCATTTCCTTACTTTGAAGCATTGTAAATTTAATGTTTCTTTGGGAGAACTTGTTTGCATTTCATTTAAGCATTTTAGATTGGCTTTCATTTCTACTTGACCTCCAAGCATAAGCTTGGTTGATAGACATTATAAGGAAAATACTTTTTTGGAAGATTCTTCCAACTAGCACAAAGTAAGGTAAAGAGTGTGTGACCCTAAAATTATGGAGGTCGATTTTCCCCTTGTAGGAATGAAGGCACATGTTGGTTCGTAAAACTGAGAGGAAGGGTATCATTAACGACACAGTCGTGTCCTCGACCCCTCTTTCTTACAATCACTCCAATTTTTACCCTTTGGCAAGAATTCAAAAGGAAGATATCTCACTTAGATTAGACATCTAGCTTAAAATTTACCAAGATAATTGCATCTAACCTTAGTTAAGTGCATTTCATATTAAAACACTTTACTTTTCAAGCTATTTTACTTCCAAATTATTTATATACTTGTCATGATGAAAATATTTTGAATTTCATTTCATATTGCTCATCATATTTGTTCATAATCTTAAGTAATCCAAATTAATCTTGACATCTCCTAGAAACCTCACATCACCTTTTTAACTTAGCTTTTCATTTAGGGACCACCCCCCTTAGCTTGCCTAAGAGAGAACTTAAATGGAGAGAGTTGGGAATAGGTGATAGCCCCATCTCTTATTTTTGCCACCAACCACACCATGTGGGGTTAAGGGATTTTCTCACTAACTTAGGTGTTTGTGACAAGCGACAACAGGCCCTTTTGGATGAAGTTGGACTTAAAAGAGCTAAGTTTTGGGCCGAGGTGATAGTGGGCCCTTACCCTGTGTATGTCAATCCTGTTGAAGAATGTAACTAGTGTCGGTATTCATAATTATATTTGAAATGTATTTGTCAAAAGAAAGAAAATTAATTTTATTATTAAATAAATTGACTTATTAAAGCATGGGTTTCATCCTTGGGTCAATTGTTTTTAGGTCAAAGTCTCCATTGAAGACTTCTACAGTTTATGTCAAGTGTCCTTGTCCATGTCATAATGTAAAGAACCCTTCTTGGGATTTATTTGTTAAGAAAGAAAATTATTTTATTATAAAATAGGTCAATTAGGCCTCCTCCACCAAGTCAGCCTCAAACTGGACAAATCAGCCTAAACGGGGCAGCAAAATAACTATATAAAGGTAGAAACTCGACCTCATTTGTCACACACATTCAACCAGTTCAATCTGCAGTTTCTAGGCTAAGAAAAAGTGTGAATTTCAAGGAAAGAAGAAGAAAAGGATAGAGGAGAAGAAGAAGGTCTCTCACAAGCATAAAAAGTCAAAATTCTCTCTTTCTCTCACACGTGTGAAGCTATGAAGCTGTTGAAGGGGTGTAAATTTGTAGTACTGAAGCTGGGATGAAATTTTGTAGCTGGGGTCAAAGTTCTGTTGTTGGGAAGTCAAAAAAATTTATTTGATGTTGGGTTGTGGCTGTTGGACAAGAAGAGACTATTGAAGGTTGTTGTATCACATTGAAACGCTGATTTGGTGGAGGAAGGTCTGTTGGTCTAGGGTCTTGGTCTATCTCATTTGAATTACTAAAGGAAGAGTTTTTGACAGGGTTTTCCCCTATAAAGTGGTTTTTCCCTGGCTGTGCGCCTACATCTGGTGTCCTTGATCTTCGTGTTTTGGTTTTGGTAATTGATTGATGAACTAAGATAAAAGAAGAACACAAGGAAATCACAAGTAATTATCAACAAGAGAAAATCTTTCTGCCTTTCTGATTTTCTAACAAATCCTAGCAGGTTGAACACGCCTTTGTAATCTTGTTGATTCAATCAGTGACATTTTTCCGCGCAGTTAGCAAGGAAGTCATTCAACCTGGCTATATTAAAAAACAACAATCCTTGGTAAGATTTTCATTTATTGTTTTGTAATTGGATGAAATTTTATTATATTGAACTAACTTACAGGATCTCATCTGGTCATTTGAACCCAATCCAAACAAGTATAATACAAGATCTACAAACCAAGGTCAGTTAATTTCTATTTCTGAGACTGAATTATTTTATCAACATAGAAAAGCTAGATCTAGAACTAGGGAACAAAATCACACTACATCATTAAAAGCACTCCTTGCACTTAAAAGACTTATTTGTAGAAAAAGAATTTAATAATCATACAATGGCTACTTCATGACTGGCCAACTTACTGAAACCGGTTGACTTCTCAAACATAGCCAATCAACCCCATTATCAACATAGAAGAGCTCGAACTAGAACTAGGGAATAAAATCACATTACATCATTACAAGCACTTCTTGCACTTAAAGACTTATTTGTAGAAAAAGAATTCAATAATCACATAATGGCTACTCCATCATTGGCCGACTTATATAAATCATTTGACTTCTCAAACATAGTCAATCAACCCCATTATCTCCCTGATTCTCTAAAAGAATTTAATGCCCCTTCCACCCTATCCTACTATCTCGGGCTATGGAAGGTGTTACTATGACTCAACCAGAGCATCACAATCTATTTTGAAGATGGGGTTACAAAATTCCTCTTTTTACAACCTCATCAAACTCAAAACTAAAGTCGCCATCGCATTCGGCTCGTCGAGACCTTTCCATTGATATAAATTTTATCTCAATCTGACTCCTAGATTGAAAGTTATGCCCATTAAATTTTGCCACGACAGCAAGGTGTTCCACGTGGCATCCATGTGTGACCCACGTGGTCCTGCCATGTCACCCGAAATATTTCACGTCACTCATGGATCCATCATGTCAATCGTGTCTTCATGGCGCTTGCCACCTTATCTTAATTTGCAAGTCCCATATGGTCCAACCCCTTCGCATAATTCCACTATTTCACGTTATATTGGGTTTTGGGGGAAAATCCAGGTGCACCAGAATTTGCACTTTGGCATACTCCTTGAACCCCGAGATAACTTGTATGCTTCAACAATCATCTAGCTCCGCGCATGATGGGCCCCACACTAAATGTCTCAAACTTCAATATAGTATCCGTCTCTACGGAAATTATTCCAGCATGCTAGACCACACCCCGAATATACTATACTTTACACCATTCAAATTTGATCCTTTTCAAATTTTCACCCAAGCATGGCCCATCCTAGATACTCTACATTCTTCATGGAAATCTAGTACATTTCTAAAAATTCACAAGGCATGACCAGCCGGACTTCTGAATTCTCGAATACATCTTCCAATTCCAAAGTGCATCCGAGCCAAACACATGGTCCTGCCAAAAAACCGTTTGGACCTAGATGCAAATCTAATGTCCCCAATCCCGAATCGACTCATCGACTTAACTAGATATTGACTCAACTAGATATCGAATTGTCGACTTGATTGGACATCGACTCGACTAGATATTAACTTGAAGCTTCATGACCCGGATTATCCACAGTTTCTGGATAATCCGGGTCATGAAGCTTCAAGAAACCTCCACAGAAGCCTAAAATCTAACATAGATATTAACTTGTCGACTCAACTAGATATCAACTTGTCAACTTGACTAGAGATCAACTCAACTAGAAATTAAAGTGTTCTTTGGTTGAGTCGAAAGAAAATCTATGCTAGGTTCCTTGCCATAGACTCATGGCTAAGCCTCTTTCAACTAGACGACTGGCAGTGAAACGACCAAACACTCTATCAACCAAACCAAGCAATATGGCATGATTTTATCTCAACCAAACTTGCTTGTCAACCAAACCCTTATTCAGGCATTGAACATTCCACATATTATACATATAGCCATGATAAAATTAATGGATCTATCAGCATACCTGCTATTAGACATTTCAACAAGCTAAGTTATAGCTAATGCTACTCTGTAAATTTGATTATATAGCATCGTATCAAACCACAAAACGGATCCCAAACAACACTATTAGATCCACTAATATATCATACACTGCATCATTCTCAGTCCGTTACTAGGAAAGACAATCAACAATCTTAAACAATCAAAGATCCATGATATTCACAGTGTCTCATACAATGGATTCACACATTGTAACAGTCTAGCTAAGCACTTTGTTGAGAAATGTAACTAGTATCAGTCTTATTTGAGTCATAATGTAATGTATTTGTCAAAAGAAAGAAATTTTATTTTATAAGCATGGATTTCATGGTTTATTTATTTTATTTCTTGGTCAAAGCACCCATTGCGTGTTTCTAGGGTTTGTGTCATGAGTCATAGTCATAGTCATCATGTAAAAGACCCCTCTTGGTCTCCTTATGTCAAAGAAGAAGAAAAAAATGTGTCAAAATGTGAAAATAAGTCTCCTCCACCAAGTCGGCTCCATCTCCACCAATTTGGCCTCAAAACATCTATCAAGTCGGCCTCATAAAGGAGATATGACCACTATATATAGAGCAGCAATTCGACCTTGTGGCATCCATCATCAATATCTATTCGATCTGCAATAGAAACAAGAAGAAAAGGAGTGTGAGAACACTAAAAGACAAGGAGAAGCCTTAGCACTGGAAGAAAGAATCCATTCCTGACTATACCATCTCACACGTGTGAAAAGAACGAAGATTTCTGATCTGTTGCGGGGCCAAAAAAAATGCAAAATTGCAGTTGAGGGCCGAAAATCACAGTTGACCAGCAAAAGAGAAGTCTGACTTTCGTTGACTTTATTGATTTGGGTCTATATAAAGAAGAATTGCTTGGGAGTTTGACTTGGTGGATTGGAGGAGGCTTTAGTCTTGGCAAAAGGGTCTTGGTTGTCTCATTTGATTTGGTTCTAAAAGAAGAGAAGAAGAATTTTTGGGTTTTCCCCTAGAAGAGGGGTTTTGCCCTGGTTGAGTGCCTACATCTTGTGTTCTCTTGTTGTGTTTGTGATCTTCATTGTTTGACATTTGTCTTGATGATAATGATATAATAATTGCAAAGAAGAATTAATAAGGAACATCACAAGAAAGTGTCAAGAAATAGAAATCAAATTAAATAAAACCCCAACTATGTTGCCCTAACGATTGCTCAACATTGTATTAGAGCTCATGACATTGGTATGAAAGGAAGCGAGAGGATCACAACGTGAAAGGTAATGAGACTACTTGCATTAGTTCTCCAAGCCGAGTTCCTAGAAGGAAAAACCGAGCTAAGAAGGAGAACGTTTCTGAGTCAAAAACTTCTGCAATTAAGCCGTAAACCTGAACTTATAGGCCGAAGTAGTAAGAGTAGTCAAGAAGCAACATTTTGGAAATCCAAAAGGCCAGGTCGAGTACCTTGAGAGGAAGAGTAAAGTTTTGTGCAAGAAGATTAGGGTCTGAATAAATCATTTCTAAGATCTGAAACTACAAATTCTTGTAACAACGAAGAAGTCATCATATATATATAAAAGGTCTGATCCTTTATAATGATTTAGAAATCGACCTTGAAAGATAAAGAGAATCTTTGTTTTGACAAAGCATATTGGGTCTATTTGAAAGGACTACTTCACTAGCTGAGGAAGCCCTAATCAAAGGGTCATACTTAGAATTCTACATCAATCTTTGACAAGTCTTATAATAGCCTTTCCATCACACGAATTGCATCACCTTGAAGAAGATCAAGAAGTAGGATTGGGACCAATCCTTTTGTTGAAAATAAAGAAAGAAAAGTTCTAGCAGCTCCTACATCTTATCCTAACCAAAAGTCGAAGCGCAGTGATATTGCCTCTTATTCTTGTTTGTCTCATTGGAAGGAAATATTTGGTGCTAACATCAAGTATCATGAGACTAGCTTAAAGCAATCCAATAGTACCATGTGCCCTGAAAAATCGCATCATCATCAAAAAGGGAAATATCAGTCCACCGTAAGATATATTTAAAAGACCTTACGGGTCTCTTCTATTATAACACAACGAAAATGTGAACCTCTATCTAGAGGACAACATACCTATGCTAGCACCTGGATTTAAGAATATAAATTTAGTAAAAAGATGGATGCTTGGTTGGGAAATTTCTTAAGAAAATACGAAACCTATTGTTAGGATATTCCAACATATAGGAAATAGTTAAGTATAACTTGGTCTAGTGTAGAGTTAGGTAAAGTGTGTTACTATGTACTTTTGTATCTTACAATCCGACGGTCACGATATGTAGTGATTTGATGGTTCATTCTCTCCCCGGTATTACTGACACTTGATCTGTGGCTTAACACCCAATTAGTCCATGATCTCTATTTAAAGAGCATGGAGGGTCATTTGTAGGGTAATCGTTCATGAGAGAAGCTTATGTAAATTTTCATTCTTTTATTAATAAATTGCCTGAAGTGGCCGCATTGGCTCAGGTCGTGGACTGTTTCCCTCTTTGAGGGTTTTAACCATGTAAAGATTATTGGTGTATTGATCTGTGATCTGTTTGTGAGCGGTGTCCTTTGGTGTTCTGTCTGAGGAACTTACCCTGTAAATTCCTACACCTATTCCAAAAGTTATTTTTGTGAAAATCTATGACAGTCAAAGAAGAAGCTACAATTGAGTACCATTTGGCGTTAGTCATGACATAATAATAACTGTTGTACCCCTTGATAGTCATCCTTAACCTCCGCACATTCTGAACTGTTCATTCTTGAAAGCAACAAGAAGATCATGACATCTTGAAGAAACCTCTACAGCAAACTTCTTGTAATCTTGGAGAACTAAGGTAAGTATTCCTTGAGGTACGTATAATCATTTTTACTTATATAAGGTCTAACTCAAATTAGATTAGGGTTTTTAGATCTTCTTTTTGGTTCTAGGGTTTGTAGCCTTCATATAATTGCAAGTTGTTGGCATCTAAGTTCTAGTAATCCCTAGTTGGTATTTGGAATCCCTAGTCAATGTAAAAATTATAATCCTAATCTGATTATTCCTTCATAAGAAACCCTAACTTTTGGTCTCTAGGGCTTGTAGGTAGTAAGAGTAGAATTGGATTTGAAACTTCAAACCCTAGGGTTGATGTTTTGAAAGGTAAAATCAAGAATCTTAGGGTTTGATCTAGAAATCCTAAAGATCCCTGATCATGATTATGTTCCTGTACTTCTATACTTTTGGTGGTACTTGTCAGTGAATGTTGTGGGTACATAAAGAAATATTGATCTTATGCCATGAGAATGTTGATACTTCATGATAAGTGGGAGCCCTTTAAAAGGAAGCCCTACAAGGTTTGTGAAAGAAGAAACTCTAGGTATGTGTAAAGGTTTGTTGCAGGTCTTCATCATATAAGAAGGTACAATTAGTTTGTCTTTAAAATTGCTTTACATTAATGACTCTCTCATGTCTAGGGCCATGTGGCTACAATATGATGAACTAGTAGTTGATGTGTTGATCTCTCCTTGAAAAGTTTGAAGCATGTTTGGATTGGTGGGTATCTTTGATTTGGTTGAGAGGGAGAGATGAGTACCATAAACTTCCCGTATGATGGTACCTAGGATGACAGCTTGGCCTAGTTATTGTTGAGATCTCATGTTGTGATTTGACCTTGATGATGTTTGGATCCCGGTGTGGGAGCGTATCTTGGTCATGTGGAGCTCTGTTGTTGTGTTTGACCTTGATGATACCTTGATGCTTGAGGGTTGGTGCCTTGGCATAGAGGCCTAGATAATATCTATATCTAGTTGGATTGATACCAGGGTTGTAGCCTAATGGTGCATATAGTGGAATGTTTCCTTAATGACACCTTAGTCCCTAACTGTGTCTTAGATCCTTGTATTAGTGTCTTGGAACTGAAACTTGGATCCTTAAGTTGGTGGATCCTAGAAATAGTGTCATTGACACTTGGATCTTTGATGTGTTGGATACCTTGGCAATTGTGGTATCCTTAGCATTGCGTATGTTGTTGTACTCTTCTTACAATATTTCAAATTGAGGTCAAGTTTGTACTGGCTGAATAATTATGAATACCTCCCTAGTTAAAACGGAGTGTTGGGAAATGTAACTAGTATCAGTCTTCATAATTGTATTTGAGTCATGATGTAATGTATTTGTCAAAAGAAAGAAAAAATGATTATAAAAGAAAATTTATTTTATAAGCATGGGTTTCATGCTCTATTTATTTTATTTCTAAGTCAAAGCACCCATTGTGTGCTTCAAAGGTTTGTTTCATGAGTCATAGTCATCATGTAAAATACCCCTCTTGGTCTCCTTATGTCAAAGAAGAAAATTTGTTTTTGTGTCAAAATGTGAAAATAAGTCTCCTCCACCAAGTGAGCCTCAAAACCTCTGTCAAGTCGGCCTCATATAGGAGATATGACCACTATATATAGAGGAGCAATTCGACCTTGTGGCATCCATGATCAATATCTATTTGATTTGCAATAGAAACAAGAAGAAAAGGAGTGTGAGAAGACTAAAAGACAAGGAGAAGTCATAGAAAAGGAAGAAAGAATCCATTCTTAACTATTCCATCTCACACGTGTGAAAAGAACGAAGATTTATGATCCGTTGTAGGGCCAAAAAATTGCAAACCTGCAGTTGAGGGCCTAAAATTAGTGTTGACCGGCAAAAGAGAAGTTTGACTTTCATTGACTTTATTGAATTGGGTCTATATAAAGAAGCATTGCTTGGGAGTCTAACTTGGTGGATTGGAGGAGGCTTTAGTCTTGGCCAGTCTTGGTTGTCTCATTTAATTTGGTTCTAAAAGAAGAGGACAAATTTTTTGGTTTTCCCCTAGAAGAGGGGTTTGGCCCTGGCTGAGTGCCTACATCTTGTGTTCTCTTGTTGTGTTTGTGATCTTCATTATTTGACATTTGTCTTGATGATAAAGATATAATAATTGCAAAAAAGAATTAGTAAGGAACATCACAAGAAAGTGTCATGAAAGAGAAATCAAATTAAATAAAACCCTAAATATGCTACCTGTTCCCTAGAAAAAATGGAACAAACGGGAGCTAGGGTTACTCTGCGCGTAAACGAGATTTTGGGAGCGGCCGCCAGGCTCTATACGTTGGATGGCTCGCATGGTGGATAGGGATCAACTGGGCGATGGAGGGCAAAGCATCCGAGGACAAAAACGATTTCGTTCTGCCTCCCTTGGCTCCATTTGCACCATGGGCCCTTCAGGGACTGTACACACTGGTCCAGTGGGTTGTTGTGGGCTCTCTGGCATTCTTTGCAGTGGCCGAGTTTGGCGTCTCTATGGCAGGCAGTGTCTACACTATATATGGTGCATTGAACACATGAAGCCAGCATGTTACTGATTACGAATCCCTGCGGCAGCCCGTCTTGTGTTTGCATCCAATTTGGAACGAGGCGCGCTACCGTATGGCTTTCTACAAGATCACTATGGGAAAAATGGCGTGGAGGAGGGTGCAGGTCATCTGCATCAGATTCTCCTGCCCCTTTTCAATTTGGGTGATGGTAAATTAATCATTCTGGATTCTCCGGCTCTAGATAATAACGAGGCTATGGGCAGTCTGTCTTCATGCCCCAAATCTCTGTTGTATCTCATCATCACAGATCCCCCCAAGTCTCTGCTGGCCCAAGAGCTGATATTGGGCTTTGATGCGATGGACTTGTCTCCTCCTTTCGCCACCAATCGCTCCATCCGACCCGTTGTGGCTCACGGGCTTCCCCTTGTTACACAGCATTTGGGCAGAAAGTGGGAGGATGGCACCCGGTACTTGGTAACCCCCAACCATTTTCAAATTTTTATTAAAACTCCTATTGGGCTTTCCTGATTAATCTGGGCAAATCACGCAGACCAAGTGTATCATCTGAAGCACATCATCCTACAAAAGGTCGGATATCCTGCACATATGAAAAATCTGATATATGGAGGTAGAGCATTATAGGATATCCGGTTTCTACAGGATTACCATTTCAATCTGCATCCACCATAACCCTCAACCTGAGATTAAGGGGGGGTGCGGGTTCAGGAAAAAAACCATTCAATGCTGGTATTGGCTTTGGGAGCACTACTTCAAAAAACTCGGAAGTTAATCTGAAGCAAATGAACGGAGGACCCTCTTTCAAGAATATCATGCAAGGAAAAAAACAGTGACAAAACCAAAAAAATAGGTTGGTACATCCCCTAACCCATACATTGTGGAGCTACTGAACTCAATTCCAAAACTTAATATAGATGATACAGAAACAGATGAACATTGTGCCTCTTTCGAATCACAAGCTATTATTTGTCGTTTTAATTTTTTCTGGCCAAAACCTGTGGAACTATTTCATTGGATTTTGACCAATTGGTCACTAGATTGTGAAATACACCTATGCTCTAAGGGTTTCTTCATCATAAAATTCCCTTCAACAGAGGCCAGAGACAGTATTATACAAGATGGACCATGGTTCTAGGGATCGACAGGCCTATTCATCACACCTTGGTTCCCAGAATTTGATGCAAACACCATGGTCATCACCAAAATGCCAGTGTGGATTCGACTACACAATCTCCCTCTACATTTCTAGGATGAGAGAATACTCACAGGTATCGGGAACATCATTGGGAAATATATCAAGACAAATACCCAAAGATTGGAAGAAATGATCTACACACATGCTCGGATATGTGTGGAAGTAGACCTCAACAAAGGATTATCGGACCGCATACAACTAATCCACAAGCAGATGAATTGGACTCAGACTGTAGACTATGAAAACATAGCCTTCAAATGTAGAATCTGCAGACAAACAAGATATCTTCAAAATATATGCCCTAAAGCCAAAAAAGACACCGGCAGAAGGAAGAAGAATGGGAAACAGCCCAAAGGATAGAATTTCCCTCCACCCTAGCAGGATGTGGAAGAAGACGAAGCAGAGGATGAAACCACACAAATCGGGACCAACCAGACATCAAGGTACCAAAAAATCAAGGGGAATTTCCTAAGGAACCCAATGAAACACAGGACATTCAGGTACAAACAACAAAAACGCCAAAAGCTATGGAAACTAGTGGGCACAAACGTACCATTCCTCAGACAATTCAGATTCAGACAAGGAAAATGCAAGACCTGAACTTGGCAATCAACTTGCACTTGTCTCTTCTTCGCCATCCCAAGGGGAATGGCGCAAGGTTGAAAAAAAGAAAGGGAGAAAAGCCTAGCTTTCCTCCTATTTGTATATTAGTTTGCATTTTATTTTTGTATGTTTCTGCTTATCATCAGTTATGGACTTGATGATGCTATGGTTCTTTGAAAATGTAACATGTAATTTTGTTTTCACTAATAAAATTACGCCTTTTTCCTAGGAATAAATATGCTACCTATTGCACACTTCTTATCAAAGTTCCAAGGAAATAGATATGCCAAAAAAAATTCAAAGGATTAAATCATCAACCATCAATTTTATTGAGTCATTGTAAACCCATTCTGCAAATTTATAATGTAAATGATGCTAGTAAAACCATGTGTGTATGTAACAACCTAAGTAAGCCTTTTATTTTGGCAATAGTTTCATCCTAGGAGGTTTTTCGTCTCACTATTTCATTCGTGTTTCAAAACACGAATAGTCGGCAGAGTTTTCCCCCCCAACCTCACCCCAAAGCTAAGGTGGAATTCTTCATCAAAGTCTAGGTGGGTCCTAATGCTCTAGTCGAATCTTATGTAAAAGTGATTTGGGAATAATTTAAGCTAATTGGCTAAATTATTTTATTGCAAATCACTTGGTCTACTAGATCATATTGTGTCACAAAATTGGGTATGTAATTTGAGGGTCTATACCAAACGGGTGTTTCCCCTTTGAGGGTTGAATTGTAAAAATATTATGTAAAATATATTTTAGTGCATGGTCCCTCATACTTAGACACCATGACTAAAATATTAGAGGGAGGAAAAATTCATTAACCCCCTCAAGTGTCAATTAATTAAATTTTCTGGCAAAAATAAATTAAAATCCTAAGCAAAAAATCTAATTAACTAGAGTCAAAATTAAAGTCTTAGAGAAATTAAATTTTCCAAATGGAAAAATTCATGGGTCTCAAAGGAATTCATTTTTAGAGGCCCCCACCAAAGGAATATTGGAAATTTCAAAAAAAAAAATTGGACCCTTGGACCTTGGTGGTTAAACAAAGTCAAATTTTTTAGAAAATTAGCTCAAAATAATTAATTTTAAGCTAATAAAAAATGGGTTAAATGAAAAATTCTAAAATTCCTCAAAATTAAATATTTTCAACAGTTGAGATTAAAAGATGATCAAATATTTTTCGACGGTCGAAATTATTTTGACGAGGATCAAGCCAACTAGCCGTTATTTTTCCACTTAGAGAATTTATCTATATATAGAGAGTCATTTGAGTCTCAAGCCATGAGATTTTTGGCTAAGAGAATTCTACAGAAAATCTGATGTAACACTACTATCCCGCTAGGAACTTTTTTTTTTTAATCATAATAAAGACTTTGGGGTGTAGTTCATGGTGTATATTGTATACTGATTTGTGATATGTGTTGAGTACGAGTTTTCCTATATTGTGCTTAATTTTAAAAGCTTGTTTATTCATTAGATGGTGGTAAAATCATTCTATTGGTAGATTTTGGGTCTATCTTAGGTGATCTGATTCGCCATATGTCTAGCAATCTTTCTTGAAGAAAATATAGTGTTTGTAAGTTCCCTAGTCCTTGGGCTCCAAGTTCACAAACTTTGGACGTAGGCTGACCTTGTTTGGACTCTGAATATTTATATGGTTTATTTAACTTCACTAAAGATGTAGCTTGCATCTATTCTTAGAAATACACTTAGCCATTTATCAAAAAAATTCATAAAAAAATTATTTCTCAAAATTCTTTTCAAAAGCATTGCATATTTGCACGTGTGTAAATAACTTTTGTATAATATTATTTTGTAAATTATTTCTCCTAATTGGGGTTTTGGGATTTTTGTATATATTGGGGTTTTGGGTATTTGTAAATCTATTTGTGCAGGTGAAATCAGTAAGAGATGGAATATAGCTAGATCTAGGCCCTTGAGGGTAAGATCTAGCCCCTAAATTTTTTTGCAGGGCCAGCCAAGAATTTGCAGTAAATTTCAGGTCTGAAGCAAATTAATTATTTTGGAGCAAGGGTTTCGAAGTTTTAGGGCTCCCAGACCCGGATCTACCTCCTCCAAGGCCAGGGTCTCCCTTTTGGGCCCCTGTGTCACCCTTCCTTCCCTCTGTGTCAGGGTTTCAAGCCTCTTTGAGGCTGGTCGTAGGCTCTAAGGCCCTTAACCTTCCTCCTCTCCCCTTGCGTCTTGGTTTTAGGGCCTTTTTTGGCCCGGCTGTGAAGCCTAGAGGCCTTAGCCTCCCCACCTCGTCCCCCCTTCCCTCTCCTTCCTCCTCTGCTCTCCCTTCCTCCCCCTCACTCAACCCTCCACCCTCTCTCCTTGACCCTCCTTCCTCCTCAACTATCCTTCATCCTCCCTTCTCTCCCTTCTCCTCCCTCCTTTCTTCTTCTTCTCCCTAGCCGCAGCCCTCCTAGGGCTTGCAACTCCCTTTCTTGGCCTCCTTACCCTAGGTCGTGGCCATTATGGGGCCCACGACAGCCCTTTAGGGCTCCTACCCTAGGTTGTTAGCCCTTAGAAGGCTCTCTCCCTTCAGCATCAGGCCTTCTTGGCCTTTCTCATCCTCCTTTGCCTCTTCCATGGCCTTCTAGACCTTCCTCCCCTAAACGCTAGCCCTACTGCGTCTAGTGTTGCCCTCTTTTGGCCTTGTTTTTCCCTCTCTTCGATCTTTGTGGGTAAGTTCGTTTTTGGGACTAAATACTTGGTGTGTTTTGCAAAGAAATTGCCTCATAATTTGTTTTTTTTCAGGTGGCATAATTATTAGAGAAATTTTGGCAAATTTGGGCAAGTCTTCTACAAGGCCTTAAGCCTAAGGTTTTCACTCTAAACCCTCATTTCATCTCTGTTCTTCTTCAACTATAATAAATTCTTTGTAATAGTGATATAAGTTCCCTAAAAACTCATCTAAATAGCCTAGACACACTAAACATTGCTTGATAAAATTTTACTTGTGTTTTGGCTACTTGGACATTATTTATTAGGCCTAGATCCATTCATTTGCTTGTTGGAAATTTTCTACATAATCACTGGATCAGATCTGATATTTTCTGAATATCACATCTTAAAGAGCTTAAAAATCTAATTTTCAATTTGGCAAACTTTCTTTAGCATTTGTCAATTTTGGGCACATGTTATTGCATCAATAGCTCAATGTTTGCATAATTTCTTCACTGTTGTATTAAGAGTTTTCAGATCTGATATACATTGAATATTGCATCATAAGTGGGCCAAAATTCATGAATTTACATTGGCAAGTCATTAGGCAACTCATAAGTCATTTTATGTTTTATGTTGTTTGGCAATTTCATTGGTCATTTTATGTTTCGTGTTGTTTGGCAATTTCTTGGTTTGAAGTGATTTGTTCACTGTTGTCCTAAAGGTTAATAAGTGCTAATAATTTTGAAGTGCTACTGCAATTATTATTTATTTGGAATCTAACATTTATTTTTTGAAGTAACCAAGAATTATCAAAAATTGCATTTAAATCACTCACATATCTAATCCCTAAATCCTCTAATCATATTGATGGTCTAAATTGGCATTTTGGTGGAAGCATTGTTTAGAAGTTATTTGTTGAATAAGTGCTCTAAATTAAGAATCTCGTAATCTTAAGAAGTTTTGGTAATTTTATTGTTTATCTTGAGTAACGGGCTTCTTGTGGATGTAACATTGGCACTAAGTTATTGGCAGTTTCTTGGCTGTAAGATTGCATTTTGATTTACAAGTACTCTTGTCATAAGAAACATCATAACTTAAAGTACTTAAACCTTAAGCAATCTTAACTAAGAATTTCACTCATAATCACTGCATAAGCATTCTAGGCTTGACTTGCACTAATAACTTACCTCCAAGCATAAGCTTAGTTGATAGACTCCTAGGACAACCCTTTCTCATCTAGCTTGAGGGATTCAACCCTTTTTAGTGGTTAACACAGTGACCTTGCAGTCGTCAGAGCCACAGTCTCTGCAGCGCTAGAGGCACTGGGTGGTTGGAACACAAGGGGAGGTATTGTTAATCAAGCCCTTGTGTGCTTCCCGTTGGCTTCCATCCCACAACCTACTCTGAAGACTAGTCTCAAAACAGTTAAGAGAAAGGTTTCATTTAGACTAGGCATATAATTTAAAAGTAACCAAGATCCTTGCATCACACTTAGATTTTAGGACTTGCATCTCATATAAGTTAGTTGATCATTTTAAGCAGCAGTTGTCCATCTGGTTACTTGGTCTTGATTCGTAATAAGCAATAATTTTAACTCCATAAGGCACTGGTCTCATTTCTAAATCTAATCAAATCCTTAAGTCTTGCTAAATTAAACCGAGTAGCTAGGCCATTCAGTTGTGTCTCCAGGATAAGTTGGTTCCCAACTTGTCTTTCATTCTATCATTTTCATAGAGTCAACCCCCCATAGCCTGTTGTTGGGAGACAGCTAGAATGGAGTAAGCGGGGATCAGAATGACAACCCCTGCCTTCAATCATTGTCGCGGTGCTTGTACAATCTGAGCGACAACACTACCCTAAGGATTTCTCAACAAACATCAAGCAATCATACATGAATATGAATATAAATCTGCATTTCATGATCATATCAGCAAACACTGAGCCCACCCCTCATAAACATGAAGACACTCTCCTATAGCATTACTTCATAGACAAACAAGAATAACACATTCCTCCATTAGTAGTGTTGTTACATACAATGTCATAACACATAACAGACATCATCCATCATTCATGGTGTAACATATATGCAAATAAATACACTTATTAAGTACTTCCTCGTCATAAGGAATAAGGCACCTTCAACAAGGCATTAATCCATGATAGCCATAACATGTTAGATAGGGAAAATCACACACACACACACACACATATATATAGCTAATCAGAACAACAATAAACACAGAGATTCATAAGCTTAACATGACCATGAGAGCATACCATCATAGACATACAACGATATCAGCATTCCTCCATAGGTGGTGTTGAACACTTCGTGTCAACTACCCTATAGCAGTGAACATTTTTTTTCAAAGCAGGCCATCATGTTCAAGCAGTGAAAGATCATCATCATCTATCAGCATTGTAGCCCAAATTTTGCAGCCTTATGGGCCATCATTGTAAAATGATTCTAGTATGTTTATAAAGCCATGTAAAAAGTTACTAAAAACATCTAGGTAGCCTATGACCCTTAGTAAAGAGTTTCCTCTAGTGAGTATTTTACCCTCCGCCAATTATTCGCATTTTCTAACCCAAATAATTAACAGATTTTTTCCCCCACACATACCCCAAAGCTAGAGTGGGGCTCGATGGTAAGGTCTTAGGTGAGTGCTAGTGTTATAGAGTCTATGTATTTTTATCATACAAGATCATGTCTTGAGTCTCACAGAATTTGGTTAACTCTAAGGGTCTATTTTTAGTTATTTCAATTGGTCAGAATTTTAATAATTTCGATGTAAATTGTAAAATTAAATGCTTATAAAAGTTGAATGGGTAGATTACTCATAATTAGAACCTATACACATCAACTTTGTGTTTAGACACCCTTATAAGGGTTGAAATTATGTCTATCCCCTAAATTGATTTTTATTTTTTATTTTTTATTTTTTTGCAAAAAATGGCAAAAAATTAGCCAGAAAATGGTCAAAAAATAAAAATGAGAGAAAATATAATTTCTCTCCAAGTGGAAAAATAAATTTTGGAGAAAAGTAACCTTCCCATGGAAGAATAAATTTGAAGGACTTTATTCCAAGGAGAAAAATCCCTCAAAAATTCGTGGGTGCAAAAGAACTTAAGTTTTCAAGGTCCTCCATCAAAGGAAAAATTGATTTTTTTAGAAAAATCAAACCTTTGGATGATGGTGGTCAAGTCAAAGAGAATTTTTCAAGGAAAAAAAGTTGGAAAAAATATTTTTTAGACCGATATCAAGGTCTTCATCAACAAATTCTAATTTTTTATTCCAAATCGAAGGACGGAATTTAATTTTGGCATGGATCTGTTGTGAAATGTAACTAGTTTCAGTATTCATAATTGTTGTACTCATTTCAATATGTATCTTATGTAACAAACAAGAAAAATAAAAGAAAAATTATTATTATTAAAGCATGGGTTTCATGCTCATTATTGATGGTCTTTTAGGTAAAAGCATGTTCTTCATGTTTCTAGGGTTTGTTAGGTCTTAGGATTTATTGTCATTAGTCAAAGGAGTCAACATCATGTTTATAAGACCCTTCTGGACAAATTGCAATTGTAAAAAGAATTATTTTTGAGTCTAGAAAGTCCTAGAATCTCCAAAAGTACAAGTCGGCCCTCGGATCCTCAAGTCGGCCTAAAGGAGGGAATTTGACCCCTTCAGAAGGCTATATAAAGAGTTGTTCGACTTCATTTGGAGATATTCTCACACAAGAAGTTCGATATCTCAAAAAAGAGTTTTATCTGTAGTTGGGAAGCTGGAAAAAGAGAGCAAAAGTAAAGGAGAAGGAAGAAGGATGAAATTTCTCTATTTTTGGGCTCTACCTCTCTCACACGTGCGAAAATATAGGGTTTCTGGGTTGCCAAAAGAGGCCAAAGTTGCATGGCAGAGTTGCAGTAGGACAAAGTGCAGAAACTAGGAGATGGAAGGAAGGAAACTCGGTCTAGACTTCGCTCACCTTAAGGAAGAGTTGTCTTGCTCTTGGAAGTTCCTAGAAACAGATAAAATTAGGGTTTCTCCGAGAGTTGTATGGCCGAGTTGTAGGTCAAAGTTGTTGATCGAAGTTGCAGGTCGAGTAGCAATGTTGTAGCTAGCAAATCGAAGTTGCAATGTCTAGCAGTCTAGTGCATATTCAAGAAGGACATAAGGAAGGGCTTACTTGGTACTGGGAGAAGGACTTGGTTTAGGGATTGGGTCTTTGTATCTCATTTGAAGCTGATTTTAAGAAGAGAAGAGTTTGCGGGTTTTCCCCTTGGGAGGGAGCTGAGAGCCTACATCTCTGTACTCTTGTGTTGTTGATTTTTCTTGATATTGTTTGATGAAAAGATCTAACCAAAGAACATAAAGAAGATAAATAAGTTCACAAGCAAATATCAAGGTTAAAGAAAAT
This sequence comes from Pinus tabuliformis, assembly GCA_031772625.1. Lineage (NCBI taxonomy): Eukaryota > Viridiplantae > Streptophyta > Pinopsida > Pinales > Pinaceae > Pinus > Pinus tabuliformis. The sequence goes on from CM062818.1 coordinate 1,948,717,042, forward strand.
AAGTATAATAAGTTGCCACTTTACATTTTCTAACATGGTATCAGAGCTAAGGTGAGCAAGGAAGGCAACTGGAAGGACACGAGAAAGAATTGTTGATCAAGGGATAGGAAGCTCTCAAGGCCTAAAAGAAGAATATTGTCTCTTGAAGGAATCTAGTTAAAAGCTCATTGGTAGAAGACCCTTCTAATTTAGGGTTTCTACATTAAAGAAGATCAAAACTACATCCATCTCGCAAGGAAGGTATTGATCTCACAAAAAGGAAGTCTATTTGCAAGGCATCAATCTTGGAAGTTGTTGGTGGAGGAATCCTAAGGAACATCTTTCAAGGGCATCATCAAGAACTCTCTGAAGGTCTTGAAGACATCAAGAAGGTTGGAGATATTATTCAAGTATCACACTATCTCATAATGGTTGAATCTTCAAGTTATGGAGGTTCTTTCTAGAGCTTCAAACTATCTAGCATGGAAGAAAAGGATTGACTTAATACCCATAGAGCAAGATGTAATGGGATATGTTACTGGAGAAATTACTGAACCTGAGAAAGATAAGACACAAGAAATAGCAAAGTACAAGAAAGGGGAAGTAAGAGCTCAAAGGATCATAGTTGAATCAATTAAGGATTCTCTTGTTATATTTGTTGCAAATCTAAAGACTTCCAAGGCCATGTACGACAAGCTAGTGAATTTTTACTCTGTAAGTACAACAGGTCAAAAGATGTCATTACGAAAAAAGCTATATAGAATGAAGAAATTGAAGGATGAGGATATGGCATCCTTCCTCATGAGAGTCTCTCAACTAAGAGACCATTTGCAAGGACTTGGGGAACCCATCACTAATTTTGAGGTGACCGTATGTGTTCTGAATGCATTGCCACCAAAATGGAGCAACTTTGCAACAAGTGTCTACTCTAAGAAAGATTCAACTCCCTTTGATGAGTTGTGGGCACAATGCATACTGGAAGAATCAAGGATCAAGGTCAAGGATGACAATGGATTAGATGAGAAGAATCAAGCCTTTCTAGCCCGAGTCAAGAAGATGAAGAAAGGAAAGTTTGGCAAGTCCAAGAAGAAAGATATGTCCAAGGTATAATGCTTCAAGTGTCAAGAGTTTGGACATTACAAGAGGGACTGTCCAAATCAATAGAACAATAAGAGAAACAATAGAAGTGCAGCTCATGTAGCCGAAACATTGGGATAACGTGAGAAGAAGGCAAAAAAAAGAAGTGAATGATCTTTACTACTGAAAGAAGGTTCATTGATTTTTAGGTTCTTTACGAATGTTTATTTCTCTAATATATTTTGCTTAAGCATCATAGGATAGAAGCATATGATAGTAGCATGTCTGGAATTTATTATGTTTCTTAGTAGAGATCATATAGGTTATAATGTTAGACCATTTTGCATAATGTTCATCCAGATTATTATAGAGATTGTCATCTTGTTGTAGTGGATCACCAAGATTCTAGAAGGCCCAACATTTGAATGTCCTTGGGAAAGTCATCATGACAAGAATAGTATGTATTCTATGTAATGTGGAAACATGCTGGTAAAAAGGGATGAAGGATTGCAATGGGTCAGGATGCAAATTGTTTGTGAACTAGATGAATAGCTAGATGATTGGATGAAAACATAGGAATATATGTTGAAAGGGAAAACTTTAAATAAGATTCATGCATATGAGAATCTTGTGAAATTAAGTTGGTTGTAAAAATATGCTTAAGTATTTATGATGTTGGAAGAGAATAGGACTTACGTAAGAATATGTATTTGATATTGATTAACATCTAGTATAATCTCTGGAAGAAAACTTGTAACTTGGCAATCAAGTTTGATCCTTGGGCACTCTGATGCATGAAGGAAGTATCAAGTGGAGATGGTCAATAAGGATGTTGATGGTACAAGAAGGTCGCCATGGTAAGGTAAGTCTAATTCATTTATGTTTTGGTTATCTAGCTAACATATTATTTTTAGCTATTGGGAAAAGAATGTTGCAGGAATACATGATGATAGTTGGGACACAGTCAACTGTATGAATGAATAGTATTAAGGGAAGCTCAATATCTGGTACCTAGCAACTGTGAAGTCGAGATGAATATATCATGGAATTAAAGAGGTAGTTGTACGAGAAGATAACCTGAAGGTCAAAGAAGATCACTTTCCTATGGAAGTTATGAGAAGCTAGAAGTTTAGGAAGGCTCAATGCAATGCCTTCATGGTGAAAATGAAAGTGATGAACAAGAAATATGACCCATATCCTGTGGTCCATGGTTAGGTGGTTCATGATTAGGTAAGATGACAGGTGGTAAGATCATTTTCTCGATTTCTCTAATGTCTTGATGTACTGGAAGCTCAGGGGACGCATTGGATCTTATGCAGGATTGCAAATGGTTTCCATTTGGGGTTTGGTCTCCCTATACGGGTCCTAATCCTCTAGAGGGCTACATTGGCACAATATAAGGTGAGAATTGAGAGCCATGGGCCTCGAAAACAGCTGATTGCACTTCATGGATCCCCACAACCATTGAAAGATTGCTCGTGGTTCACTTATTGGACAAGGAGGATGCACCTGATCCATCATGCCCAACTAGCCCCAAATTTACACCATACACTTGGCAGATGATCCAAGACTTCTACGATGATGTGGCATCTCCTACATTATCATCCTATACCTTGAGGGCAACCTACAAGCATCTTCGATTTGTTTGGAGACCCATGAGGACACTTGTGTGCCCCCACAGTCATTTGGAGCACCACAGGTTATTACAAGGGGCCAACCCCTTGTCCGTTGCTTTTGAGGGTCCTATTCTTTATTGTGGCACCCATGGACCTCATTAGGCCTCTTATAAGGCCCTACGACATGCATAGATTATCATTTGACCTCTTGAAAGGCTTACTTTTACATTTGTGAGCTAGTTTGGTGGGCTTGTCACCAAAAGGTTGTATTATTAGCACATTATTTTATTTTGGGGGCTTTTGTAGGCCAAGGAGGCTAATTTGAACTCCTTTGATGCGTATAAATACATGTGAGGTGAGATCATTTCTCATCATCACTTTGGATTGGATCTCTCTCTTCTTTAGAGAATTTCACACTTTTTTGCTGGAGGATGAATTGGAGCATTTATGGATGAATTTTGATGTATGGTTATTGATTTATCTTCTCTTGGAGCTTCGTTATTATCATTTGTGAATGATTGGATATACTCTACTGCATTGTAAGTACAAAATTTTTTTTACTATTCTTGTTACTTTGTCATATATGTTGGATGGGATTTTCGTTGTTTTAAGGCTAATTGATGCATGCAAATTGTTGCTTAATATTGTGGGATTGTCTCTATCATAACGTTATCTCCATGTATTGGCCCTTGTAGTATGAGCAAAATCTCCTAGAGGTAAAATTTGATCTTGACAAGCCATTCCTGTTGCACATTTGAAGTATAAAAGTTGCAAGATTGCTTTCACTTGACCTGGAGGGTTTGTGAAGTAATTTTGAGGCCTCCTTGACTGGAAACCAAGAAATTTACACATAATCAACATACAGTCCATTCTCCCAAGTATTAAGGCACTGATCTACCAAGGGTGGGTACCAAAACTCCTATTCTTTCACCTTTTTCCAAGTCTAGCCACATTAGGGTGCCTAGGGCAACATTTTCCCTGCAAGTTAGCTACTAAAAAAGTTCGATCTTCTAGGATCTCCTGTGCTAGCCTCTCCTCTATCCCTCCACCAGATTTGAAGACATTCCGACAGTGGAGTTGGGAGAAAATACAAGCCCTAGCTACGAGACCAAAACTTGCCCTGCCATCCCCAAGGCTAGCCCTTCCCAGGGTCAAACAACATCATTGAGTCAAATACTTTCTTTGATCCTTCCCACCTTGTCTAGGGTAAGAATATCATTAGTTGTTTCATAGCTTCCTCGTAGCCTAAACCAGTCCACTTGGCCCCGTGTGGTCTCGCTCCTTCAAAGGACCATTCTTCATGAACCATCTGGGATACCAATTCTAACAAGGATTTTGTGGATTAGGAAACTAATTCACAAGTCTTATCCCATAAACCTAACCCTCAAATCCTCTCTTCCTTTCCCTAGAATAGATAGTACCTTGCTTAGAAACTAAGCAGGTTCAATCATTCCACCTCTTCTGGGAAATGGTTTATTAGGATCACTCATATCCATTCATTGTTTCATCCTTCAGCAATGGCTCCATACATGTCGGGTCTTCTCCCATCAGTGAAATTCCGTAAATAGAAGGGAGCCTCTTAGCTGAGGTGACAGTGGGCTAAGCCTCCACTTGTTGCCCTTGGCCTAGCATTTGCCCTTTAGGGATCCCCTTAGGTCCCCTACTAGTTTAAGCGGTAATAGACCCAATGGAGGAATGTGGACCCCAAAGGGAGAAATGATAAATGGGTTAATAATGAATAGAAAGAGGGTAATATAAGGGGATAAGGGAGTGGGACCACGCAACCAAAATCGAAGTTTCCTGTAAAATACCATCCTTGGAACCAAATGGTCAGTAAAAGAGATCCCACGGGACTAGAATCCAAGATTAATTCCTAAAAGGGGTCTAGGGGACAAAAGCACAGACCTAGCCCATTCTTTCTGTTGAATCCCCCCATTAATCCATGCCCAGAAGTGTCCATGATAAGCAAACTACAATACTCAATTTCCAAATGACAAGGCATACCTTTAGATTCGGGAGGCCACCTTCAAAGTTCAAACATACGATCATGGCAGATGGGCGAGGGACCACATGGTCGGCTCAGGTGGCAGAGAAAATGGCACAATGAACTAGCTGGTAGCTGTAAGGGGCTGCTAGCTACCGGTTGTGGACCATCTTAAAGAAAAAAATTCTCCTAGGGATATTACCCACAAAATGGTGGGTAACATTTGGCTCCAACTAGAATGTGATCTCTCGAAGAAGTGGGCGAAGCTACTCGAACGAGAGGTCACGAGAACTCTAGCAATCTCTTGGCTACCGTAGACCTGTCACCTACACATATAATATATGGAAAACGCGGGGCATCATGCTTTCGGGGCATCTCATGATCCCACATGCCATATGTTAGGCCATAAAATCAACAAACAAAAAAATGCAAATATGCATCTATCTATCATGAGAAATATCATATGATGTTAGTTCTAATGCAAAAATCAACATGCAATGCATCCTACCCTAACATACATGTGATAATGCTAATGCTAAGTGTAATCATAAAGCTAGTGCAACCAACATATCATCGTATCAATATAAATATGCCTGCCAGTATGACTACTTATGTAGAAAATCCCAAAGCGAATGCAAATCCAAACACATGGAAGATGTTGTCGGCAAGGGGTGGGAAAATGTGATGCCCACACATGGATGATTATGCGAGAAGAGATGAGAAAATGATGTAATCTAGTCTGTGAGATCTTCTCTTGCCACCAAAATATAGAGATGTCAACAACCAAGCTCATAAACTTTTGATCCATGACAACCTTCGGCATACCACTTCCACCATCATCCTTATTATTTGCATCATGGTTTATGGCCTTCATCGGGTCATGATTAGCAAGAAAGGGAGGCCAACGAGATGGAGAAACACAAGTAGGTTGCACATGATGATTACAATGGAGTGGGAAGACTATGGAGTGATCAAAACGCCGAGGGCGCGTCCAAGGAGAAAAAAATATAATCAGTGATGGGCTTTTCCTTGACACTATACTCAAGAGGAGAAAAGGGCTCACAATTACTTGAGATCTTATGACCAAGGGTGAGGGAATCACTTGATGAAGACCCAAGATCATGACCAATAAGAAACAGAGAGAAAGAAGTATTGTATTCAACGGGTTGTGCTTTCCCAAATTCATAATCTAAAGGCTCAAGTGATTTGAACATAAAATCATTTTTAGGAGAAGTGGGAGCCTTATCAATTCCCTTAGTATCAAAGAGCGGGTCTCTCTTAAAGGAAAGTTGATCACTTCCAACTACCCCTTTTTAAGCAAAGGAAAATAAAGATTCTCCTTCTCAAGGGTATCAATGGGTATGTCACCATAAATAGTGCGTGACGTTAAAGAATCATGGGCAATTAGAGTTAATGAGATTCTTCTATCATTATGACTACTTGTGACGTATTTTAATTTTTCTTCTTAGCACAATCTTCACTTGTTCTTATTAGAGTGTGTCTTCTTATATTCATCAAATAGTTACCAAAAGAAAAGAGAAAAGAACACAAGATGTTTGGCTTTCTTCCATGGCCAAAACCTCACCCTCTTAGAGAGGAAAACTTGCACAAAATTCTTCTTATAGAGATTTCAATTGATGAATACCAAGACCATGACCCTTGACCTATGATGCCATTCCAAGACCAAGACACCAATCCTCTTCTTCGTCACTGCTGAGATCATCATCATTGTTGCTTCATCATTGTTCCATCTTCACTTAGATCATTGTTGCATTCTCACTGAGATCATCTCTACTACACCACCATTATTGTTACATCATTGTTGCACCTTGCTGCACCGAGATCTTCATTAGAACACCACCGAGACCATGGTTGCAACTGGGATCATGACTGTGTCTAGAAGGTATGTCGAGACTGTATGATCACAGAGATTCTCTTCATCATGAATACATCAAGACTGTGAGACAGTGATCACTGTGACTGTGTTTATAATATATATGCCGAGACAAAGTGTTACTGAGATCCTTCTTCTAACATGAGACTATGATTGTGTCTTCTCCTGCACTGTGATCTTCACCGAAACTATGACCATGTTCTCCTTGCACCAAGATTTGCCACAACTATGCCACTGTAATTATCCACGAAGTTTCAGAGACATCCGAAATGTGTCCTCCTGTAATGCGAATTGCAGACTTGTACCCATCCGAAAATCACCCTGTGACAGACCTCCGAAAATCTTAGACAAATCCGAGTTCTTCACTTCTGTTTTGCAGATACCCTAGCTGGGTATTTATAGTAGTTATGTCTCCATAATAAGCCGACTTGAACCAGTGAAGAGATGTGTCATTTATGCAAGCCGACATGATTGTCTTTTAATTCATTTGCAGGCCAACGTGATGAAGAGGATTGTGCTTGTCATTTGGAGGGCTTCTTCCAAGTATAACATGACTTTATAAATATTACAATGACTCTTATTCATTATGACAAATCCTAAAGACATCAAGAAGTCTTTGACCTATGAATAACACTTTTTTCTCATGAAACCCATGATGCAAGGAATACAATAAATATATTTTGTTCTCTTTATTACATTATTTACATCAGTCATAATTACATGTCATTATGAAGACCGAACCTAGTTACACTTTCTTCAACACTCCCTCTTAACTAGGGAGGTATTCATAATGGTACTTGTTCATTCTCAATCTGAAGAATTTCTCATAAGAAGAATCGGATTGGTAACCCATCTGTATAGCATCATAGTAACCAACATTGTTCCCACAGCAAGGCCTTAACTGACAACTCTATCTCTCATTAGATCAGAGCACAATGTTGGCAAGACCAATGATTATAGACACCTTTATCATTGTCTCTCAAGGTACATACCCACCCAAATTTTCACTGAGTATGACCTTCTAGGACTATTTTTATCTTGGGTTCCCAGCCCTCAAAGAATATCAGTCCTCTTGCCTAATCTTGTCTTGGATGCCCTACACATCTTCAAAGAGCATCAGATGTCAAATGATTACCCAATCCTCCATTCTTTCTTCTAAAGTGAAGACAAGAATGTTGTTTCTATCTCTCCCTCTCAACTGGGGAAGATATGTCCATTCCTTGAAGGAATGTACCCAAGCTCCCTCTGACCAGGAACTTGCCCAAGCTCCCTTTTAATCAGGAACTTGTCAGAGCTCCCTCTTAGCTAGGGACTCTTCTACACATCAACAACTTCTTCTTCATGGGTCCTTCAACTGCTTGATCAACTTCTCTCCTTGATGTCATGAAATTCAGTTGAGCTTCTTCCTTGTAGGGAAACAACCATCGATCACTTTCCTCCTTAGTTCATCATGTCATTCCTTTCTTCATGGAAAGTGGCCTTCTTCATATCTGGAACCTTCGTCATATGACTACTTCTTTCTTATCATGCTTCTTCCATCCACCACATGAATGCTAGTTGTACTTGTATTTACAACTCTTGTTCGAGTAGCCTTGCATGAACTTATCCAGATATTATTCAAGAAATCAAAACATAATATCAAATCATACCTTACGAGATGGCTCTTCATCATGACATCTTTCTATAGGTATCAGCATCTTGCATACATGTTGACACATCTCCCAAAGATATCGATTGTCAAGGGTCTTTATCTTTTCCATCATAGTCATTATACTTTTTCGGCAAATTTCCTAGTCAAGTCTTCTTGGTCTTTTGGATGTTGATCGCCTTCATCAAGGTTGCATATCTCACGATCTCTTCCTTCCTCACACATTCCATTCCCATGAGCTTTCAATCAGAGTTTCTTAATTATAGTCAACCACCTTATACTTCATATGAGGACATATTATGTTGATTTCATCTAGTGTGACTTATGCTTTCCTACATCCTTTCAGAGGAGATCCTTCTTCTCTTGATCATGCTTCTTAAGATAGAAGTAATGATCCAAGTTACCTGCAACCATATGACATGACATTATAATATTAAACACAAGCATACATACCTTATTTTACCTTTAGGTCATCGAGGCTTCTTCCAACAACTTCCTTGATTGAAAAGATCTTCAATTCCTTGATCTGCTTCATGTTATCACACCATCATCCCATGAATTCCATAAGTTGGAGTTCCTGTTGAAACACTTGCTTCCTCTCTAGATTAGTGAACCCTCTGATGAGGATTCCATCAGAGAATCTTGAGGATCTTGTATATCCTCATTTGGCAGATGTTTCCTTTTTGATTTGATGTATGATGAACCTTGTCCTGGATGACTTCTTCCTTTCCTTCAATGTTCAATGAGATTCCCAAGAGCTATATCCTTCATGTTTGACTGCCATGGATTTTTTCCTTCATGATTCCCATGGTGATGTCACGAGTTCTTGTTTCTAATGATTCCATGATGCCACGACGCATCTTATTATCTTGGTCATATCTATAACACGAGATTTAGGAGCTTATGATAGGACCCTTTTGTGAGGGATACCATTTTACTCATAGTAGAGATTTGTTAGTCCCTCTTTCCTTGGCCCCTTTCTTCAGCTTCCTCCATCTTTCCAATGATATGAGCTTCTTTCTATAATCTTTCCATAGCATTGAATCTTAGCTATACTTATTTTGTCTTGCTTGAGGACCAAACTTGCCTTTCCTTTTTGCACATGTTTGAGTTCTTTTAACCTTCAATACTTTTGCCATCAACTTGTCTTTCTTTATTTAGCATAGAGACCATAAGTTGTCAAATGAGGTAACTTTGTTATCCCATGGATATTTGTTACCTTGATTATCTGTTAGTGCATTATGAATCAATGATGGTTATATTCCTTCCTATATCTTGTAGATGGGACCTTATGAAAATATCCTACATCCTTTGATACCCACTACTTTCATGTAGATCAGATTTCATGTGACCTTCTTCATTGCACCTTCAAAGAATGAGTTTATCATATACATCTCTTTGATGTCTCCAATATTCCTATATGAGGGGATCTTTCATAAGTATCCCTTTCTATGAATTCATAGGAGACCTTTTGACATGTTCAATGACTTCAGCTGCTTAGAGGACTATGTCCATCCTCCTTCTTCATGCAAGGAATCTTGATGACCCATACAACCTATAGATCTCCTTGCAATCATGAAATCATTTTATCAAATTGATTAATGAAAATACTTACTTGAGATGTGAAGATAAAATCTTCACCTTGATCATGTTGGAAGTGGTAGATGCATTAGAGCTTCCTTTTGAATGATCTTCTTTCAAGTGAGAAAGCCTTTCCTCAAAGGTTGCTCCTTTTGATGAGAATGATTTGCTGCTTCCTCGGATGATCTTCTTCTAGGGCAAAGATGATATTTTCTAGAAGATGACCATGCCTTATTACCTTCAATATGCTTTGCCTTCTTTTGTAGTGTAGATCAGGACTGCTCCTAGAGTTTCGATCTTCTCCAAGATGATGTAATCTTTGATTTTGAGGTCCTTTGAGCTATCTTACTTTGTAGACAACTTTGATGAGGGTCTTGGTGGCCTTTTGATGATGACTATGGAGATAAAAGCTCTTGCTGTTGTAGACTGTCTCCTTGATTGTATAGACAAAAACCCTTGCTGATGTAGGTTGTTGTTGTAGACTAATCCTTCATTTCTATCAAAGCCCTTCAACTTGCTTTGATGCCATTCTTGAAACTGATCCTTGAATGTCTCTTTTGTTGCCCTTCCTTTGACTTCAGCACCTTAGTTCTGATACCATGTTAAAGAATCTTGGGCAATTAGAGTTAATGAGATTCTTCTAGCATGATAACTACTTGTGAGGTATTTTAATTTTTCTTCTTGGCATAATCTTCACTTGTTATTATTAGAGTGTGTCTTCTTATATTCATCAAATAGTTACCAAAAACAAAGAGACAAGAACACAAGATGTTTTGCTTTCTGCCAGGTCCAAAACCTCCCCCTCTTGAGAGGAAAACCAGCACAAAATTCTTCTTATAGAGATTCCAATTGACGAATACCAAGACCATGACCCTTGACCTATGATGCCATTCCAAGACCAAGACACCAATCCTCTTCTTTGTCACTGCTGAGATCATCATCACTATTGCTTCATCATTGTTCCATCTTCACTTAGATCATTGTTTCATTCTCACTGAGATCATCTCTATTGCACCACCATTACTATTACATCATTGTTGCACCTTGTTGCACCAAGATCTTCATTAGAACACCACCGAGACCATGGTTGCAACTGGGATCATGACTGTGTCTAGAAGGTATGTCGAGATTGTATGATCATAGAGATTCTCTTCATCATGAATACATCAAGGTTGTGAGACAATGATCACTGTGACTGTGTTTATAATATATATGCCGAGAAATATTGTTACCGAGATCCTTCTTCTAACATGAGACTATGACTGTGTCTTCTCCTGCACTATGATCTTCACTGAAACTATGACCATGTTCTCCTTGCACCGAGATCTGCCACAACTATGCCACTGTAATTATCCACGAAGTTTCAGAGACATCCGAAATGTGTCCTCCTGTAATGCGGATTGCAGACTTGTACCCATCCGAAATTCACCTCGTGACAAACCTTCGAAAATCTCAGACAATCACTTTTGTTTTGCGGATAACCTAGCTGGGCATTTATAGTAGTTATGTCTCCATAATAAGCCGACTTGAACCAGTAAAGAGATGTGACATTTATGCGAGCCGACATGATGAAGAGGATTGTGCTTGTAATTTGGAGGGCTTCTTCCAAGTATAACATGACTTTATAAATATCAAAATGACTCTTATTCATTATGAAAAATCCTAAATACATCAAGAAGAAGTCTTTGACCTATGAATAACACTTCTTGCTCATGAAACCCATGATGCAAGGAATACAATAAATATATTTTGTTCTCTTTATTACATTATTTACATCAGTCATAATTACATGTCATTATGAAGACAGAACCTAGTTACACTTTCTTCAACACCAACACCTGAGGGGAAGGGAAGATCAATCTCATCCTCATCCTCCTTGTTGGTGTCATAAATGGGAGCACAATCAAATTGAGGACCAAACATTTCCCATTTCTCCTTTTCAATGTGGAAATAATCTTCAATTTCATCTTTCAAGGGGCTAATGGAATCATCTCTCTCAAGGTTTTCAAAAGAGGATTCATCGAGAGTAATATCCTTGAAAAGGGTAGGGTTGGTCTCAATTTTACTTTCCATAAATCCATCCTCCCCAGCACGTGTCCCCAAAATCATCATTTTCATCATGTGGAACCAATGAGGACTTGTCTTTTTGCTCATTACCTAGATTCTTAATGTCTTGATGATGCTCGATGAAAGCTTCCTCTTGGATGCTTAATGCAGGGTGTACTTGAAAATGTCTAAGAAAGCCCTCAACGAACTCTTCAATAGATGAAATGCTCCTAGGTTCGTGATCATGCAGCCATGAGTTATGACCACTGAGCGACCCGATGAACAACAACATAAGGACATCTTGGTGGACAACCTTCTCTCTCGAAGCATGTCCATTAAATCTTTCTATGTGGTTAATTGCGGAGAGTGCATCACCATCAAACATGGGCATCCAACGTAGCATCCTTCCCGCAACATGATTAAGATGGCCAGGGATGCTAGCAATTTCCAAAGCAGGCAATTTACGAAAGAATGACAACCTATTTGAGGTATACACGAAACATATGTATGACTCGCCAAGGTGAAATTAAAGATGCCTAGAAAAATGCTTGCTTCACCCTACAAGCATCAACCTTAAAGTTCAATGAAGAACTAGGGCTTCATTCTTCCAATGGAGTCACCAATAATGATATGTCAATATGTTGTATGGGTAACAAAACACACGTTTCATGTCCCTGGTAACCGCACCAAAATCTTACCGCTCAAACTAGTAAGGGAGCTAGGGGGGATCCCTAAAGGGAAAATTCTAGGCCAAAGGCAACAAATGGATACTTAGCCCACCATCACCTCAGCTAAGTCTCCCTTCTATTTATGAATTTTCACCAATGGGAGGAGACTCGATATGTACGGAGTCATTGATGAAGGATAAGTCAATGGATATGAGTGACCCAAATAAACTCTTTCCCAGAAGAGTTTGAAGGATGGAGCTTGCTTACTTTCTAAGCAAGGTACTATGTATTCTAGGGAAAGGAAGAGAGGATTTGAGGGTTAGGTTTATAGGATAAGACTTGTGAAGGAGTTCCCCAATCCCTAAAATCCTTGTTAGAATTGGTATCCCGGATGGTTCTTGAAGAATGATCTTTCAAAAGAGCGGGACCACACGGGGCCAAGTGGACCTGGTCTAGGGTATGAGGAAAGTATGTAGCAACCAATGATATTCTTATCCTAGACAAGGTGTGCTGAAAGAATCAAAGAAATAATTTCACTTGAAGATGTTGTTTTGACCCTATGAGGTACTAGCCTTGGGGATGGCAGGGCAAGTTTTGATCTCGGAGCTAGGGCTTGGCTTTTCTCCCAACTCCACCATCAGAATGTCTTCAAAATTGGAGGAGAACTAGAGGAAAGGCCAGCGCAGGAGACCTTAAAAGAATGAATTTTTTTTATGGCTAGTTTGTTAAGAAATTGATGCCCTAGGTACCCCAACTCAGCTAGACCTGGAGGGAGGTGCGAGAATATGAGTTTTAGTGACAACCCTTGGTAGATCAGTGCCTTAATCTTTGGGAGAATGGACTCTATGGTGAATATGAGTAGTATTTCTTGGTTCCCATCCAAGGAGGCCTTAAGATCACTTCACTAGCCTTCTAGGTCAAGAGGAAGTAACCTTGCAACTTTTATACTACGATGTGCAAAAGGAATGGCTTATCAAGGTCAAATTATTTGATAGAATTAACCCTCGGAATTTTCGCTCATATTACATGGCCCATACATTGAGAGATGCTACAATAGAGACAAATTCCACAAATTTAAGCAGTAAATGCATGCAGCAATTAGCCCTAGAACAACGGAAATCCCAATGTAACGTATACGACAAAAGCAAACAATAATAACATTAAAAAAGCACGTACTTACATGTAATAGAGTATATCCAACCATTCAAAATTGACAAGAGAGAAGCTCCAAGAGAAGATAGACCAATATCCACAAATCAAAATTCATCCATGAAGCTCCAATTCATCCACTAAGAAAAAGTGTGAAATTCTCAATAAAAATAAGAGATCCAATCCAAGGTAATGATGTTCAAATGAGCTCATCTCACTTGTATTTATATACAAATTAGGAGTTCAAATTAGTCTCATTGGCCTACATAAGCCCCAAAATAAATTAATGTTCTAATAATTCAACTTTTGGTGACAAGCCTACCAAACTAGTTCATAAATGAAAAAGTAAGTCTCTCAAGAGGTCAAATAATAATCTATGCATGTCGTAGGGCCCTCTAAGAGGCCTAATGAGGTCCATGGGTGCCACAATGAAGAATAGGACCCTCAAAAGCAGTGGACAAGGGGTTGGCCCCTTGTAATAACCTGTGGTGCTCCAAATGACATGTGGGGGCACACAAGTGTCCTCATGGGTCTCCAAACAAATCGAAGATGCCTGTAGATCGCCTACAAGGGCTAGGATGATGGTGTAGGTGATGCCACATCATCGTGCAAGTCCTGGATCATCTACCAAGTGTATGGTGTAGATCTGGGGCCAACTGGGCATGATGGATCAGGTGCATCCTCCTCGTCCAATAAGTGAACCACGAGCAATCTCTGAATGACTATGGGGATCCATGGAGTGCAATCTGCTGTTGTGGAGGCCCATGGCTCTCAACGCTCACCCTACATGTGCCATGTAGCCCTCTAAAAGATTAGGACCCCGTATAGGAAGACCAAACCTAAGATGGAAACCATCTGCAATCCTGCATAAGATCCAATGCGTCCCCTAGCCTTCCAGTACAACAAGTCATCAGAGAAATCGAGTAAATGAGCTTACTTAATCACAGACCACAGGTGGGGACTTCATAATGGTCTGCCCTTCCATAATGGGCTTCGGAATGTGCCAATGTCTCCTAAACTTCAAATGGGGTTAATCAATAATCATATTAGGTGGTTTCTACTTCTAAAGGGGATAATATGGTCAAGGTACATCCTTCAAAAGGTGGTGGCATGTGACAGATAGGTGACCCCTACCCTTCCAGTACAACAAGTCATTAGAGAAATCGAATAAATGAGCTTACCTAATCACGGACCACAAGTGGGGACTTCATAATGGCCTGCCCTTCCATAATGGGCTTCGGAATGTGCCAATGTCTCCTAAACTCCAAATGGGGTCAACCAGTAATCCTATTAGATTGTTTCTACTTCTAAAGGGGATAATATGGTCAAGGTACATCCTTCAAAAGGTGGTGGCATGTGATAGATAGGTGAATGAAGTAGGGAACGAGAAGGGGAAGCCCTAGGTCACATGCTGGGGTAAAAGGGTAGCTAATAAGAAGAAAGCCCACACTGTGAAAATTTCTAAACAGAAATCCTACCGCAGTGATTAATATTATTTTTTCTACTTATTACCTCACAAATAACTTATCCACAGTATTCTTACGACAAATATCGAAATATATTCTACTGCAGCCTTCACAATTAAAACATTGCAGAAAGTAAATGTAAGGAAATATACTAGCACAAATACAACATTGGGAAAACCCGTGCAGCAGTAGAGGATTTTTATTATTCTCCAGCAAATTCTCTTGTACAAATTACAGCGAGCAAAATAGGAATGAGAAATTTTGCAGACACTTTTTGACCAAGTTCTACCCCAGGGGAAGCGCCTCTTCTTCCCCGGAATCCTTTTGATCCTCTATGTGTCTTGCTACCTTGCACTCTTTGAATGTGTTGATGCCCTCACTATCTTTCTCACCCGCAACTCTCTCTCTAATTCGATTTTCTCTTTCCGAACTTCGACCATTGAGAAAATCGATCTTACTCGGGTAGCTGAGTATTTGCCTCTAGTGTGTTCTCCAAGTGCCCATCAAGTCTCTTCTTATAATCCTCTCGATGATCGTTCAACGGCCCAGATTAGATTCTAATGAATAGTTAGGATCATTTGACTTGATCTATGTCTTATTCTAGAAGTTCCATCCACAGTTTAGATTAATACTCGTTAATTATTTTAATTTCCTAAGTTTAGACTTAGGGTCCCATTAAAAATAATTAATTATTTTAAAAAAATTGTTCCAAGGTGGAATTTCCAAAAACGATTTAAGGGTATTGGAGAATGCATGTGTCTAAGCCTTCCTGCAAATTTTGAGCCCTAGAGCACATCCGATGCTACCCCAAATCAACACTCCCTCTTAGCGAGGAATGTGCTCTAGCAATATACTGCATACTTCTCTGACTCTGAAGCATCATCCTTTGCGTTGCTAATGTCTAACATGTTGTCCACCAACTACTGCGTTGTTGCAGCAACTATACTACTGCCTCTGACACTACCACTATCAATGCTACATTTGTACTACAACTCCCTCTAAATGTCTGCATTTGTGTTGCTGCTAGCATTGCCACTGCCAACGGTCCCTGCACTACAAATTGTTGCTCTTACTGAAACGGATTTTCAACCATACCCATCTACTCTCTGAACTGAGTGAACTTAGCTCTTTCGAGAGCCTTTGTGATTATATCGGCCACCTGCTCTCCTGTGGGGACATTTGTAGCTGTATTTCCCCACGCTGAACACAATCTCTGATAAAGTGACAACGGATATCTATATGTTTTGACTGATGATGAAATACTGGATTCTCAGAGAGTTTGATACAACTCTGATTATCACAGTAAACCTTGGTCGCTTCAATCCTAAAGCTCACAAGCAATTTTCTGAGCCATATGGCTTCGCACGTAGTTGTGTTGGTTGCCATATATTCTACTTCTGTTGAGCTCAGTGCTACTGATTTCTGCTTCCTGCTGCACCAAGATATCATCCCTTGTCCAACACTAAAGCAGTATCCTGAGGTACTTTTTCAGTCCACTGAATTACCTGCCCAATCTGCATCAGTGAACCCATCCAAACTGACGTCCTCCCCGCGGGAGTACTTCAACTCATATCCGACGGTTCCGTGTACATACCTAAGAATGTGTCTTTTTGCTGCCCAATGCACCCTTTTCTATTCCACCATGAACTGGCTAAGAGTGTTGACAACAAAACAAATGTTTGGCCTAGTGTTGACCAAATACATAAGCGACCCAATGAGCTACCTGTACAAGGTGGGATCTACTTCCTTGTCCTCTGATGCATCTATTTTCTTCCAGTTGGTGATCATAGGAGTAACCATGGGTCGACAATCCTGCATTCTGAATCTCTTCAAAATTTCTATAGCATACCTTCCTTGTCCAAGGAAGATCTCCCCATTCTTCTACCAAACTTCCAACCCCATAAAATAATGCATCAATCCCAAGTCCTTCATGTTGAATTCAACTTCAAGATTCTTCTTGCAATCCTGGATGAGCCTGGATGACTCAGTTAGGAACAGGTCATTTACATACAATACCAGAATAAGTGGCTCATTCTCTACCAACAAATAGTAGAGATTGGGATCAGCATCACTCTTGACAAATCCCAACTGCTGCAAGTAACTATCAATCTGACCATACCATGCTCTGGGTGCCTGCTTGAGCCCGTACAGGACTTTCTTTAACCTGCAAACATGAGTTTTCTTCTCATGAGTTTCGAAGCCTTCAAGTTGTTCTATATACACCTCCTCTTCTATCACTTCGTTCAAGAATGTTGTCTTGACATCCATCTGGTGAATCTCCCATCCCATTTGAGCTGCTAGGGATATAACAGATATGATAGAGGTGTATCAAGCAACTAGGGCTAAGGTCTCTTCATAGTCTATTCCTTCTTCTGAGCATACTCCTTTGCCACGAACCTTGCCTTGTACTTCTCTATACTGTCTTCCGCGGCATACTTGATCTTGTAGATCCATCGTGATCCTACAACTGATCTATCTTCTGGTCTAGGTACTACTTCCCAAACATCATTCGTCATGATGGAGTTGTATTCTTCCACCATGCAATCCACCCATACTTGGTGTTGAACAACTTCCTGAAAGCTAGAGGGTTCTTCAAACTAAGCTACCAATGCCTGGTATCTATCTGGTTGTCTACATTGCCTCTTCTCGGCTCTAGGAGCTCTAACAAACTCTTCTGCGTGCCTCAATGTATGTCGTACTTCTGTGCTAGTTCTACCACTGGTGGTAGGAGGCTCAACCAGCTCTTCCTCCTGATCCTGTCGTTTCATTTGTTGAGAATCATCTGCATTTCCTCATTCTAAGGAGATACTAGTGTTGGTCACTGTACTCAATCTAGGTGTATGTCCTCTCGGTTGTCCTTCTTGCTACCCCTGCTGCTCTTGGACAAACGGAACATCTCTTGACTGATCTTCTGCAGGCATCTCACGAGATTTCCTGAAAGCTCTGTCTTCCATGAACCTTGCATCCTGTCTTACTACAATCTTCCTGCTGCCAGGAATGTAGATTCTATATGCCTTTGAGGTCTCGTTGTATCCTATGAGATACCCCTTTTCTGCAGTCTAATCCAGTTTACTGCGCTTCTCATCTGGAATGTGACAATAAGCCACGCTTCCGAATATCTTGAGATGACTGACTTCCGACTTCTTCCCTGTGAAAACTCCTTCGGGCATGCCCTTCCCCACTGCTCTATGATTAGTTCTATTTTGGACATATATTGTTGTGTTGCAAGCTTCTGCCCCTAGAAACCTAGGCAGAGCCTGATCATACAACATAGCTTTGGTTGCCCCAACAATAGTTCTGTTTTTCTGTTTTGCTACTCCATTCTACTCTGGATTATATGGAGTTATCCACTCTCTTTTGATGCCCTCCTTTGCACAGAAATTTGTGAAGTCTTTGTCTGTATACTCTCCACCATTATCTGAACACAATACCTTTATCTTTTTCCCTGTCATATTTTCAATGGGAGCTTTAAACTCTCGGAAACAATCAAATACCTCATCCTTGGCCTTTAAGAAATAGATCCAGATTTTTTTGGAGTGATCATCAATAAAGGTGACAAAGTATTCGCTACCACTAAGAGCCCTTGTGGACATAAACTGCAGATATCTGAGTGTATTAATCCTAATACACATTCTGCTCTATTGTTACTTCTGGAAAAAGTTGCTTTAGCGTACTTTCCTAGCACACATCATCTGCATAAGTCATCATGTTCACTACTAAGAACTGGTACCCCTGTAACAATCTCTCTGAGCATCCTCAGTGTTCCATGGTGTAAGTGCCCCATTTGTCTGTGCCATAATTCATTTCACTCCTCCTCACCATTACAATCGCTGCCTATCAGTACCATTGGTGATTTGAGCTGCAACCTATACAACTTGTTGCTTCGAACGCCAATTTGATTTTTCTTCTTCCAGCTTAGATGCTTGACGTATACCTTCTTTCCCATGAAGTATACATCATATCCCTTGTCCTGTAACTGGGACACTGAAATCAAGTTCATTCCTAATCCTTGCACATGCAGAACATTGGTGGCTCGGATGTTGGTCCCTGCTTCTGTCTGAAAAGCTATGGTGTCTCTCACTACTGGAGTACATTTCGTTTTGTTTCCCATAGTTATTTGGAAGTCCATTTGTTCTTCTTGATAGCTCGAGAAATCTTCTCGTACTCTAGTCATATGAGCTAAAGCCCCACTATCAATGTACCAAACATCCGCTGACACTGAATTTTCTAGGCATGCGAATTCTTCATCTAATCTGGTAGATAAATTTGAGACACTTTGAGTATCTATATTGTGTCAATTTCTGACGCTAAACAATCCCAACAACTACTGCAGGAAAAATTGCGTCCCACCTGAGACAACCCTCCTTGCTGAATCTTCTGCTGCAATGTTCCTTCTACCACTGAAAAATTTCAACTGGAAAGACTTGCCTCTCCGTCGACTCACTCAGAGAGAGTTATCCCATGAAATCCAATCTCCTTGCCTTGAACTGCGCAATTCTCTGGGAGATTCGAATTTCTGCCCTTGCAAGAATTTCGAGTTCCCTTCTCCTTTCAACGATGGGTCCTCCGACTTCTTTCTTCTGCTTCCCTATAGCTCTGATACGATGTGAAAATTTCCAAACAGAAATCCTACTACAGTGATTAATATTATTTCTTCTACTTATTACCTCATAAATAAGTTATCCACAATATTCTTACGACAAATATCGAAATATATTCTATTGCAACCTTCACAATTAAAACATTGCAGAAAGTAAATGTAAGGAAATATACTAGCACAAATACAACCACAATGACACAGTTATTTTTGGATAGTCATCCCCAGAAAACCCAATGTGGGAAAACAGTGCAACAGAGGAGGGTTTTTATTATTCTTCAGCAAATTCTCTTGTACAAATTACAGCCAACAAAATAGGAATGAGAAATTTTACAGACACTTCTTGACCAAGTTCTACCCCAAGTGAAGCACTTCTTCCTCAGAATCCTTCTGATCCTCTTTGCATCTTGCTGCCTTGCACTCTTTGAATGTGTTGATGCCCTCACTCTCTTTCTCACCTACAACTCTCCCTCTGATTCAATTTTCTCTTGCCGAACTTTGACCAATGAGAAAATCGATCTTACTCAGGTAACTAAGTATCTGCCTCTGGTGTGTTCTCCAAGTGCCCATCAAGTCTCTTCTTATAATCCTCTTGTTGATCATTCAATGGCCCAGATTAGATTTTAATCAATGGTTAAGATCATTTGACTTTATCTCTGCCTTCTAGAAGTTTCATCCACAGTTTAGATTAATACCCATTAATTATTTTAATTTCCTAAGTTTAGGCTTAGGGTCCCATTAAAAATAATTAATTATTTTAATAAAACTGTTTCCGGGTGGAATTTCCCAAAATAATTTCGGGGTATTCGAGAATGCATGTGTCTAAGCCTTCCTGGAAATTTTGAGACCTCGAGCACATACAATGCTACCCCAAATCAACACACACGGTTCATAATGTGTAGGAGGGAGCAATCGTGGTACATGAGCTGCCCCGACCTTGATTTTTCCGCCCTACTTTTTATGTCTTTTTCCTTTTTATGATTTTCTTTGATTAACCGCTCGGGGCTTAAGGGGTTAGAGCATGATGTATAAGATATAGCAGTGAATTTCCCCTTTTAAGGTGGGGCGGTTCATCGCCCACCAGGAGTTGGGACAATCAAGGGTTCTTATATGATGAAGAAGGCTCATAGAACCTGTAGGAACCTTGGGTGATGGCCATGATGATGGGGTAGAGCTCATGTATTGGCTTTTGCCCACGTGTTAAATGTATTTGTCCCGACCATCTTTTGCCTTCTGTGGTACATTTCACTGTTGAATCTGGCCATATATGCTTTTATCTTTCTTTTCAGCTGCATCAACCTCCGGGCTTCATTTCAAGCCATGACCCAAGGTGTGGACAAGGGGAAGGGGCAAGCTAACCCTATGTGAACCCAATGGAGGAATGTGGACCTAGGCAGGAGAAATGATGAATGGGGTAATAATGAATAAAAAGAGGGTAATATAAGCGGATAAAGGAGCGGGACCACGCAACCAAAATCAAAGTTTCTCATGAAATACCATCCCTCAAACCAAATGGTCAATAAAAGAGATCCCATAGGACTAACATCCAAGATTAATTCCTAAAAGGGGTCTAAGGGACAAAAGCACAGACCTAGCCCATTCTTTCCGTCGAATCCCCCCATTAATCCATGCCTAGAAGTGTCCATGATAAGCAAACTACAATACTCAATTTCCAAATGACAAGGTATGCCTTTAGATTCGGGAGTCCCACCTTCAAACATACGATCATGACAGATGGACAAGGGACCACATGGCTGACTCAAGTGACAAAAGAAAATGGCACAATGAGCTAGTTGATGGTAGTAAGAGGCTGTTGGCTACCAGCTGAGGACCATCTTGGAGAAAAAAAATTCCCTATGGATATTACCCACAAAATAGTGGGTAACAGGACCCTTAGTGCAGGTGATTCACTTCGCCCGAACAAGAGGAGTTTTAGCTACATGCTTGGATAATGGTAAGATGGTCACCCTAGGAAAGTATTTTTGTCGCCCAAACTATACAGGCAAGCAACAACAACGCTCAAGACAGGGATTGTCACTCTAATCCCCACCCTCTCCGTTCTAGCTGTCTTCCTACAACAAGCTATGGTGGGGTAGTCCCTATGAAATGTGAAGATGGAATATTTGTTGGCAACCAACAAATCCAGGAGACACCACTAAATGGCTTAACAACTTCGATGAATTAGCAAGTTAAATGATTTGATTAGATTTATTATGAAGATCAGTGCCTTTAAAGTTTAAATGGAGTCGACTACTTGCTTAAGACTAATTATATATCAAGTCACTGAATGAAAAGTTGTTGCTTAAGGATGCTTCACTATCCTAAATGAAATTCAAATCCTACAAAGTACAATCGAAGTGAGATGCAAAGTCTTGATTTATTTTAAGTTATATGCCTATTCTAAGTGTATCCTCCCTCTTAACTATTTTGAAGCTAGTCTCTAGAGTAGGTTGTGAGAGAGAAGCCAATGGGAAGCAAGAAAAGGCTTGGTTAACGATACCTCCACTTAGGTTCTAATCATCCGATGCCTCTGGCACTGCAGAGACTATAGATCTGATGACTGCAAAGTCACTGTGTTAACCACTAAAGAGTTTCTAGACTCCTCAAGCTAGATGAGAAAGGTGGGTCTATCTCTCTATCAACCAAGCTTATGCTTCGAAGTTAATTTATTAATGCAAGAGGCTAATCCTATGATGCAAGATGTGAGTTCTCTTAAGGTGATATCACTTAATTACTTAACTATTCAATTACAATGATCTTTCAATCATGAACAATGAAATACTTGAACAATAGACAGTTCAACCACAAGACAAAGTGCTTAAGTTTAACGGTGCCAAAAAATAATGCCAATAGGCAATAGCTCAAATGATAAACAAATTACCAATATGTCAACAATGAGCAATAAATCCACTTATCCAATGACAATATAGCCATGAGAAATTAAGAAAGTTTATCCGGATTCCGCAATGTCACTTAGAGAAATTAGCCAATCACATTAAACACTTATCAACTTGATTAGAGCATGTGTGTGTGTTGATGCAAGAGTGCAAATAGATGCTAATGGTGCAGAAAGAAATATGAATCAGCCACTAAACATATGATTGCAGCAATAAGAAAATCACTCAATTAAACACTTCCAAGATCCACAAGGCATAAGAAACAAAAGCTAAATGAGATTAGACGACTTTCAACCACTTTTTTCACCACTATAATTTTTTATATCAGATCTTATGTTGTAAATTTCAGACCTTGAATTATTAATACAACCCTCAAAAAATGATCAAATATGCATAAAGATGCAAGCCTAGTGAGTGCTAGTGACAATATAATGACAAAATATGATCACAAATGAGTTATTATGCCACTTTTATGAAATTTAATCACTGTTGTAAGTTTTTTAATGTGGTTGTAGCACACATATCAGATCTGAAATAAACCAAACAGTCCACAAGAAAACCACTTATATGCACTCAAATTAACTCTGGCTTACTTCTTAATGCATCAGGTGACTTATTGTTAGATTTAGGATTTTTTTAAATGTGTTCTGCCTTAAATATACTGTTTTCATAAAATACTTCAGAGATTAAACTTAGTACAGTGATAAAATTTGAGGGTTAGAGACCAAACCAAGAGGCCTAATGGCCTTGTTGATGGCTAGTGGGACTCCCAATGAACATGGCTACCTGCAAACACCAAGTTAACTCCAAAATCGTCGCAAAACCAATTGTTAGAGATAGAATTCCAATCCCTTGAAGAAACACTCGTTTGCAATGAGATCTAGCCCTTATAGGGCTAATGGCCTTCTTAATGCTTTCAAAATAGGTCCCAAACACTAGCCTTTTAGGTTGGGTAAGAGCTAGGGCCTTCAAAAAATGGGTTTCCTCCCCGATTTGAAAAGAAGCAACTTGCAAAAATGGGCTCAAAAACCCTAGACATCTAGGGTTTCTGAGATCTCCAATGCCAATTTCTTCCTTGATCATGAAACAAATTTAGAATAGAAACCCAAATACCCAATAAAAAAAATTCATATAAACCCCACAAAATATTTGCAAAATTAAAAATGGGTTGGTATTAAAATACAAAGGTTAGAAAAGCAATTTACAAATGTACAATATTCACAAAATAAAATTACAAGCTCTCATTAGCAAATTAATTCTTTTTTAGCCCAAGATCAAAATAAAAACTATTTTTGAGAATTTTGAAATAAAATAATGAATGAATAATTTTTAAGATAGCCAAGCCAAAACCCTCCTGCAAAATAATTTACCAAAATGAAAGATTAGAGCCCAAACAAGGTCGGCTTTTCTCCACAGTCTATGAACTTGGAGCCCAAGGGCTAGCGTATCTGTAAATCTCTATAAAAAATTCTCAAGATAAACTGTTAATTCATATAGTGAATCAGATCACCTAAGATAACTTGTACCAACAGAATGTTCTTATCACCAACATATGAAATATCAGTTAAAACTAATTTAGCACAATCTAGGATAAACACATAGCTAACACATACCACAAATCAAAAGATAGAATAACACCATGAACTGAACCCCAAAGTCTTTCTATTATGATAAAAAAAGTTCCCATCAGAGTTGTAGCCCTTTATAGACAAATCCCTCCAAGTAGAAAATAGCAGCTAGTTGGCTTGATCCTTGTCAAAACAATCTCGTGTAAAAATTTCACCTATTGCAGCAACTGGAAATTATTCTTTTAACTATAATTTTAATTATGCAGTTTATTTGCTATGGTAAACAATGAATAAAATCACAACTGCAATTTTCACCTTAAAAATACTGTGGAAAAATAGCAAACTAGAAACTGAGAGATTTTGGAGCGCACAGAAAATTTTGACACTATTATTTTTGGACAATCATCCCCGAAAAAACCCAATGCGGGTAAATCAGTGCAGTAGATAAGGATTTTATTATTATTATGCAACAAAAATTTTGAGTACAATAAAATGACGCCAAACTAGCATTTCTATCTGGAAGAAACACTGGCCAAAACATTTGAGGGACTAATTAAGTTTAGACTTAGGAAATATTTAAAAATTGGTTAGTAATCTAATTAAGCCATCAATAGGTGGAATTTCCAGAAATGATATTTGGGTTTCGAAGATCTCATGTATTCTAGCCTCTCCACCAAATTTCATGGATAGAACACATCCGATGTTACAAACACTAACACTCCCTCTTAGCGAGGATTGTGTTCTCTCTCTAGTGTTGCACATCCTGCCACAACACTCCGTCTTTGTATCACCTATGTCACGTTGTTGATATCTAGTTGCTGCTGCCCACCAACTACTGCGCAACTCTGATGTTGCACCTGTGTTGCTACTGACAGTGCCATACTGCTACCAACACTGCAACTCCCTCTCATTTGTTGTTACCGCAACTGCAACCACTGCAACTGAAAAGCATCCAAAATAATTTGTCCCTGTTGCTGAAACAGGTTCTCCACCATACCTATTTGTTCTATGAAATAAATGAACTTAGCTCTCCCTAGAGCTTTCGTGAGTATATCTGCATCCTGGTCTTCTATGGGAATATATTGTAGTTGGACTGCTCCACGGTGTACACAACCTCTAATGAAATGACATCAAATATCTATGTTCTTCGACCAGTCATGAAACACTGGCTTCTCAGAGAGATTTATGCAACTCTGATTATCACAGTATACATTGGTCGCCTCCAACCTCTGCCTGAACAAGCTTACTAGCAGCTTCCGAAGCCATTGAGCTTCACACGTCGCTATGCTTGCTTCCATATACTCTGCTTCTGCAGAGTTCAGTGCTACTGATTTCTATTTCCTGCTACACCAAGAAACCATCCCTGATCCAACACTGAAGCAGTACCCAAAGGTACTTTTCCTATCCACTAAACTGTCTACCCAATCTGCATCTGTGAATCCACATAGTCTAACATCATCCCCTCGAGTATATCTCAACCCGTACTCGACTGTGCCACGCACATACCTCAAAATATGCCTCATTGTTGTCCAATGTACCCTCTTCAGTTCTACCATAAACTGACTGAGGGTATTGACTACGAAGCAAATATCTAGCCTAGTGTTGACCAGATACATGAGAGACCCAATAAGTTGTCTATACAAGGTGGGGTTGACATCCTTGTCATTTGATGCATCTATCTTCTTCCAATTGGTGATCATGGGCGTAGACATGGGTCTATAATCCTGCATTTTGAACCTCTTCAGAATATCTATAGCGTATCTTCCTTGCCCAAGGAAGATCTCCCCGTCCTTCTGCCACACTTCCAATCCTAGGAAATAGTGCATCAACCCCAAATCCTTCATATCAAACTCTGTTTCCAAGTTCTTCTTGCAATATTCTATGAGCCATGATGATCCTATCAAGAAGAGATCATCCACATACAATACTAGGATGAGTGGCTCTCCTTCTACCATCAAATAGTAAAGGTTGGGATCTACGTCACTCTTGACGAATCCTATACGCTGCAAGTAGTTGTCAATCTGACCATACCATGCCTTGGGAGCTTGTTTGAGCCTGTATAAAGCTTTCTTCAATCTGCACACATGAGTGTGTCTCTCATGAGTCTCGAAGCCCTCTGGTTGTTCAATGTACACCTCTTCCTCTATCACCCCGTTCAAGAATGTTGTCTTGATGTCCATCTGGTGAATCTTCCATCCCATTTGAGCTGTTAGGGATATAACTGACCAAATAGAGGTGTATCTAGAAACTGGGGCGAAGGTCTCCTCATAATCTATCCCTTCTTTCTGTGCATACCCCTTTGCCACAAACCTAGCCTTGTACTTCTCTATGCTGCCATATGCAACATACTTGATCTTGTAGATCCATCGAGAATCAGCAATTGAACCGTCCTCATGTCTCAGCACCACCTCCCAAACATCATTCGTTATGATAGAACTGTACTCTTCTACCATGGCATCTACCCACACCTAATGTTGTGGGGCTTCCTGAAAGCTAGAAGGTTCTGCAAACTGAGCTACCAATGCTTGATATCTGTCAGGCTGCCTGTGTTGTCTTTTGTTCATTTTAGGAGCTTTAACAAACTCCTCTTGATCCAGGTGGATATTGGTGGCCACCCACTAATTCCACTTGGATCCCCTCTAGTGCTTCTTTCAGTTTTTTCAGTTTCCTGAATTATAGCACAGTTTACTATTTTTAGCAGTTTTTCGGGTCCTAAACTTCCGGAGCCGTTTTGAGGCCCTAAACGACGTTTTTTGGAAAATCTACCGCCAGCGATTTGTCTACCTAAAAATCGTCTTTTCCATCGTAGTCCTCGGAGAGATCTTTCCAACGGGCTATCATGCGCATCAAACAGAGATAATACGGCCAATTCGCAACCCCGGGAAGCTGAGGTACCAACTTACCCAAAAAACGGGGCCCACAATTTGGCGTTTCATCTTCTAGGGTTAGGTTTTGGAATGTGAAGGGTTTTCCATTGTTTCTCAACAATAAATAGGCCTTTGAGCCTCATTGTAACACAGTTCAGAGGCATGTAGCCACACATCTCTTCTCAGAGATAAGCTACCATCGCCCTAGCTGGTTTATTTCCATTTCTGGTTGTAAGCATATTTCAGTATTTTCTATTAATGAAATGAAGTATTATTTCCGCTGCATCTTTGTGTATATGGTTATCTCTGTAATTTGTTGCGTTCCTGTTTAAGTCTGGATCACCTCTACATCTCTCAATGTCTGACGAACCTCTCTGTTGGCTCGACCACTAGTAGTGGGAGGTTCTACCAGCTCCTCATCCTATTCCTGCTATTTCATCTCCTTAAAACTCACTGGATTCCCTGCTCTTGAGGAAATAATAGTACTGGTTACTGTATTAGATCCCTATGATTGTGCAACTGGTAGTCCCACTAGCTGCCCCTGTTGCTGGACCAATGGCGCTTCAACTGGTTGATCCTGATCACTTGTAGGCATCTCACAAGATCTCTTGAAATCTCGATCTTCAATGAACTTTACGTCTCGTCTTACTACAATCTTCCGATTGCTAGGAATATAGATCATGTATGCCTTGGGGGTCTCACTATACCCAACGAGAAACCCCTTCTTTGTAGTTTGATCCAATTTGGTGCACTTCTCATCTGGAACGTTGCAATAAGAAACGCTGCCAAAGATCCTAAAGTGGCTAACTTTTGGCTTCTTCCTTGTGAAGACCCCTTCTGACATTTTCTTCCCCAATGCTCTATGACGAGTCCGATTCTGAATGTATACCGTCATGTTACATGCCTCTGCCCATAGAAACCTGGGCAAATCATGGTCATATAACATTGCTTTATCAGCCCCAACTATGGTTCTGTTTTTCTGCTCCGCTACCCCATTCTGTTGTGGATTATACGGAGTTTTCCATTCTCTTTTGATGCCTTCCTTTGCACAAAAAACGGTGAAGCTTTTATCAATATACTTTCCACCATTATCTGAGCGAAGCACCCTGATCTTCTTCCCTATCGCATTATCTATAGGGGCCTTAAACTCCCTGAAACAATCAAAGACCTCATATTTCGTCTTCAAGAAGTAGATTTAGGTTTTCCTGGAATGGTCATCAATAAATGCGACAAAGTATTCAGCACTACTAAGAGCTCTAGTGGACATCGGGCCACAAATATCTGAATATATAAGTCCTAACACGCCATCTGCTCTGTTGTCACTTCTTGGGAATGTTACCTTAGCATACTTCCCAAGTACGCATCCTCTGCACACATTATCGTGTTTTGTGCCAAGTCTTGGAACCCCTGTTACTATTTCCTTGAACATCTTGAGTGCTCCATGGTGTAGATGTCCCATTCTCCTATGCCATAACTCATTCAGCGCCTTCCCACTGCTATTGTCACTACCTATTAGTGCTATTGGAGAGTCAAGCTGCAACGTGCATAATTTGTTGCTTCGAACTCCAATTTGTCTTACCTTCTTCCAGCTTGAGTGTTTGACAATCACTTTCTTCCCTACGAACTAGATATCATATCCCTTATCCTGTAACTGGGATACTAAAATCAAGTTCATACCCAATCCTGGCACATGCAATACATCTATAGCGTTGGTGCTTGCTCTTGACTCCCTCTAAAAATCAATGGTACCTCTCCCTACTGGAGTACACTTCGTTTTGTTTCCCATAGTAATCTGGAAGTCCATTTGCTCCTCCTTGTAGCTAGAGAAATATTCTCTAACCCCTGTCATATGAGTTGATGCTCCACTATCTATATACTAGACACCCTGTGAAGTTGATCCTGATAAGCAAGCAAATTCGTCCTCCAACCTGGAAGACAAGTCTGAAGCCTCCTGAATGTCAATTATGTCCATGGTCATAAGGACAATTTGTGTGTTATTCCTCTTCCACCCGACGTTGATTCTGCAACTGCAAAAACCCTCTATGTCCAACCAGAAATTTTCTCAATGAAAATCTAAGCTGCAGTTGCTCCCTCTGATTGCTGGAATCACAATCCTAGGCAATTCGACTTTTTTGCAACCCTGCAACTGAAAATCGAACTTATGCCTTAGCAATTCATCCTGCCTGTCTGACCACTGCGTTTCCTCTGAAAATTTTGATCTACTGCTCCCTCTGAGCAACGAAATTTTCTCCTCTGCTTCTAAGCTTCTTGGTTGATCACTTATGCTCTGATACCATGTGAAAATTTCATCTATTGCAGCAACTGGAAATTATTCTTCTAACTGTAAATTTAATTATGCAGTTTATTTGCTATGGCAAACAACGAATAAAATCACAACTACAATTTTCACCATAAAAATATTGCGGAAAAATAGCAAACTAGAAACTAAGAGATTTTAGCACACACATAAAATTTTGACACTGTTATTTTTGGACAATCGTCCCCAGAAAAACCCAATGCGGGAAAACTGATGCAGCAGATGAGGGTTTTATTATTATTATGCAGCAAAAATTGAGTACAATAAAATGATGCCAAACTGGCGTTTCTATTTTAAAGAAATACTGGCCAAAATATCTGAGGGAATTTTACCCTCCTCTCCAAGCAATCTCGGCTCAGTCTGGGCTCAGAAACTGATCCTCGGAATGATCTGCGTCAACCTTTGCGCTTGCCCTGCACAGTCCCTTGTTCGCTCAACCCGTAAGCATGTTTCTGCTGTTGGAAGTCTCTATCCAGGCCTTCCGGAAATTTTCCTGACCTCCGGCACATGAAACAACCCACTCCACAGCTAAATCGAATTTCCGTTCCTGAGGCACTCAGTAGCCCCTGCGTAGCCTCTTGGAGAATAATTACGGCCTCCTCTTCTAACTCCTCAAGAACTGGAAACTCCTCTGGAAAATTACTATGCTACACCTCTGCCACCTGCTATTTGATCACTAGCTCAATCTCACTGCTGAATCATCTGCCACTGAGAAATCAAACTGCCTAGATCACTGAGTACCTGCAACTAGTGTGTCTTCTCCAAGTGCCCATCGACTTCCTCTTATAATCCATTGTTGTAGCACCAACGATCAAGATTAAAACTTAATCAATGGCTAGGATCATCTTGGATTCGATCCGTGTGAGTTTCTAGATGATTCACACTTTGACTTAATTAATTCTGATTAATTAATCATATTCCCTAAAAGTTTAGACTAATGAAATATTTAAAAATTGGTTAATAATCTAATTAAGCCATCTCTAGGTGGATTTCCAGAAACGATTTTGGGTTTTGGAAATCTCATGTATTCTAGACTCTCCACCAAATTTCGTGGCTAGAACATGTCCAATGCTACAGAAACTAACATCTAGACCGTTGAAAATAACTTGATCTTCTTTTAATCTCCACCGTCAAATTTTTATTTTTGAGAAAAAATTCAAATTTTTCTTAAAACTCATTTTTAATTAATCCAAAAATTAATATTTTGGATTAATTTCCTCAAAAATTTAACCTTTGATTTAATCACCAAGGTCCAAGGGCTCAATTTTTCTTAAAATATCCATTTTTCCCTTAGTGGGGGACCTCCAAAATTTGACTTTTCTTTGACCAACGAAATTTCCACTTGGAGATAAATTAATTTCTCTATAATTATTTTAGACTCAAAATTAATTAATTTTATGGCTTAGGATTTTAATTTAATTTAGCCAAAAAAAATAATTAATTGACACTAGAGGGTATTAATGTTTTTTCCACCCTCACATGTTTTAGCCATGGTGTGTAAGTATGAGCTGTTGTAAAATGTAACTAGGTTCAGTCTTCATAATGACATGTAATTGTGGCTTTTGTAAATGATGTAAACAAGAAAATAAAATTATTATTGTAAGGCTTGCTTCATGGGTTTCATGAGCAAGATATTTTATTTTATCTAGATGGCTCCCATTGAGAGCCTTAAGATATATCATCAGATTCATAGAATTAATGTCATGTATGAAGAGCTCTTCTTGAGCATGTGTAAATTGTATATAATTCTATATAGCCCTCCAACAACAAGCACACAGTTCTCTCTTCATAAGATGACAATCTCATGCGGACTTCCCATTATAGAGACACACCTATTCATAAGTACATGTCGATTGAATATGACGAAAAAACCACTATAAATAGCAACCTCGGCCCAATCCACAAAGACAGAAAATTCGGAGATCCTTCTCTGAGTTTTTGGGGTGACTGTGATAGAAGACAAGTTCGGATGACCTCTAATTTGCACAACCATTTTAGTGAAGGCCAGAATTCAGTGATGGCTATAGTCTAGTGAGAGGTAAGGGAATTCGAATCCCTCTAAGATCAAGTCACAGTGACAGGAAAGAAGTGTCAAGTTAGGATGTCAAGTTCAGATAGAAAAGGAAGGGACAGCGAGGAAGAAAGGAAGAGATAGTAAGGGATAATCTCAGTCAATAGAAGCTCGAATCTTTTCTGAGTTTCGAATAGATACATTACACTGACAAGCAGAGAAGCAAGTTCGAATCACAGTATCAAGGTTTCATTACTGTGACAAGAAAGGTGGTCTCGATGACACCAAAAAGGGGCAATGACTTTGGGTCAGGACTCAGTGTCACTACTGAAGGAGAAAGTTTAATTTCATTGACAAACAAAGCGATCACAGTTGGGTGTCATCACATATGATGTGAAATGTAGAAGGAACTGAGGAAGAGTAAACGAGAAGATGAAAGAGGACTTGTGTCTTGGTCTTGGAGAGGCTACTAGGTCAACAGTCTTGGTCTTGATATTCGTCAATTGGAATCTCTATAAGAAGAATTTGTGTTGGTTTTCCTCTCAAAGAGTGAGAGGTTTTGGCCCTATGTCTCTTGTCTATTTATGTTCATGTATTGGTTACTATTTGATGAAGAAGAACACTAATAATCTAACAATATCCTAATCTAAAGAAGTAAAAAGTATTCACAAGCAATCACTAATAGAAGAGAAATCACCTAATGCTAATTCCCTAGATTTATCAACATGGTATCATAGCTAAGGCGACAGTTAAGGAAGGGCATCTAATCTAAGAGACACTCAAGGATCAAGTTTCAAGAAAGCATCACAGCAAAGTGAAGGATCTACATTGAAGAATCAAACTCTAGATCGAAGAAGCAGTCTACACCAACAAGAGTGTTGGATCCTATAGTCTTTAGCAAAAGACCACAAAGACCCTCATGAAGATAAAGAGATCTACAAGGCAAGGCAGCCCAAAGTATAGAGAAGCATTTCTAGGACTGAGATCACATCATCTTGGAGACCCTATAAGCATCTCTAATCTGCATTCATTCACCACTGAGAAGTCGAAGTATCTTAAAAACAAAGAAGGCTAGAAGGCATTATCATCATCTTCAAAAGCTATAAGGAAATCTCCCCATCATTGCAGCAAGGATCCCCTCCTTATCCTTGAAGAAGATAATCCGAGGAAGCATCAAAACATCCTCATCAATCTCCATCAACAAAAGGAAGCTAGATCTAAAGGCATTGACATCATAAAAGGAGTAATCTCCTTTATTGAAGAAGGACTTTTCATTTGGAAGAAGATCATCCAAAAGGAGCACTAATACATATTCTTCAACCACCATCAAAGTGATCAAGTTGAAGATTTCATATTCACTTGTCAAGTAAGTATCTTTCATTCTATAGTCAAATTCGGTAAAATGAATTTGTTTTGTATGAAGATCTATAAGCTAGTTGGGTCACCGAAATTCGTTGCATGAAAAAGGAGGATAGACATAGTCCTCGAAGGAAGTGAAGTTGTTGAACATATCAATGAAAAGGTCTCCTCTAAATACATGGAAGGGGATTCTTATGAAAGGTGCCCTCATATAGCAGTATTGGAGACATCAAAGAGAGATATATATATGATAAGCTAAGAGAACTATTCTCTGAAGATGCGATAAAGAAGGTCACATCACTTAGACCTGATCTACACAAATTGAAGGTATTAAAGGATAAAGGGTTATCTTCATAAGATCTCAATTGCAAGATCTGGGAGAGATAATCATCATTGTTCTAAATGCACTAACTGATGAACAAGGTAACAATGTCTATGAGGATAAGAAGGCTATCCCATTCAACAACTTGTGGTTTCTATGCAAGATAGAAGAAGACAGGTTGAGGGAAAAAAGTGTTGAAGGTTAAAATGAAAGGATTCAAACATTTGCAGGAAGGAAAGGGAAGTTTGGAAAATTTGGTCCTCATAGCTAAGATTCAATGCTATAGGCATTATAGGAAAGATTGTCCTAAGTACAAGAAGGGCAATAACAAGGAGAATAGAGAAGAAGTCCATTTCACCGAAGAAGTGAAGGAAGCTGAAAGAGGAAAAGCATTAGAAACAGGAGCTCGTGACATCACCATAAGGAATCATGAAGGACAGAAGGAACAAAATCCATGGCAGTTAACTATGAAGGATATAGCTCTTGGGAACCTCATTGGAAACTTAAGGAAAGGAATAAGTCATCCAAGACAAGGCTCATCATACATAAAGTGAAAAAGGAAACATCTACTGGATAGGGATATGCAAGATCCTCAAGATTCTCTGATGGAATCCTCATTGAAGGGTTCCCCAATCTAGAGAGGAAGCAAGTGTTTCATCAGGAATTCCAACTTGTGGAATTCATGGGATGATGGTATGATGACATAAGGGATGAAGCAGATCAAGGGGTTGAATCTCTTTTCAATCAAGAAAGTTGCTGAAAGAAGTCTAGATGACCTAAAGCTAAATGAGGTATGTATGCTTGTATTTGATTTTATAAAGTCATGTTGTATCATTGCAGGTAAGTTGGATCAATGCTCTATTTTGAGAAGCATGATCAAAAGAAAGGAATCTCCTCCTATGAAAGAATGTCGGAAGGTATGAGTCGCACTAGATGAAATCAACATAATATGTCCTCATATGGAGTATGAGGTGGATGACAGTAATTTAGGAACTCTGAATGGAAGCTCCTGGGAATATCATGTGTGAAAAAATGAAGGAAGAGGTCGTGAGATATGCAACCATGGTAAAGGCAATCAACATCTGAAAGACTGAAACACCAAAAAGATTTGACTAATAAATCTTCAGGAAAGATATGAAGACTCTAACGGAAGTCTGAAAAAGATGGAGACCCTTGACAATGGATACCTTTGGGGGATATGCCAACATGCATGCAAGATGTTGATGCAATCTGG
Source organism: Pinus tabuliformis (assembly GCA_031772625.1). Classification (NCBI taxonomy): domain Eukaryota; kingdom Viridiplantae; phylum Streptophyta; class Pinopsida; order Pinales; family Pinaceae; genus Pinus; species Pinus tabuliformis. The sequence goes on from CM062818.1 coordinate 1,948,751,322, forward strand.
AAGATATCATGATGAAATATCATCACAAAGGTAATTTTGATTTAAGTGTTCAGTTCTTATTTTTGAACAAATATCTGGATGGGCTTATGGAACGCTACCAAAGAGAAGAACTATGAATGTCTTCCATGAAGAACCATGTAAAAGGATGCAAGAACCTTCCAAAAGAGAAAGCCTAATGAAGGTAGCATAACATGAAGCAATGCCAGATGAAGATTTATGGATCACTTTCCGATGAAAGGTATGGTTAAATGGCAGATGGAAGAAAGTGATGGATGGTCTATGCCCTATGAAGAAGTCCCAAAAGATGAAGACTCAACAACAAAGAAGAAATTCATGACATCGAAGAAAGGATTTCTTTAAATAGCTGGTTGTCCCATCATCTCCACCTGAGGAGCTGCTGAAGGTCCCTACTTTGAGAGGGAGCCTGGAAAGTTTCTTACTTGGAAGAAACTTGAAATTTCCTAAGCAAGAGGGAGCTTAGGTTCATTCCTTGTGTAGGAATGAGTAAATTCCTTATATGGAATAGATATGTCCTCCCTAATTGAGAGGGAGAGATAGACACATCATTCTAGTCTTCACCTGGAAAAACAGAATGAGAGGATTGGATAATCATTTGGCATCCAATACTCTTCAAGGATGAAATAGGGCATCCGAGAAAAGAGTAGTCGTGGAGGACCGATATTTATTGAGGACTGGGGAGTCCAAGATAAGAATAGTCCTCATGGAACACACCCTGAGTACTCGAGTAGGGCATGTTTCAAGAGAGGCAATGATGAGAGTGTTTATAAATCATTGGTCCCGCCAACATTGAGCTCAGATCTTGTGGAGAGAGAGTTGTTAGTGAAGGCCTTGCTATGTAACAATGTTGGTTGATATGATGCTAAACAAATGGATTACCAATCCGATTCTTCTTATGAGAAATTCTTCAAATTGAAAATGATGAAGTCCCATTATGAATACCTCCCTAGTTAAGAGGGAGTGTTGTAAAATGTAACTAGGTTCGGTCTTCATAATGACATGTAATTGTGACTTTTGTAAATGATGTAAACAAGAAAATAAAAGTATTATTGTAAGGCTTGCTTCATGTAATTGTGACTTTTGTAAATGATGTAAACAAGAAAATAAAAGTATTATTGTAAGGCTTGCTTCATGGGTGTCATGAGCAAGAGATTTTATTTTATCTAGATGGCTCCCATTGAGAGCCTCAGGATTTATCATTAGAGTCATAAAATTAATGTCATGTATGAAGAGCTCTTCTTGAGCATGTGTAAATTGTATATAATTCTATATAGCCCTCCAACAACAAGCACACAATCCTCTCTTCATAATATTACAATCTCATGTCAGCTTCCCATTATAGAGACACACCTATTCATAAGTACATGTCGGCTTAATATGATGGACAAACCACTATAAATAGCAACCTCGGCCCAGTCCACAAAGACAGAAAATTTGGACATCCTTCTCTAATTTTTTTGGATGACTGTGATAGAAGACAAGTTGGGATGTCCTCTGATTCTCATAACCATTTCAGTGAATGCCAAGATTTTGTGAAGGCTACAATATAGTGAGAGGTAAGGGAATTCGGATCTCTCTGAGATTAGGTCACAGTGAAAGCGAAAGTGTCAAGTTAGGATGTCAAGTTCGGATAGAAAAGGAAGGGACAACGAGGAAGAAAGGAAGAGACAGTAAGGGATAATCTCAGTCAATAGAAGCTTGGATCTCTTTCTGAGTTGCGGATGCATACATTACAGTGACAAGAAGAGAAGCAAGTTCGAATCATAATGTCAAGGGTTCATTACTGTGATAAGGAAGAAGGTCTCAATGACACCAAAAAGGGGCAGTGACTTTGGTTCAGGACTCTGTGTCACTACTGAAGGAGAAAGTTTAGTTTCATTGATAGACACAGTGATCAAAGTTGGGAGTCATCACACATGATGCAAAATTTGAAGTAGAAGGAACCGAGGAAGAGTAAACGAGAAGATGAAAGCGGACTTGTGTCTTGGTCTTGGAGAGGCTACTAGGTCAACGGTCTTGGTCTTGGTATTCGTCAATTGGAATCTCTATAAGAAGAATGTGTGTGGGTTTTCCTCTAAAAGAGTGAGAGGATTTGGCCCTGGATCATAGCCTACATGATGTGTCTCTTGTCTATTTATGTTCATGCATTGGTTACTGTTTGATGAAGAAAAACACTAATATTCTAACAAGATCCTAATCTAAAGTAAAAAGCATTCACAAGCAGCCACTAATAGAAGAGAAATCACCTAATGCTAATGCCCTAGATTTCTCAACTTGAGGGACCATGCACTAAAATATTTTTTACATTAGATATTACAATTAAATCAACCCTCAAAGGAGGAATACACCTTTACATATAGACCCTCATGACTTTACCCAATTTTGCGACTCAATATGATCTAGTATAGACCAAGTGGTTTGTAATAAAAGAATTTATCCAAATGTGCTTAAATTATTCCCAAACCACTTTTTATAAAGACTCGGTATAACACTAGGACTCACTGAAGACTTTGTCAACGAATTCCACCCTAACGTTGGGGTATAAGCTGGAAGAAAAACTTTGTCGATTATCCATGTTTATAAACACACATAATTTGGGAAGGTTAAAAAACTTCCTAAGATGAAATTCGTCGCCAAAATCATAAGCTTACCTAGGTGTTGTTACATAATTAAACGACCATACTAGCATGATTTACAATATAACTTACAGAAATTGGGTTAACAATGATAAAGTTTTGTTGGTTGATGACTTTGAACTTTGAAAAAATATCTTCACATCTTTGTATTTGCTTCCTTGGAGTCTGGACTATTGACTAAGTGTGGTCAACATCTAGCTCTACTTGGGGACACGTTGCTTCGTTGAAGGAATGTGAGAATCCAGAGTCTTGTATCCAAGAAAACAGAAGTCCATCAAATAGATATCCATTCAAAATCCAAATCATCATGTATATATATAGAACATCAGTTGGAATAGAAAAATCTACTCTAATAAATCAAAAGCGTAAAGAGATATTAAATGCATGAAAAGAAAGCTAACTAATGGCATAAATAAAATCCTAACTAAGAGTGCAGGGTTAGAAATACAATACAAAGGATGCCCTATGCCATCAGATGTCATGAATGAAGTATATATTGAGCATTTGTTGACTTTCAGGCAGTTCCATGGGTTTCTTTTCTGATGTGCCATGCTAGATTTTGAAGATCCAAGGACTTCAATTTATCTGAATATTGAGTTGTTCAAGATCATCAGATGCATCAAACCTCTTCCTTCTCTTCTTCCTTTTACGTTTATTTTGGGCATGCTGTGACGCTAATGATGATATGGTCGACCTACAACTTCCTACTTGATCTGGAAAATGCTCATACGGAAAATTTGAAACATCCAAGACTTTTGTGACCTACCCTTCTTTCTTTTCATGAACCTACTCTGTCAAGGCTTATGGATCAATATTGCAAGCATCAATCCGATTCCCCTTAGTTTCCTTCTGTTGAGAAATCTAGGGCATGAACAGTTAAAAGATTTCTTTGCTTGATAATTGCTTGTGATATACTTTTACTTCTTAGCTTATAGTATTTTATTTGTTATGTTATTATTCTGTTCTTTTCATCATGACAATTACCAATATGCATAATAAAAGACAAGTAACAGTATGTAGGGCTTGTCGGCCAGGGCCAAAACCTCTCACCTCTTGAGAGTAAAACCCGATCAAAATTCTTCTTCTAGATCTTCAATTAATGAGTACCAAGACCATGACAAAGATTCTTGACTCTAGTATCCTCCCAAGAACCTTGTCACTAACCTTGATGCTCTGCCTCTTCCCTTTCTCGACTTTCTTCTTGATCTTGAATTGCTCTCCTCCGCTTCTTCTAGAGAAACTCAGTCTCTATATCTCACACTGCTTCTTCTTGACTTCTCCTAGAGAAACTCAGTCTCTATGATCTCACTGACTTTCTCTAGAGAATATCGATCTCTAGATATCTATCTCGGTTACCCATTACAAGTATCTAGAAGAGTCCTTACTTCGCTGCCCCAAAAGAAACATCCTCTTCACTGCCCCAGAAAAAAAAACTCCTCTTCGCTGCCCCAAAAGAAACCTCCTCTTCGATATGCCCAAAAGAATCGTCCTTCGCTTGCCCAGAAGAAACATCCTTCGCTTGCCCAAAAAAAATTGTCCTTGTCACTTCTTCGCACTTCTCTTTGTAGCTCTTCTTATTTGCACTTCTTCACCGAATGCATATCGAGTTTCTTGCCTCTAAGTGAGGCCGAGTGTGGCTATATATACACATCAACTTATGACCCTTAGGCCTACATGATGACAAGTAGTGAGGCCGACTTCCTCTAGCATGTTCTTCCATTGTTGTAGGCCAACTTGAAGAGGATAAGTGACGAGGTCTTGGAGGATACTTTGCATAGACAAGTTTGACTGTATACAAAGTGTAACATGACTTCATTATATGACAATGACTCTATCATTTTATGACTAGATGACAAATAATTCCTAAAGACTCTCAATGGGAGTCTTGACTCAAAAATAAAATCTCTTTCTCATGAAACCCATGAAGCAAGCAATACAATAAATTTAGTTGTCTTCTTTACATCACATTACATAAAATCATAATTACATGTCATTATGAAGATTGAAACTATTTACACTTTTCAACACTCCCTCTTAACTAGGGAGGTATTCATTATGGTACTTGGACTTTCTTAATCTGAAGAATTTCTCATAAGAAGAATTTGGAGTGGTAACTCATTTGTATAGCATCATATCAACCAGCATTGTTACATAGCTAGGCCTTGACTAACAACTCCATATCTCCACAAGATTTGAGCTCAATGTTGGCGAGACCAATGATTCCTAGGCACTCTCATCATTGTCTCTCTCGGAACATCCCCTACCTGGGTATTCAGGGTGTGTTCCAAGAGGATTATTCTTATCTTGGACTCCCTAGTCCTCAAATAATATTGGTCCTCCACGACTACTCTTCTATTGGATGCACTATCTCATCCTCAAAGAGTATCGGATGCCAAATGATTACCCAATTCTCCATTCTCTCTTCCCAAGTGAAGGCCAGAATGACATGTCTATCTCTCCCTCTCAAATAGAGAGGACATATTCCAATAAAGGAATGCACTCATTCCTACCAAAAAGGAATGTACCCAAGCTCCCTCTTGGCTTAGGAATTTCAAGTTTCTTCCAAGTAAATAATTATTTTCAGGCTCTCTCTTAACTAGGGACCTACAACAGCTCCTCATGTGGAACAACGAGCTGCTTGAAGAACTCCTCTCTTCTTTGATGTCATCAACTTCTTTTGTCATGGAGTCTTCATCTTTCAGGGACTTCTTCATAAGGCACAAACCATCCATCACTTTCATCCATGAGTTAGTCATGTCGTCATTTCATCAGAAAGTGATCCATCAGTTTTCCATCTGGCTTTGCTTCATGTCATTCTGCTTTCTTTCATGTCATATTTTCCGGAAGGATCTTACATCCCTCAATACGGTTTTCCTGGAAGTAATCCACATGGTCTTCCCTTTGGCAATCCTACATAAGCCCATCCAGGTATCAGTTCAAAAATAATAAATGAACACTTAAATCAAACATTACCTTTGTGATGGTCTTTCATCATGACATCCTCCTATAGGGGTATCAGCATCCTGCATACAAGTTGACACATCTCCCATTGGCAAGGGTCTCCATCTTTTTCCGACTTCCATCAGAGTCTTCATATCTTTCCGAGAGATATTCTAGTCAAATCTTCTTAGACTTCGAATGTTGAATGCCTTCTACCTTTGTTGCATATTTTATGATCTCTTCCTTTCTTTTAACACACTGCATTCCCAAGAGCTTAAAATCAGAATTCCTTAATTGTAGTCAACTTCCTCATGATTCATATGAGAACATATTATGTTGATTTCATCTAATGTGACTTATGCTATTCTGCAATCTTTCAGAGGAGGAGATCCTTTCTTCTTTTGATCATATTTCCCAAGATAGAAATAGTGATTCATATTTTCTGCAACCATATGACATGACTTTCATAATATCCTATGTAAGCATACATACCTCATCTTTCCTTTCAATCATGCAAACTTCCTATAGTAGCTTCATTTGAACAAAAGAATTTTATTCTTTAGAGCAGCTTTCCTGCTATGTCATCATACCATCATCCCTTGAATCCCGTGAGTTGGAACTCCTGATGAAACTCTTGCTTCCTTTCTAAGTGCATTCTTTGATAAGGATTCCATCAGAGAAACTTGAGGATCTTTCATATCCTCACCTGACAAATGTTTCTTTATTGACTATTGTATGATGATCCCAGTTGATGATGACCTCTACTTCTTTCTACAAGTTATCACTTGAGGTTTTAATGAGGTTGCCAAGAGCTCCCATTCTTTGTAATTAATAGAATTTATTCGAGACATCCTTTCTGCTTCCCATGTCAAGAGCACTTACTTCTAATGCTTCTATTAGAATGCTATTTTCTAATCTAATGCATCCTATCATATTTACACTACCTCTTATCTATAAATTACAGGTGGAAAGTACCTTCTAAGTTGGAAAAATAATTTATCCCATCGTAGCTTAATTAATTAAATTTTCTGGCCAAAATTAATTAAAATCCTAAGCCAGAAATGTAATTAATTCTAGGTCAAGGAAATTTAAGTTCTCCAAAGGCAAAATTCGTTTGTCCTTTAAAAATTAAATTTTAAGAGGTCCAGGGACTAAGGTAAATTAATTATTTTGCTAAATTTTAAGCCTTTGGTCCCTGGGGTTAAGTCAAAGTCAAAATTTTAAGGAAATTAATTCAAAAATTTAATTTTTGAATTAATTAAAATTCATTTAATTGAAAATTTCGAATTTTCTCAATACTTTAAAATTTCGACGGATGAGATTAAAAGAAATTTTAATCCTCATCAACAGTCGAGATTGCTTTGACGAGGATCACTTGAACTAGCCATTGGAAGATTTATCTTTAAATAGGAGGTCATTTGTCAGTCAGTTCATCCGATCTTTTGATCGTGTACTAAGCGAAAAGCTCTCTTGTAATCTTTTTATGAGCAATAAAGAAAGACTTTGGGGTTAATTTCTGCTAGTGTTACTCTTTGTGGAAATACTGTAAGATGTGTCATTTTCATGCATAGATTTCTTTTTAACCATTGATGATAGCTTTCTGAAGAGTGATTTGAGTACAGGTATCTTGCTCAGTCGCTGGGGTTTGAATGATAATTTAAGTTTTGAATATAATAGCAGGTATCTCTATTAAATCTAAATTTTATTATCGTTTTCTCGCTCTATGTTGACGACTGAATTGAGTTTTGCAAGAAAATCCTTGATTATTAGATCATCGGGCATTCGGGGAAGTTCTCAACTGAACCAACCAACTCCCAATTCGTGTTTTCTGAAGAGCCCAGCTTAAATTTGATCTTGGGCTTATCATAAGATATTTTTTACGGGTGATGCATGAAGGGTTTTGAGCTCAGTACCTCCTCTAAAATTCAAAATATTTAATCTTTTTTGCTAAATCGATAGATCTGGCTATTGAGAGCCTCAGATTATCAGATCTGGGAGCAAAGTTGGACTCACACTCCCTAGATCTGATAGATATGCCATTCATGTATATAGATCTGTAATTAATTTTAGTTTTCTGACTTGGGTGTTTTTTTTTGGGTCATTATACATATCGTTTGGGTGTTTTTTTTTGTATTACAGCTACAAATTTGGAGGAAAAAACCATGTAGAGTCCAGATCTAGGCCCTGGAGGGTAAGATCCGGATCTCTGGGCTTCATCAATATCCTTTTGTAGGGATTTTATTCAAAAGAATTTTGCAGTCCAGGGTTTTAAATTCTTTTCTTGAATCTGAAAATAATTTCACCTGGGTTTCACTCATAAATCTGAGGCATTAAAACACATTAGTGTGAAATTTGTTTTCTTGGGTTTATTTTACATTTCTGGATGCATTGCTTTTGCTGCCTGGGATTTTCTGGAAAAATTTCGAAACTTTTTTTATCTGGGTTTTAATTTTTTTTTTAGGATCTAGAAATTTTTGTTTGCCTCAAGTTTTTCCTCTGTCTTCTGCATTTGATCTACTGCTCAAGTCCAAGCTTTTGCTCTAGCAAACAAGCAAAGAGTGAACCCTCATTTCCTTTCATGCTCCCTTTCCTTGTGTTTCTGACCATCTTCATCTACAGCGCCATCCCTTCGAATCGCCAGTCTAACCCGCAGTCCATACGTTGCCCCACTTACACAAATCCACAACTCCGGCAGTTTTCTCACCGCTCCAATCCTGCAAACAAAAATAAGATAAAAAAAGGGAAAACATCGCTGCCCAGCTCCACATCCTTCATCCTCACTCTCCACGCTACCTCATTCTCCCACCTGCGCCAGTCCAGCAACCTGCAATCTCCTCCATCGTTCTCCTTCCCTCACGCTGCCTCCGCCCCTCTGCTCCATACGCCGTCTTCTCATCCTAACCTGACATTCTCACCATCGTTGTCCAAGTCTGCAAGTTCCAAAACCCTTACGCACCCTCAATCTGCTACTCGCTCCTCCTTCCTCACCCGCAGCCTCCATCTCCTCATCCGCTGCCATCAAACCTGTCCGCGTCCCTCCATCCTCCATGCACATTCACCCTGCGTCTTTTATCCCTTGCATCCTTCGTCCATCCGGCCTCTCCATGTGAGCTGCTCGCTCCACCTCCTCCGTCGTCAAGCTGATCTCCTTCCGCCTGACCTACAGTCACAAAAAACATTTGAAACCCTTTTTTTATGCTGCATTAGTTTTGGTTGGTTCTTTTATCTTATTTCACTTGTATATATATTTAGGACTTAGGACTTAGGGTTAGTGTATATACATTTTTTTTAGTTTCATTGATTTTTATTTAAGTTCGATTTTTTATTTTTATTTTTGCTTTGGTTTTACTCATTCGAATTTTTTTTATTTTTGTATATACATTAATTCAGATTCTAATACTTTTTTCATTTCATTTCACCCTTTTTTATTTTTAATTTCATTTTGATTTTGAAAATCTTTAAAAAAATCTAAATAACATTTAACAATAAAAATTAATCATAAAAAAATTTAAAAATTCATAACATTTTTGAGAAAACCTAAAAATCCTAAACATTAAAAAAATTCTAAATTTTTTTTTTTTTGACTAAGGAAAATGAAATAAATTAAGGGGTTTTCGCTTAAACATTAAAACTTTTAATGTGAAAATTTCAATTTTTTAACCCGTTGAGTTGTTTTACTTCTTTAGTTATCGCCTAAGGAATAATTAAAATTTAAACCTAAAGTTCCTTAGTGTTTTTTTGGTCATTAAATGCATTTTTATGATTTTCCTATGGTCAAAGTACGATAAATGTTTCAAGTTATATTGATTGTTGGAGAAAATTAATTAATTCTAAATCTTGGTCATTAACGATAATCATTCTCTTGCATTTACAGTTTTGGGCGTTTATATTAATCCTACCTGATTGTCACTATTCGTCACATATTGGAAAAGTTATTCTAGATGACTTGTTTTCTTACTTAATATATGGTTAATTCAAATTAAAGGCACTGGTCGATAATTATCTCTAGTTGGTGGTCGTGTCTTGGTTACATTAGAGTTTAATCTATTCATCTGAGTTAATCGAGATTCATTTAAATTCATTAAGTTGTCCACCACTAAAATCTCCTAGAGTTTGTTTTTCACATGCTACCCTCACCTGTTTACCTAGGGACTACCCCCTTTGACTTGTCTAGGAGAGAGTCTAAACTAAGTAAATAAGGATTTAAGAGTGACAGCCCTTACTCTGAGCATTGTCGCGGTGCCTAGACACTCTGTGCGACAACATTTTTTGGCGCCATTGCTTGGGACCGATTTATTGGGCCTTGGCTCTTCAACATTCATCTTTCATCTTTCTCATCTCTCATTCGAACCGGCAAAGTCAACACTCCTTGGCATTGCCACCGGGGACATAGTTTTTAATGTCCTTGGTTTCTTCGACATCGCTTTAATCATCTCATCTTTTCCGCCATTCATTAGCCTATCAAGCAGCACAAAACTTCCTGGCGTCATTTGATCTTTTCATCGCCCTATCTTTTGTCATCTCATTAATCATTTCATCTGCACCTTTAGCACCTTGACATTTCGATTCGCTTCTTGTTTGGGTGGCGACTCCACTTCTTCCATTTATTATTTCTTAGACAAGAAGCCCTCCCTTATATCCGGTTGTTTGTTGCCTTTTGGATCCTAGAGTTAGATTCATGTTCAAGTGGTGACTCCACTTCTTTCATTTCTTACAAGAATTTCTACTAGAAGCTCGCTTCTAGTGGATCTCTTGATTTTCTTGAGCAGAGGTCTCTCTCTAGCATCCATTTGGTCCCTCATTATTCCTTCAGGCAAGTCATCATGGATGATTCATTTACCCCGTGTCATTTTACTGATGTTCTCCATGATATTCCGGAAGTGGCCATTCATAAATTGTCTTTGTTCTCGGGTGGTGATTCAGTCGCTGTTAGAAAGCATCTATGCAGGTTTACTCATACAATACTCAGATATTGTAGTTCTCCCCAGTATGATCATGAAGATGTCAAAATGCATCTATTTGCCTTTTCTTTAGAGGGTGATGCTTTGAATTGGTTTAATAATTGTCCTGAAAATTCTTTCGCTTCTTTACAAGACATCATCAATGCTTTTACAGATAGATATGGTTATCAAGGTAGCTCGCCTTGTGCCCCTAAAATTATGCAACATAATGAAAGTGATCTTGTGAAGGATCCAGCTGTCAATGAAATATTTCAAGACAATTCTCCATATCAGAATGTGCCATCCACTTGTACTGTTGCAAGTCAAATCCATGACAGTGGAAAAACAAGGACAATTTTTCAAATCAATGTCGACAATGAAAGGGAAAATGATAAGCAAATTATAGAAAAACTAAAGCAGTTGGTTAAAGACATGCAGTTCAGTCAAACACAGCTGGTAAAAAATATGGAGCTTAATCAAGAAAAATTTGTAACTGATTACGTCAAGGATATGAGGACTTTATACACTCAACTGGAAAAACGTGATGAGGAGATGGAAATCATGAAAATTAAACACTCCAATCACGTAACCACCATAGTAGAAAATTGTGCTCAAAATATGGAGGATATGAGGACCGACATGCAGAAGGAAATGGAAACCATGAAAACTAATCATGGTAGAAAAATTAATTCTATGCAAAGCAAGTTATTAACTATGGATGAAAAAATGACCATCATAAGCTTCGATTATAATAATTAGTTGGCTACCATGCAAGCAAATCATAAGAAAGAGATAAACTATATGCAAAATTGTTTCATGGGCATGAAAGCAAAGAATGAAAAAGTAATAAAAGATGTGGAAGCTGGTCAGATATGTCTTCAAAATAAGTTTGGAGGAAAACCATGCCAAGGAAGTCAGTGCTATGAAGGTTGAACACTCTAGCCAGATGGATGCCATAACAATACAGGTACAGAAATTTCAGCATCAATCAGAGGATGAAAGAAACAAGGAGACGTCAACAGATCAGAAGCCTCTTTATCTGCTGCAACAAGCTCCATCTTATTATGAGGTCATTTGTTCCATTGAAAAGTGGTTAATTGAAGGTAACCCGGATAAAAATAAAATTGATAAGAATCAGGTTGATGCTCACATGGTTAATCCACCAGTCTTTGAAGATCAAGTTATAACTCATGACCCCTGTGAAACTGATCCATCATTCTTGACAGAGCAGATTCAGAATGAAGAGAGACATGTCATGCATATCTTACATACTTCATCTGAAAGTTTTGAAGCAAAATGTTTCACATCATCAGTGGTACAACCTGCCACAAAGAAAAAGCGCAAGAGAAAGAGAATTAGAAAGCAATTTGATGCATCAGATGGCCGCGAGCAGCTTGATTTTCGGATAGGAAAAAGTCCTACTGTATGCAGGATTGGACATGGCACATCCGAGAAACAGCCGACAGATTTGCCTGAAAGCAGACAAATGCTCAGTATGCACTATATTGAACGCATCTGATGCCATGGGGCATCTTTGTATTGTATTTCTAACCTTATGCCTTGTTATTTCAATATTTCATTTTGTAGTTAGATTTGGTTTTTCATGTTGTTAGATTAGTTAATAAATAAAGAGCTTATATCTTTCCTATGCTTAATGTTATACGATGATTTTTGGATGGACGCTACTTATGTTTTGTTGTGTGTTGCGTGGATGCAGATTCTAGATTCTCACATTCCTCTAGTGCAGCAACGTGTCCGCAAGTCGAGCCACATGTTGACCACTACGTGTCAACGACCCATAGCAGTACACCCCCTTTTTTCGCAAAAGGGATAGCGCCTGATCGATGTGTTCCTACCATCCAACTATCATCATCAGCCAGAGGATCATGTTATAATGTAAACCCATTATGCATGTGTATAATGTAAATAATCTCAGCAGATCTGTGTCGTGTATGTAATTACCTAGGTAAAAATACTTTTCTGGTGACGATCTACTTTCCGGGAGGTTTTTTGTCTCACCAATCCATTCTCGGATGGTTGGCAGAGTTATCCTTCAGCCTTACCCCAAAGCCGGAATGGATTTTGTCACTGGGATCTTAGGCGAGTCCTAGTGTTATAAATCAAGTCTATGTAAAAGTGATTTGGGAATAATCCTAACTATTTGGTTAGATTATTTTATTACAGATTGTTTGGTCTTCTGGATTATATTTGTGTTGCAGAATTAGGTAGTCTATGAGGGTCTTTTGCAAATGTGTTTTCCCCCTTGAGATGTAAAAAATGTAAAATTCATGATGTTAAGTGTCATGAGGGTTGGAAAAATAATTTATCCCCTCATAGGTTAATTAATTAAATTTTCTAGCCAAAATTAATTAAAATCCTAAGCCAGATATTTGATTAATTCTAGGTCTTAGGTAAATTTAAATTCTCCATAGGCAAAATTCGTTGGTCCTTAGAAAATTAAATTTTAAGAGGTCTAGGGACTAAGGTAAATTAATTATTTTGCTAAATTTTAAGCCTTTGGTCCCTGGGGTTAAGTCAAAGTCAAAATTTTGAGGAAATTAATTCAAAATTTTAATTTTTGAATTAATTAAAATTCATTTAATTGAAAATTTCAAATTTCCTCGATACTTCAAATTTTCGACTGATGAGATTAAAAGAAATTTTAATCCTCATTAACAGTCGAGATTGCTTTAACGAGAATCACTCAAACTAGCCGTTGGAAGATTTATCTTTAAATAGGAGGTCATTTGTCAGTCAGTTCATTCGATCTTTTGATCGTGTACTAAGCGAAAAGCTCTTTTGTAATCTTTTTATGAGCAATAAAGAAAGACTTTAGGGTTAATTTCTGCTGGTGTTACTCTTTGTGGAAATACTATAAGATGTGTCATTTTCATGCATAGATTTCTTTTTAACCATTGATGATAGCTTTCTCAAGAGTGATTTGAGTACAAGTATCTTGCTCAATCGCTGGGGTTTGAATGATAATTTAAATTTTGAATATAATAGCAAGTATCTCTATTGAATCTGAATTTTATTATCATTTTCTCGCTCTATGTTAACAGCTGAATTGAGTTTTGCAGGAAATCCTTGATTATTAGATCATCGGGCGTTCAGGGAAGTTCTCGGCTGAACCAGCCAACTCCTGATCCGTGTTTTCTGAAGAGCCCAGCTTAAATTTGATCTTCGGCTTATCATAAGATATTTTTTACAAGTGATGCATGAAGGGTTTTGAACTCAGTACCTCCTCCAAAATTCAAAATATTTATTTTTTTCGTGCTAAATCGATAGATCTGTCTATTGAGAGCCTCAGATTATCAGATCTGGGAGCAGAGTTGGACTCACACTCCCTAGATCTGATAGATCTGCCATTCATGTATATAGATCTGTAATTAATTTTAGTTTTCTGACTTGGGTGTTTTTTTTGGGTCATTGTACATATCGTTTGGGTGTTTCTTGTTGTATTGCAGCTACATATCTGAAGGAGAAAACCGTGTAGAGTCCAGATCTACGCCCTGGAGGGTAAGATCTGGATCTCTAGGTTTCATCAATATCCTTTTGCAAGGATTTTATTCAAAAGAATTTTGCAGTCCAGGGTTTTAAATTCTTTTCTTGAATCTGGAAATAATTTCACCTGGGTTTCACTCATAAATCTGAGGCATTAAAACACATTAGTTTGAAATTCGTTTTCTTGGGTTTATTTTACGTATCTGGATGCATTTCTTTTTCCACCTAGGGTTTTCTGGAAAAATTTCGAATTTTTTTTTTATCTAGGTTTTAAAAAAGAAAATTAGGATCTGGAAATTTTTGTTTGCCCCAAGTTTTTCCTCTGTCTTCTGCAATTCATCTGCTGCTCAAGTCCAAGCTTCTGCTCCAGCAAACCTGCATACACAACAAACAAGCAAAGAGTGAACCCTCATTTCCTTTCATGCTCCCTTTCCCTACGTTTCTGCCCATCTCCATCTACAGCTCCATCCCTTCGAATCGCCAGTCTCACCCGCAGTCCATACGCTGCCCCTCTTACACAAATTCGCAGCTCCAACAGTTTTCTCACCGCTCCAAACTTGCAAACAAAAACAAGATAAAAAAGGGGAAAACATCACTGCCCAGCTCCATGTCTTTCATCCTCACTCTCCACGCTGCCTCATTCTCCCAGCTGTGGCAATGCAGCAACCCGCTGTCTCCTCCATCGTTCTCCTTCCCTCATGCTGCCTCAGCCCCTCTGCTCCATATGTCGTCTTCTCTTCCTAACTTGTCGTTCTCACCATTGTTGTCCAAGTCTGCAAGTTCCAAAACCCTCACGCACCCTCAATCACGCACTTCATTTACTTCGAGGACTATGTCTATCCTCCTTTTCCATGCAAGGAAGTTTGATATCCCAACCAGCTTATTGTTCCTCTTGAAACATGAAGTCATTTTTACTAGATTAAATAATAAAAAGGTAATTACTTGTGAAGATAGAATCTTCAACTTGATGACGAACTTGTTGCTTCAGATGATCCTTTTAAGAAGGTTCTTACTTCGGTGAGGGAAGACTGCCTTCTTTAGGATGATCTTTTTCCAAATGAGATCCTTGTTTCAATAGAGAGAGGATTTCTTTCAATCTAACCTTCCTTAGATTTGAAGAGCTTCACTTCTTTGGTGATGTATGATTGATGATCTCTGAAGTGCTTCTAGGGTTTCGATCTTTCCTCTTGCTTCCTTCTTGAAGATAATTTCAAGACTCTTGCTAGAGTATATCTCTTCGATCTAGGGTTTTGGTAGATCTTGATTTATTCCTTGGTGTTCTTTGACTTGCTTTGATCCTTCTTTGAAGCTCAATTCTTCTGCGTCCACTTTCTTTGAATGCCCCTTCTTGACTTTAGCACCTGTCCTCTGATACCATGTTGAGAAATCTAGGGCATGAATAGTTAAAAGATTTCTCTGCTTGATAATAGCTTGTGATTACTTTTAGTTCTTATCTTGTAGGCTTTTCTTTGTTATGTTATTATAGTGTTCTTTTCAGCAAGACAAATACCAATATGCACAATAAAAGACAAGAGACACAGTATGTAGGCTTGTCAGCCAGGGCCAAAACAGCTCACCTCTTGAGAGGAAAACCCAATCAAAATTCTTCTTCTAGATATTCAATTGATGGGTACCAAGACCATGACAAAGACCCTTGACTCTAGTATTCTCCCAAAAACCTTGTCACTAACCTTGATGCTCTGCCTCTTCCCTTTCTCAACTTTCTTCTTGATCTCAAACTTCTCTCCTCAAGTGCTTCTAGAGAAACTCAGTCTCTATATCTCACACTGCTTCTTCTCGAATTCTCTTAGAGAAACTCGGTCTCTATGATCTCACTAACTTCCTCTAGAGAATCTTGATTACCAAGAACAACTATCGAGAAGAATCCTTCCTTCACTGCCCCCGAAGAAACCTCCTCTTCACTGCCCTAGAAGAACACTCCTCTTTGCTGCCCCAGAAGAAACATCATCTTCGTTGTACCCAAAAGAGTCCTCCTTCGCTTGCCCAGAAGAAACTTCCTTCGCTTGCCCAAAAGAAACTCTCCTTATCACTTCTTCACACTTCTCTTCGTAGCTCTTCTTCTTCACACTTCTTCACGGAATGTATGTCGATTTTCTTGACTCTAAGTGAGGCTGAGTGTGGCTATATATACACATCAACTCATAATCCTTAGGCCGACATGATGACAAGTAGTGAGGCCGACTTCTTCTAGCATGTTCTTCCATCGTTGTAGGCCAACTTGAAGAGGATAAGTGACAAGGTCTTAGAGGATACTTTACATAGACAAGTTTGACTCTATACAAAGTGTAACATGACTTCATTACATGACAATGACTCTATCATTTTATGACTAGATAACAAATAATTCCTAAAGACTCCCAATGGGAGTCGTGACTCAAAAATAAAATCTCTTTCTCATGAAACCCATGAAGCAAGACAATAAACTTATTTTTCTTATTTACATCACGTTACATAAAATCATAACTACATGTCATTATGAAGATTGGACCTATTTACACTTTTCAACACTCCCTCTTAACTAGGGAGGTATTCATAATGGTACTTGGACTTTCTCAATCTGAAGAATTTCTCATTAGAAGAATTTGGATTGGTAACTCATTTGTATAGCATCATATCAACCAGCATTGTTACATAGCAAGGCCTTGACTAGAAGCTCCATATCTCCACAAGATCTAAGCCCATTGTTGGCGAGACCAATGATTTATAGACACTCTCATCATTGTCTCTCTCGGAATATCCCCTACCCAGGTACTCAGGGTGTGTTCCAAGAGGACTATTCTTATCTTGGACTCCCTAGTCCTCAAAGAATATCGGTCCTCCACAACTACTCTTCTATTGGATGCCCTATATCATCCTCAAAGAGTATTAGATGCCAAATGATTACCCAATCCTCCATTTAGTCTTCCCATGTGAAGACCAAAATGACATGTCTATCTCTTCCTCTCAAATAGGGAGGGCATATTCCAATAAAGGAATGTACTCATTCCTACCAAAAAGGAATGTACCTAGGCTCCCTCTTGGCTTAGGAATTTCAAGTTTCTTCCAAGTAAGAAACTTCTTTTCAGGCTCCCTCTTAACTAGGGACCTACAACGACTCCTCATGTGGAACAACCCGCTACTTGAAGAACTCCTCTCTTCTTTGATGTCATCAATTTCTTTTTTCATGGAGTCTTCATTTTTCGAGGACTTCTTCATAGGGCACAGACCATCCATCACTTTCATCCATGAGCTAGTCATGTCATCATTTCATCAAAAAGTGATCCATCTGTTTTCCATCTAGCTTTGCTTCATGTCATTCTGCTTTCTTTCATGCCATATTTTCCGTAAGGATCTTACATCTTTCAATATGGTTTTCCTGGAAGTCATCCACAAGTCTTCCCTTTGGCAGTCCTACATAAGCCCATCCAGATATTAGTTCAAAAATAATAAATGAACACTTAAATCAAACATTACCTTTATGATGGTCTTTCATCATGACATCTTCCTATAGGTATCAGCGTCCTGCATACAAGTTGACACATCTCCCATTGTCAAGGGTCTCCATCTTTTTCCAACTTCCATCAGAGTCTTCATATCTTTCCGGGAGATATTCTAGTCAAATCTTCTTGGACTTCGAATGTTGAATTCCTTCTACCTTTGTTGCATATTTTACGATCTCTTCCTTTCTTGTCACACACTTCATTCCTAAGAGTTTCTAATCAAAGTTCCTTAATTGTAGTCAGCTTCCTCATGATTCATATGAAAACATATTATGTTGATTTCATCTAGTGTGACATGCTTTTTTGCAATCTTTCAAAGGAGGAGATCCTTTCTTCTTTTGATCATATTTCCCAAGATGGAAATAGTGATCCATATTTTCTACAATCATATGACATGACTTTCATAATATCCTATGTAAGGATACATACCTCTTACATACATACCTCATCTTCCCTTTCGGTCATCCAAACTTTCTGTAGCAACATCATTTGAACGAAAGAAATTTATTCTTTAGACCTGTTTTCTTGCTATGTCATCATACCATCATCCCTTGAATCCCACAAGTTGGAATTCCTAATGAAACTCTTGCTTCCTTTTTAAATCGGTGAATCCTTTGATAAGGATTCCATCAGAGAAACTTGAGGATCTTTCATATCCTCACCCGACAGATGTTTCTTTATTGAATATTGTATGATGATCCAAGTTGATGATAACCTCTACTTCTTTCTTTAAGTATCACTTGAGGTTTTAACGAGATTGCCAAGAGCTCCAATTCTTTGTAATTAATAGAATTTATTCCACATATCCTTTCTGCTTCCCATGTCAAGAGCTCTTACTTCTAATGCTTCTATCAGAATGTTATTTTCTAATCTAATGCATCCTATCTTGTCTACATTGCCTCCTATCTATAAATTACAAGTGGAAAGTACCTTCCAGTGAAGAAGATCATCTCAGTCATAGTAGAGATCTTTTTACTTCTTCCTTCTTAATAAGCTTCTTTGTCTGAGGTTCTTTCACTTCCTCAATAATATGGGCTTCTTCCCTATCCCTCTTACGTTTAGGACAATCTCTTCTATTGTGCCCAAGTTTCTGACAACCATAGCATCTTTCCTTAGCCATGTTGTTCTTTTTCTTTGGGGGATCAAGCTTTCAAAATTTCCCTTTTCTTCTTGTCACTGATTAATCCCTTCTATCTGATCCGTTGTTACTTTCTTTCTTCAGCCTGTCTTCTTCTCCCTTGCAGAGAGACCATAATTTGATGAATGGGATAGCTTCCTCTTCCCTAGTAGACATGAGGTTACCATGTTCATCAGTTGATGCATTTAGAATAACGGAGATCATTTCGTTATCAGATACCATCTCTCCTAAATCATGCAATTGACCTTTTGTTTGAGATGCTTTTGAAAGGCATGACGATATCCCTTCATCCTTTGTTACCTTCAATTTATATAGATCATGATCTTTTCTATCGTGCTTTTAGAGAAAAGTTCTACCGGCTTATCATATATTTCTTTAGGTGTCTCCAACTCAACTACATAGGAAATGAGAGGATCTTTAATGGATTCCTTAAGAATCTTTTGAGCCTTGAGATCCCTTTCCATGTATCAAGATAATGCTTGTTCTTTGGATGGCTTGGAGACCTTTCCATGGACATGATCAATAACTTCATTTACTTCGAGGACTATGTCAATCCTTCTTTTCCATGCAAGGAAGTTTGATATCCCAACCAGCTTATGGTTCTCCTTGAAACATGAAGTCATTTTTACTAGATTAAATATAAAAGGGCACTTACTTGTGAACATAGAATCTTCAACTTGGTGACGAACTTGTTGCTTCAGATGATTCTTTTAAGAAGGTTCTTTCTTCGGTGAGGGAAGACTGCCTTCTTTAAGATGATCTTTTTCCAAATGAGATCCTTGTTTCAATAGAGAGAGGATTGCCTTTCCATCAATGGTCTTATCTACCCATTCCCAACCACAAAAATCATTTAAAAATCAAATTTTCCTTTTGTTTAGTTTAAGCAATCTAGGGTTTGATCAAGTTAAATTAGCTGAACTATATTGCATTTTCTTCAAGTTAATTAGGCATACATTATTTTAAATCAAGGCAAATGAAGTGGATCTCATAAAAGAGGTTGACTAGCATAGAATAGACACAAGAAACCAAGGGCCAAGTCAACAAAGACCCCAATATTATCCACGTGCGCAACAACCTCTATTCAATGACAAAATAGCCTTGATCCATGAGCAATGCCTCCATATGTGTACAAGGAAGGGAGCACTCCATGAGAATGGAGTGTATGCTCATCATTAAATCAATTTCATCATCAAAATATAATAAGGAACCCAAGCAACCATACCATAGAAACTTGAAAGTGCGGGGCACTGCAAAAAAAATCATTATCTATCCCATCAAATACCACCACAAGAATATGATAGACACATCAACCCTAGGGTGCCCTCACCAAGAAGTGTCATGTCATGAATCCTTATCAATAAGCTGAAATCACTTAAATCATGTGCCAAAATGTTGATATCCACTAAACAAAGAGAGATCACCATGCAAGAAACCCATGATAAAGCTCCTCCAACACTCTAGGTAGATTCTCAGTTCCCAATGCATGTCACAACATCCTATGAAAAGTCACAACTCCCTATGCAGGGTTCACAATGCCCTAGGCAATAGCTATCACAACTCTCGAGCCACTTCTCACAATTCACAAGGAAATAGAGCACTCCTCAAAAATCATACTCAGGTGCCAAATACATGCCAAGTTAGCCTCAAACCCGAGGTCACTCCATCAAAATGCCACATAGTATGCATGAAGTCCATGTGACAAGAAAAATGAAATCTCTATGGGAGTAGTTGTCTATTGCAACAAACATCATTACAAAAACATAATAGACACTTCAAGTCTTAGGGCTCCCTTCTATAAGTGCCACATCATATCACACCAATGACTAGATCTCCATGAATATGTGCAAGGAACAATGCTATGATGCCAAGATAACTCACATGAAGAAACTAGCACCATCATCAAGCAAGCTGATCTATAAAGCCAAGACATCCAATATGAAGAGAAGAGTATTAATAAATAGGCCATCCACCAATATCATAATACCAAAGCATGTCATCACTATCCATATGAGTATCAAGACAACCCATCACACAAGCCACTGAAACAATGTGTAACATCCCATGCAACACCATAATGAAACACGCTGACCAATAACCATCAATCTGTCCAACTGAAATGCACCATCTCAAGCAAAAAATAAAAAGGGTACACCTCAAGTCCATCAGCATCCAAATATGTCATCCTTTCATGTGATGAAAATCACAAATTTACCTCCCATGCAATATGAGGGGTAACAAGCCCTAATAGTTTGTGATATACCTCTGTTTTTATTCCCATAGTATATTTGTAAACCTAGAAGTAATTCACAATCATAAAATGCTTAAACATGAGAACCTATGTTTGCATGTGCAAAGTGCTTATTCAGAGGAGATTTCTACTATTGTGCTCTAATGCTTTCAATTGATAGAACAGACACAAGATTTAACAATGGAAAACTTACCAAAGAAAGGCACAAGAAGAGCAACACCAACTGTCGAGATGACGAGGATTGTCCGTATAAAAGTGGAAGCCCACCATTCACTAGTTGAATTTTGCAAAGGTAGCAACTCCTCCAAGCTCTTTGCAACAGGATTTAATAATAGAGCATATTTGCTTGATGTTAAGGGAAAATTTATGCAGTCAACTTATTTCCTACAATACCAAAGCTCGTGCTTTGATATTGGGCATACTAATGTCAAAAAAGAACATCAAAAAATGGAACAATACAAGTATTAATATTCGTCTAGCTGTAAGGATATTTGGTAAATGGATTGATCACCTGACATGAAATACCATCAGATTATAACATAAAATCACAAAATAAAATAAGGGCCATCAATCCCATAAAATGAAAGAGAGAAAATACGTGATCAAGCAGAAATCAAGTGCTAAAATGACTTACAGTTGTCCAGACTGCAACTTTTGAGGCAACAACTTGTTGTGGCAAGTTCAAAGTGATCTGTGAAAGTGTACCCTGACCAAACATGAGAAATCCCATGACTGCCATCCCACCGTAAAATATAACACATAAAACAAAACTGGAGACAAAAACAAATCATGAGATAACATTAGTGTTTCAATATATTATCGTATCATATGTATAATTAAACAGTTTGTGTGACCAAATTCCATATATCCATAGTTTATGCTGTCAGTACCTCACAACTAGTACTTTGTCAAATTGAGTGCGGTCCGCCATCGACATATAGATGTTTGGGAAGACTGAATGGCCTGAGTAACAGAACCCATACACACCAACTGCAAAAGGAAGGTTGGACCAATTCACCAGTGAACCACTGGGGTGGAAACCTACCCCATCTATGGCTCCCACCCAGAAAACTGCGAAGATAACCAAAACAGTTGCAAGCACTCCACCAGCTGCATATAAGATTAATTCAGAAAAAAATCACAGCACACCTTGTTCTTTAGAATCACACAAAATATACGAAAATAAATATATCAGAAAGAAACCAATCACACCTGAGAAATAAGAAAGAATGCGCAAATCTTTCAGCCAAACAGTCGGCAGCACTATCACTGCAGCTAAAATTCCAAATGAATAGAGAGAACTCAGTTCAGTCCCAGCAATATCAAAATGAAAACCTGGAAAAAGCCTTGTTAAATTGTCTCCCTCCAGTATGATAAACTCTACACAGTATGCCTGCAATATCAAAACAAACAGCAAATTTAAATCTGAAAATAAAATAGTAAGTTTATGAGAAGAATTAGAATCCATGTATTCTATTCAATTTAGATGAGTGATCCACACACTTACATAGAGTTCACAGTACAAAACGATCTGCATGCAGCAAAAAAGAGGAATTGTAAGAAAAGCATTAATAGGAGCAATATAAAAGTGCACTAGATTTATAAAATTTATACATCCTGATTCATATTAAAGATTGACTCTTTCAAGGGAATTTTTTCAAGGATACAACAAGCTAGATATTATAAAGATATGTTTATGTTAGTTTCTGGAGATATTGAATTAAGAATTGAGTTAACAGAACAGTAGAAAGTTGTGCCTTGTAAAGCTTTCAATAAACAAATGACAGAAGTGATTGAAATCAATAGGCAATACAACCTATATTTCTGGACAAATTCAGTGCGAGCAAATGTCAAATTCAGTCAAAGATAGAGCAACAGATCAATCACCACAAAAACTGACACAAGTTGGATAACCAGAAACTTTCCTATCAGTTATCAACAGCTCTTCAAAAATAGACCTCATACAGAATGTACACTTATAAAGAGTGACATTTACTTACAGAGATAAAAAAACGACCAAGTCTCCCAAGAGCAACCTCTCCAATATCTGGATAAGTATAGATGCCTTCCTCGCTCTCAAAACAGTAACGTAAGAGAATACCTGTGTAGCAGCAAATGAAGGCAAACAGCAACAATAATGCTAGACTTATCCAACCCGCTTCTAAAATAGTATATGGGGTAGAAAGAAGGCCAACACCAGCCAGTACATTCACTCCTGCAGAGATAATTATGTCAATGGAATTCGAGTGTTTAGAAAAGAACCACACTGCTCGGTAGCTGTAAAAATATTATAAAAGTGATTCTACTCACTGCATTCAAGACACTTATCCCTTATTCTCTATACATTCAGGTAACATTTTAAGCGATGTGAAATGAACAGAAGACCAAGCCCAATGCATGCCAATTTACATCTCTAAACATGCAACTAAATAGACCATACATGCAAATACAAGGCAATTGTTAGACTGCTGACATTCTCAACTCAGCACCAGTGGATTTCATTGACAGATTTTCGTACCATTAAATACTGCTTGCACAAAGCTGCAGCCTTGTCCTCGATATTCTATAGCATGTCCAGCATCTCTGTCAACGACCCTTTTATCAAATCCATCTCTATGTAGACACTGGTATATATGTTGGCTTCTCTTCAAGTCCCTCCTTTTCCAGTAATGGTCTCCTGGAATCCCAGTAAGCTGCATCCTGTGTTAATAGACTACCTTTTTGAGAACATGGAAGTTCAAAGCTTGGTTGGCGTTGCATCCAACCAAAGGATACCGATGGAGAAGCAGCAATGCTGTATGTATCCATAGATTCTCTGTTCAAGTCACATTCAATGAAATATTTTAAGTTCCCCGCCTGTCTAGTTTACATGTGATTTTATAAATTTATTCTTAAAATATAGATACAGAATATTGGAGGGGTGGGGAGGGAGAATCTTGACTGTTTAACTGAAGAAACATTGCAATTATTAATTATATAAATTTTAATGGCATCTACCATCTCTATGCTTAGAATGGAGTGAAAATTAAAAATTTAAAGCATGTCCTTTATTAATGCCACTAATGTGGTAAAATATATACACGTGAAATGAGATTGAAGCATTCATTTCTTAGCAATAAACTTCACCAATTGCTAACAGAAAATGCATCAACATAAAGTAAAGTATCAAGTAGAAGATGAAAAGTAGGCTTAAACAAGATCAGACTGTCATTTTAATAAAATGATGGGTAACTATATATGAACTTAAATCAAAGTTCAAACCCACTGCACTCGATGGTTATAAATCTTGCTTGGAATTCAAATTCCTCCACTCTAAATATCCTACATCCATACTTTGCATAGCAATTAACACTATTCCTAAACAAAGAAACGCAAAACCTGGTACCATGAACTTTTAAGTTTGATATTATAAATAAATTAATGCACATTCTATTTGGATAAGTATCTATGAAATGAATTAAAAAGAATATTTAATTCCACAAGTGCCTAAAAAGGATTGATTATAAGTAAATTAAGAAAGGGAAAAAAACCACCCCCTTTTAGACTGTAGAGTATAATTAGCATATACCCATTCTGTTAGAATGATTGTTGTAATCTATGCATGTGGCCATGGCTCATTTATATGTATCATTATGTACTTGTAATTATGTATACGGCCATAGGGTATTAGAGGAACCATCCGACCCGGAGATGGATGAATGGGCCTCGCAGCTGCCGGACCCTGTTAACACGCGGGGCAGATTAACCCTGTACCGCCGCGGCTTCACACTTATTGGGCGCTGAAGCACCTCTTGGCAAAAGCCATGGAACAAGTCGCGGCCGAGATGGTGGAAATGGCGCAGGAGACGGCGGCAACGAAAAAGGAGGTGGCGAACGTGGAAGGGATGCTGCGGCAACAGAACGAGCAACTCAGGGATATCCAAGAGATGTTGACGGAGCTGGGGAAGACCAACGACAAATTCGGAAGAGGAGATGTTGCGAATTGAGAGACCTGTTATCTGTTTTCTTTTGAATTTAGAATGATACTGCTTGGGGGTTTGAATATGAATTTCTATGCCTTAGCAGTAGTAGTAAATCTAGATCTGTTAGCAGTAATGGGACAGAATAGTTTTTTTGGATAAACCTGGAGAGATAGGGCTTAATGTCCTACAAAGTTTTTTGATATTGTTCAGCATGAAAAACTTTATTGACTGTCTGATGAATTGGAGCCAACAGATCCGGTTTCCCAATTGGGCGGATTGAGATTCCTATGGTTGTACTTCTAATTTTGATGTAGATAATAGAAATGCCACAGCTTACAAAAAAAAATTATGTATACGGCCATATTTTATTTCGTTTGTGTATAATAGGCCTAGGGTTAAGGCCAACAAAGACATGCCATTGTTTTGTGGGCCCATAATCCCCTCCTAAATGTTAGCTTTAGGGGTTACTACAAAAGTGTTTACACCATTCTCAAGGGTGCTTCAAGTGATGTGAGGTGTGTTGACCACTCAAGTGTCAACTACCTCATGAACAGAGTGCAGTTCAGAGCAGTCATAAAAAATTTCAAATTTCATCATCATCTACAGCTTCTTGTCTTCAATTGTAATCCAAATTCTATTGCCCTGTGGGCCATTATGTAAATATGATTCTAGTATGTTTATGAAGCCATGTAAAACATCTAGGTAGCCTAAAATTTTTTCTAGAGAGTTTCACTCTAGGGAGTTTTTTTTATCAACTAATTATTTTTGTTTTTCAACACTTAATAATTAGTAGAGTTTTTCTCCGAAACATACCCCAAAGCTAGAGCAGGACTCGATGGTGAAGTTTTAGGTGAGTCTTAGTGTTTAGAGTCTATGTAAATATCATATTAGATCATGTCTTAAGTCTTGCAGAATTTGGTTGTGCATAAAGGTCATATTTTAATTGTCAAAATTCCCCTTCCGAGTGGGATTTCTATGTAATATTTCATGTAAAGATGTAAAACCTGTTGTCTATAGAAGTTATAGGGGGTATGGGTACTTAAATTTACACCTCAACTCCTAAAATTTCTATCTAGACACTCTTTGAGGGTGGAAAATTATGTTTAAATACCTATAGAGTCATTATTTTGATTTTCCGATAAAAATTGGCAAAATAATTAGCCGGAAATTGGTCAAAAAATTAAAATGAGAGAAAATAAAAGTATCTCCAAGTGGAAAAATAATTAAAAATTGATGAGGAATTTCCCAAAGAGGAATCAACTCAAGAAATGAGAAAAGTCTCATTTCCAAGGCAGAAAAGTCCCACAAGAAATTTGTTGGGCCAAAAGAAAAATGTTTTTTTCAAGGAATTCAACTTTTTTGGTCCAGGTGGTTATTCTTGAATGAGAGAAATTCGAGGAAAACATTTTTGAAGATATTCTAGTGGTCCAAAACCACTCTAAAGTTAAAGAATGGTCCATACAGCTCATCCATCAAGGCAAACGAATTTTTCCTCTAGATCTGTGCAGCAGCATCAAAGCTTCGAATTTTTTGAGGATCAAACCACAAATCAAGTCAAGACTAGCTATTTTTTCCACTTGGAGGGTTCTAGCTCTCTCGTTTTCTATATAAGGAAGCTCTAAGCTCCTCATTTGTAACATGAAAAATCTTGAGCTCCTGGCTAAGTGAAGCTCTACTACTTTTGTAATATTTTTTCTAAGCAATAAAATAAAGCCTTTTGGGAACAAAGCTATGGTATTATTCTTCAGTTATATGGTAATATCTTTCTGATCTATTGTGCTTCATATTTTACTAGTGCTATATTTTGTTATTTCCATTAGCTCTTGAAGATTCATTGGTGTATAGTTATCTTACATCATTGTTTAGATTTGGAGAAACACTTTAGATAGAGTAGATCCACTGGTTTTCGGCTAAACCCTTAGACTCCTCTTTCATTGTGCTATTCAAATCTTTGTGGATCTAACAAATATTTTTTTCAAATGTGTAGAAATTAATTGTGTTGATCAGATCTTGAATACTCGGCGGCATTCTCTGTTGAATTAACCAACTATTCAAGACATTGAAGCTGAAGAACCCATAGTGGGATCATCTAAAGACTTATCATTCGAAATAAGAAGGGTTTTTCTTACCACTTGCTCTAGATCAAAATTTATATATCTTTGAATCTCTCTCTCAAAAAAAAATAGAGTTATTATTCAATAATCTGCTATTTAAAGAGCTAATCAGCTAATCAAGGGGCATAGGCGTCCTCATACCCTTTAGATTAGTCTTGTAATTTTAATTTTGTAAATAATTTGTAAATATTTTTCTAACCCTTGTATCTATATAAATCTTGTATATATTTGTGGCGTTTTTGTTGAATTCCTTCACGGATCGAAGAGAAATATTGGAGTCTGGCTTGGATCTATTTGTAAATAATTTTTGCAGGTTGATGCCATGGAATTCAAAGGAAAATAGCGATTTTTTTTAATCCATAATCTCCTCCTAGCCTAGACGACTAGGGTCTTAAGTGAAACGAAATCTTTTTGAGGTCCTCTTCAAAGAGTAAACCCTCTCCTTGAGGCCGCAAAGGTTTGGGGGCCTCTTTTGCATTTAGATCGAATTTTCTTAAAGGGTTTCCACTCATAAATTTTTTGCAAAAATTCTCTTAAAGGTTTCGACTTGGGGTTTGTTGTTTTGTAGTCCAAAACTTTTTATTTGTAAGGTCACTAGCCTTGGAAAGCTCATATCATCGTCTAGCAAAGGTTTGATCAAATTTTTATGGCTCATTTAAATTTTTCTAAGGGGCCACATGTATTTTCCATCAAATTTGCTAGGCCACAAATTGCCTTTAATTTTAATATACTAACCCTTATGTTTTGCAGAGATAAACAAATTTTTTGGAAGGGTTTCTCATTCATATTTTTTGGCAAAATCAAGTTTTCAGAGGCTTGTTCTAATTGCAAATTTCTTTGAAGTCGTCGCATTCATTTTAAGCCTTATTCTCCAAGTCGTGAGTCTCTAAAGGAGTCCTCTCTTACCTAGTGCGAAAGGCAAATTTGGCAGTGGCAAACTGTTTTTTTTTTTTTTTTAAGAGATTTGAAGCCTTGATCCTTAAGGAATTCACCATTACAACAACAACAACAACAAAAAATTAATAAAATTTTGAGCATTCTAGGCCTGTCCTTCACCTAGACCATGAGCATTTTAAAGACTATCATTCATCCTTGTTGATGGTCGTGAGTCTAGTGGAAGGGGCTCTTCCTTTGTAATAATAATAATAAAGATCTTGTTTCTTGAAGGAACTTGGGATCTCAATCCCATGGTATCTTGCCTCATTATTTAAAAGGGAGGGCTTTTCGCTCTTCTTCTCTCAGTCTTTAGATCTAACTTGCTAACTTGTCTCTTGCATTTCTAGTTTCAATCTTATTGCATCCTAGATCTGATATTTTAAGTTGCATTTACTAATTGGCTATTTGATCTATTGCATTTGAAATAGCTCGTCTTCGTTTCACTTGCAATTATAGATTTAAAGTAGTCTTTCTCTTCTTTGATTAGCAAACTCATTTTCCATCATCTACTTGTGCTTTCATCATATAACTCTCACTTGTTTCCATTGTCTAATATAAGTGAAGAACATCTTAAGAAGTACTTTTTACTAAAGGCATTTTGATATATTGCTCTAGCATCCAAATCTGATTGCATCTCTCATGTTTCATTGAGTAATTCTTATATGCTTCATTGGTTAAGCTAATCTAATCTAGTGTTCTAAGTGTTTATCATTATCTTGCGATTAGTATCTCTTTCTTGAATCATCTTGTTGAAATTGAGTCTCATTGAAGCATTTGCATTTGCATTTCCAGATCTAGACTTGCATCCTTAAAATTTACCTCCAAGCATAAGCTTGGTTGATAGAAAGTTAGGACAACCTTCTCCACTATTCAATTTGAGGAGTTGAACCCTTAAAAAACGATTAAAATGAGTGACCTTGCAATTCTCTTGTGGCCATGTCCCTTGTAGGAACAAAGGCACTTGGGTTGCTAGAAGCCCTAGGTAGGTATCGTTAATGAGGCCTTAACCTCCTTCCCTAGCACTTCTCCCAACAACCTTGTGTGAAAATTCCTAAACCCGAAACCCCTACTGCAGCAACCTGATGTTATTTCTCCTACTTGTTAATCCATACAAGTTATTTACTATGTCTACGGTAAATATCGAAGTAAATACAACTGCAGCATTCACTACTTAAAATAATATGACAAAACACGAAACAACAAGAAAAAGATACAACACAATGACAGTTATTTTTGGACAAATGTCCCCAGAAAAACCCAATGCACGAAAATCGGTGTAGCAGCTTTGAGGGTTTTATTATTATGCAATAGTAAATTTAAGTACAACTCATTGGAAGCCCAACTAGCTATCCAATACAGAGAGAAACTGGACAAAACAATTAGTGAGATGATCTCACCCTGTCACTGGAAGAATCTGACCCTGATTTCGCTGGAAGGAGGCTCTGTGTCCGTTCTGCGTCAGCCTCTACGCAGATCTACGTCAACCCTACGCAGTCTCTGCGTAACCTCAGCTGGGGACTGCACTTCTCTTCCTACGAATCCTCTACTGCCCAAAAACTTTGATTTCCAGCCTCCCGATCTCACACCCTGGCTCTCAGCTTCTGAAACTCGATTTCCTCAGCAAGATTTCGATCTTCCTCTAGGCTTTGCGCTGCCACTGCATCAACTTTGTGTCGACCAGCATCAGCCTCTCTTTGGACGTCATTCTGCCCTCTCTTCCTTGTACTCTCCAACCCAAGAAAACTTCCCTCTTCCGTATACTATCTCTATCCCTCACTTCAAAAGATCACTAACGAAAATTGTTGATTTGGGGTAGCATCGGATGTGCTCTAGCCATGAAAATTGGTGGAGAGGCTAAAGCACATGAGATCTCCAAGACCCAGAAATGGTTTGGACAAGTTGTACCCGGTTTGGGAAATATTAAAATAATTAATATTTTTAATGGAGTTCCTAAGTCTAAACTTGGGAAAAATAAAATATTAATGGGTATTAATATAAAACTAGGTTAGAAGGCTCCAAAAGTCATGGATCAAGCCAAATCTAATCTTAGCCGTTGATTAGAGATTTAATCTCGGTCGTTGAAGGACCAACGGAAAAAGTATAAGAAGAGGCTTGACGGTCAGTTGGAGAACACACCAGAGTGATCAGCGATTCATTTTGCTAGAGCGGGGTTGCTATGCAAAGTTGAATTAGTGATCAGCAGCAAGGGGCAGTGAGTACAAGGCAGAGAGGCAGAGACAATACTGAGAGACCAACACAAAAGCAGGGAGAGTGAAAGAAGTAGCCAGTTCAAGCAACAAAAAGCCCAATAGAGACAGCGCAGAGGCCAGAGGGACTGTGTCATCCACGCAGAAGCTGCTGGAGTGACGCAGAGGGTCGTAGAGGCTGCGCAGTGCCTCAAAGAGCTGATGCAAAGGGTCATGGGGCTGACACAGGTCAGCAGAAAGCTGATGCAGATGCCAAAGGGGCCAACGTTGAGCTTCAGTCGTGCCGGAGAGGGTTTCGTGGGACAGGTTTTCTAAATACCTGTTTTCGAATATAAAGGTATTGTTGCCGTGTATTTTTCTCTGTTGGGTGAGCCGATTAGGCACCCAGTTGTACTC
Source organism: Pinus tabuliformis (assembly GCA_031772625.1). Taxonomy (NCBI): domain Eukaryota; kingdom Viridiplantae; phylum Streptophyta; class Pinopsida; order Pinales; family Pinaceae; genus Pinus; species Pinus tabuliformis. Next base: position 1,948,781,861 of record CM062818.1, read on the forward strand.
AAGAAAGATTTCATAATAATATAACCCTCAGAATAGTTGCACCGATTTTCCCACATTGGGTTTTTCCGGGGACATTTGTCCAAAAATAACGATGTCACTTGTGTGCTTGTTTTCTTTCAGTTGATGATCTGTAGATGTTGTGACTGTATTGTGTTTATTTCGGTATTTAAATGTTTTAAATAACTTGTTCAAAATTTACAAGTAGAAGAAATAAACCAACATAATACAGATTAATTTTCTAACAGATAGACTTAGAAAATTCAACATGGTATCAAAGGGTGGTTGCAGATCACAGGAGAACTAAAGGCATCAGCTGAGCAGAGCATTTTCAGCAAAATCAGCTGTCCCGAGTGACAGTAGCTGATCCTTGCAGAAGCGACAAAGGAAGGATTGATGCAGAGAGACTACGTCATCAGTCTGGGCCAGAGAGAGCTCACACAGAGGCCAAGAGTGCTGACGCAGTTGGCTGAGGGAGCTGTTTTTCCGGTGCCGGGATTGAGCAGAGCCAAGAAGCTTAATCCTTCAATTGCTTAGATGAAGGAAGCTATGGGCAGTTTTGAAGGAGAAAAGCTAGTGGGGTACCTAATAGGGCAATACCAGTACCTAACAGGGCAAGACCAAGGTAGAGGAAGTTGATGTCAAGGCGGATTTCTAGCCAAGGAATCTGGATCAGTCTTGCAGTTGCACAGACGATTGGATACAGGCAACTTGATAGTTGGCAAAAGGATTTCCAGGAGGGAAATCGGGACTCAGAGGGAGTCTAGAAGAGAACTTCCAGACAAGAAGTAGAGAGACTCAGCAGGAGTCGAACCGAGAACTTCCAGGTGGGAAGTAGAGAGACTCAGAGGAGTCGACAGAAAAGAGCAGAGAGATGGTCGTGAATGGGCTGAGAGATCAGGATAGGTTGGACGGAGCATCCAACTTTGTGGTCTGGAAGGCTAGGATCTTGTCCATTCTAGACAGACATCGTATCAAGGGCTTCGCCTTGAGAGTAATGGCTATCCCAATTGACCCGGTAGCTAATGAAAGGTATGAGGAGGCAATGGCTAAGGAAAAGTGCATCATCCTTGATGGGGTCAAGGATCATGTGGTCCCACATATTGCCGAGAAGGAAACGGCAAAGGAGATGTGGGACACTTTGAAGACATTGTACTAGCATACTTCCGTGCAGAGGAAGATGCTCCTAGAGAATCAGCTAAGGTCATACCAGATGTAGAAGGGAGAGCAAATAGATGTCTTCCTCAATCGGTTGAAGGAGATCCGTGACCAACTGACTTCCATAGGGGCCACGCCAGATCAAGAATTGATGGGGAGGACCACACCTAATGCAGTCTCCAAGGATTGGAGACATTTGTCCAGAGCATACTGGGCAGGGCAAGTCTTCCAGATTGGAAAGAAATCTGGGCGGCTCTTCGTCAAGAAGAGATTAGACGACTAACCAAGACGGGGAGTAGCAACAAAGGGATCAGGATCAAGAAGGAAGAGGAAGAGGATGCAGCTCTAGCATCTGTGGGAAAGCAGGAGAAGAGGAAGAAGAAGGACCACTCCAAGGTCAAGTGCTTCCATTGTGGGGAACTCGATCACTATGCGAACCACTGTCCGAGGAAGAAAAGTAAGGGAGAGGCTTCTGACTTGAAAGCAGCGCCAGCGAAGGTGAAGAAAGAAGTTAAGGAGGATGAGGATTATGCCATGAGTGCTCATGTGCCACTTGAGAAGAAGTGGGGAGACATTGAGCTGTAGTCAAGAGGACTACAAATAATGAGGGGCAGGATCCTTGAGGTACCCAACCTCTTGGATTATACCTAGCTACAGGAGCCCCGCAAAGGAGTAGCAAGATTGGCAGATGTCGGTAGAGATGGATGTGGATGAAGCGACAGAGAGTGCTACAGTGCAGGAGTCCCCAGGCAACACGAGGCTAGCAAGCTGCAACAGTGCGAGAGACATAGGAGTGTTGAACGATGCAGGATGGCACAGAGAGGTGTGCAAAAGTGCAAGATGCAGGGAGTTGTTGCAATAGCGCAGAGGTCAATAGAGGGAGCACTTGTTAGCGACAGAGAGAGCTTCAGCATCAGGAGTGTTTCTAGCCTGACAGGGATGTCAGAAGTTGGGTGGATCAGTTACTTACTTCTCAGTAACTGAGTTGCAGTGCAGTAGCAATATGCAATAGCACGATGCAGCATGATGAGAGGGGATGCAGTGCAAATGCAATCTTGGGAGGATGGACAAGCAGCAACACGGATGCGAAGGGAGCTGTCGTACGAATGCAACAGTGACAGTGGCAGGTCCATGGGCAGCAGTACAGGATGCAGCAGTGCAGAGGATGTTGGGCAGGGAGGCCTAGCATCAGCACAGGTACCAATGCCATATAATCAGAGTGATGCTCAGTGTGGAGTATTACTAGAGCACAGTCCTCGCTAAGAGGGAGTGTTGATTTGGGGTAGCATTGGATGTGCTCTAGCCATAAAAATTGGTGGAGAGGCTAAAGCACATGAGATCTCCAAGACCCAAAAATGGTTTGGACAGATTGTACCCAATTTGGGAGAAATTAAAATAATTAATATTTTTAATGGAGTTCCTAAGTCTAAACTTAGGAAAAATAAAATATTAATGGGTATTAATATAAAACTAGGTTAGAAGGTTCCAAAAGTCATGGATCAAGCCAAATCTAATCTTAGCCGTTGATTACAAATTTAATCTCAGTCATTGAAGGACTGACGGGAAAAGTATATGAAGAAGCTTGAGGGTCAGTTGAAGAACACACCAAAGTGATCAGTGATTCATTTTGCTAGAGCAAGGTTGTTAAGCAAAGTTGAATCAGTGATCAGCAGCAAGGGGTAGTGAGTACTGGGCAGAGAGGCAGAGACAGTACTGAGAGACCAGCGTAGAAGCAGGGAGAGCGAGAGCAATAGTCAGTTCAGGCCACGCAGAGCCCAGCAGAGATAGCGCAGATGCCAAAGGGACTGCGTCATCCACACAGAGGTTGTTGGAGTGACGCAGAGGATCCCAAAGGCTACGCAGTGCCTTAGAGGGCTGACGTAGAGGGTCCTGGGCCTGACGCAAGTCAGCAGGAGGCTACGCAGAAGGCCAAAAGGGCCAGCGTTGAGCTTCAGTTGTGCCAAAGAGGGTTTCGTGGGACAGGCTTTTTGAATACCTGTTTCCGAATATAGAGGTATTGTTGCCGTGTATTTTTCTTTGTCGAGTGAGCCAGTTAGGCACCCAGTTGTACTCAAGAAAGACTGCATAATAATATAACCCTCAGACTAGTTGCACCGGTTTTCCTACATTGGGTTTTTCCGAGGATATTTATCCAAAAATAATGGTGTCACTTGTGTTCTTGTTTTCTTTCATTTGATGATCTGTAGATGTTGTGACTGTATTGTGTTTATTTTGATATTTAAATGTTTCAAATAACTTGTTTAGAATTTATAAGTAGAAGAAATAAACCAGCAGAATACAGATTAATTTTCTAACGGATAGACTTAGAAAATTCAACAAAAATATCTCCGGCAGTTGCTCTGCTTCAGAAAATCAGACTTTTGATCTCTCTCTGCGTGTTTTCTCCAAGTGCCCATCAAGCCTTCTCTTATAATCCTCTTGTTGATCAATCAACGGCCCGGATTAGATTCTAATCAATGGGGAAGATCATTTATGCTTGATCCTCGTCTTCTTCTAGAAGTTACACCCACATTTAGATTAATACCCATTAATTATTTTAATTTCCTAAGTTTAGACTAGGGTCCCATTAAAAATAATTAATTATTTTAATAAAACTGTCTCCAATTGGAATTTCCCAAAACGATTTCTGGGTATTGAAGAATGCATGTGTCTAAGCCTCCCTGCAAAATTTGAGACTTAGAGCACATCCGATGCTACCAGAAATCAACAATCCCTCTTAGAGAGGAATGTGCTCTAGCAATGCAACCTGTTGAAGCATCACTTTGTTCTGTAACATCTCCTTCTGGGTTGTTGATGTCTGATCCACCAACTTCTGCGCAAATGATATAGTTGTACCGTTGTTGACTCTACCACTGTCAACACTGTATCCGTACTGCAACTCCCTCTTAATTCTGCATCCGTGCTGCTGCTGGCACTGCCACTGCCAACTGCATCTACAGTGCACTGCAACCTTCTCCAATTGCCACTGCTACTACATCAACAACGGAAAATCATCCCAAATTACTGAACAAGTGTTCAATATGATGCATCTTGTTGCTGGAGTCTAACTGCTGCTAGTGTCTACGTTGTACCTATGAAGCCTCTGCGTTGTTGTTGACTCTACACTACTGCCAACTCTACTCTGCACTGCTCAGTCTTTGGCGCTTCTAGCCTCTGTGACTGTCACTTTGGCGCTTCTAGCCTCTGTGACTGTCACTTTGGCACTCCTCTGCACCAACTGACACTGGTCCATCCTACTACTACTAATCTGGGCTCCCATAGCAAGGTATTGATCCGAGAGGTGGACTCTTCAAGGATATTGCCCATCTGCAGTTCTTTCGAACTATAGTACTAGATCACCCCAGCTATCCCCTGGAGGTACCTGGGCAATCATGGCAAAATATGATACTCATATTGCGATTGCTACTACTCTGCTAATGCTTCTGCACTACTGCTGCAACTCCTGCAATAATGAGTCTAATATCCTCAGATCCTGAAGTACTAGCTTCCATAGAGTTGCTCCCTTGAGTCTCGATCTCCCTATGGGAAATCTCTCTGCTCCCTCCTGGAAACTTGCACAGTCCTCCTACACTGGAAACTGGACTGTGAAGCTCTGCGCTGGGAATCTCCTGGCTGGAACTGCACCTGCATACTGCAACTGGGCAATTCACACTACCAGTTCCAGAAACTGACTGCAACTAGCTATGCAACTGTCATTTGAATAACTAGTTGCGTCTGCTGACAGTGTGATCCTCCTACTACTGATTTTGTTGGGCTCTCGTAGTAGGGATACTGATCTATGTGAAAACTCTGGAGCAACTGGATCTAATTTGTTGCTCTTCCATAGATCATGTCCATCTGTGGCCATCTTTGCCAACGAAAGTGTCTAACTACTTCCTCTCTCCTCTGCGCAGCACTGGGCTGGCCTACGCACTCCCTACTGAAGTTAGTAGATCTGTTGGTCCCTGTTGCTACTCAGCTAAATGAGAAATCAGACTTCTTGGTTGGAAGTCTTCTGAGGAATAACTCCCTCAACTGTGTCTCTCTCTTCCCTCTGACGTCTTTCTGCCCACAACAACTCACTGCAGAAAACTGCGTCCCACCAGAAAAACCCTCTTCCCTGAAACATCTGCTGCGTTGCTCCTTTTTCCGCTGACAGTTTTCGATCTGGAAATCTTACCTCTCTGTCAACTCACTCAGAGCGAGACCTCCTTTGAAAATCTAGCCCTCCTGGCCTAAACTGCGCAAACCATTTAGGGATTCGAATTGTTGCCTCTGTAGGAATTTTGAATTCCCTTCTTCCTTCAGCGTTGGGTCTTTCGGCTCTGTTCTTCTTGCCTCACTTGCAGCTCTGATACCATGTGAAAAATCCTAAACCCAGAATCCCTACTGCAGTAACCTATGTTACTTCTCCTACTTGTTAATCCATAAAAGTTATTTACTGTGTTCTACGGTAAATATCGAAGTAAATACAACTGCAACATTCACTATTTAAAATAATACGCCGAAACAAGAAACTAAACAAGAAAAAGATACAACACAATGACAGTTATTTTTGGACAAATGTCCCCGGAAAAACCCAATGCGGGAAAACTGGTGCAACAACTCTAAGGGTTTTATTATTATGTAGTAGTAAATCTGAGTACAATTCATTGGAAGCCCAACTGGCTATTTGACACAGAGAGAAACTGGACAAAACAATTAGTGAGATGATCTCACCCTATCACTGGAAGAATCTGACGTTGATTTCGCTAGAAGGAGGTTCTGCATCCCTTCTGCGTCAGCCTCTACGCAGATCTACATGAACCCTATGCAAACTCTGCGTCACCTAAGCTGGGGACTGCGCTGCTCTTCCTCCGGATCCTCTGCTGATCAGAAACTTCGATTTCCAAACTCCCAGTCTCACACCCCAACTCTCAACTTCTGAAACTCGATTTCCTCAGTAGGAATTTGATCTTCCTTTAGGCTCTGCGTTGCCACTATGTCAGCTCTGCGTGGGCCAACGTCATCCTCTCTCTAGACATCGATTCTTCCCTCTCTGCCTTGTACTCTCTGGCCCAAGAAAACTTCCCTCTTTCAGATACCATCTCTGCTCCTCACTGCAAAAGATCACTATCGAAAATCTCTCTAGCAGTTGCTCTGCTTCAGAAAATCGAACTTTTGATCTCTCTCTGTGTGTTTTCTCCAAGTGCCCATCAAGCCTTCTTTTATAATCCTCTCATTGATCAATCAATGACCCAGATTAGATTATAATCAATGGATAAGATCATTTATGCTTGATCCTCGTCTTCTAGAGGTTACACCCACAGTTAGATTAATACCCATTAATTATTTTAATTTCCTAAGTTCAGACTTAAGCTCCCATTAAAAATAATTAATTATTTTAATAAAACTGTCTCCGAGTGGAATTTCCTAAAAACGATTTCTGGGTATTGGAGAATGCATGTGTCTAAGCCTCCATATAAAAGTTGAGACTTAGAGCACATCCGACACTACCAGAAATCAACACCTTGTTCTAAGACAAGTTTTGACAATTAAGGAGAAGGCATTCGCCATAATTCTAGGCATATAATTAAAATTAACAACTCTTGCATCACACATAGCTTAGTCTTGCATTCATCTAACATTGTCATTTTGCATTTCATTTGATTATTGCAATTGGAATTGTGAGCTAATTTAATTACTTGCAAGCTTTATTTTTTCTTCGTTGTCTCTTGAACACTATATCATTGTTAAAGCATCTTTACTTGAAGTACAATTTTCAATTTCTTGCAAGTTGTGGTGGAAATCCTATTGCTCGTATTTCTAGTTGTTGGTGATCTCTTGGTTTTTTGTACTAACACTATTTTTGCAACATTGTTTAGACTTGAAGTATCATTCCATTTTCGTAAGTGTTGTATATTTATTGAGCATTGTTTTAAGGCACTGGTCTATCTCTATTATCTTGCTATTGTCATTAAATTGAATCTATCATTGCTCACTTAATAATCACACTCGACAAATTATCTTAATTCAAGTTATATAGAGAATTAGTTGCCTTACTCTTAGATCTCCTAGAACTTGTTGTTTCAACAAGTTTTTCTTTAGTTTCATCCTTTAGGGACTACCCCCCTTAGCTTGCCTAGGGGAGAACTTAAACAAAGTGAGTAGGGAATAGGTGGCAAACCCTACTCTGAGTGTTGCACCTTAAAGACTATACCTTATGGGGTTGGAAACTTTTCCCACACTTAGGTGTACATCTTAGGCAACAACAAGGTGCATTGTGTATGGATGACCCTTGTTTGCATCGTGATGGACATACACATGGGAGGTGGCTTACTCATTGATTACTGGACCTTGTGTGGGTGCTTATATGTTATTATTCCTTGAAGCATTGGAGTCCTAAACAATATTTGTGGCTTCATGTAGTGTAGGAATTTACAGGGTAAGTTCCTCAGACAGAACAGCAAAGGACACCGCTCACAAACAGATCGCGGATCAATACACCAGTACTTTTGACGTGGTTAAAACCCTCAAAGAGGGAAACAGTCCATGGCCTGAGCCAACGCGGCCACTTCAGGCAATTTATTAATAAAAGAATGAAAATTTACATAAGCTGAACGGTTAACCTACAAATGACCCTCCATGCTCTTTAAATAGAGATCATGGACCAATCGGGTATTAATCCACGGATCAAGTGTTGATAATACCGAGGAGAGAATGAACCGTCGGATCACTACATATCGTGACCGTCGGATTGTAAGTTACAAAATGTACATAGTAAAGAAACACACTTTACCTAACTCTATACTAGACCAAGTTATACTTAACTATTTCCTATGTGTCGGAATATCCTAACATCCCCCTTAAGAACAACTTGGGATAGGATTGAAGGATTTACAAATATGACACAATAGGAGAAGGAAGGAGGCACTAGAGCCTATCCCCCCTTAGTGACAACTTCCTGAACTCCAACCATAAATCGAAGTTTAGTGAACTTCACCTCTGCGAGAGCCTTTGTAAAGATGTCTGCAACTTGATCATCTGTTGAACAATATTGCACTTCAAGAACATGGTCGTGGATGAGCTTTCTGATGAAGTGCATGTGCAGTTCAATGTGTTTGTTGCGCTGATGTTGGAGTGGATCTTTGCATAGTTGAATGGCACTTTGATTATCACACCAAAGTGTAGTCGGATGCTACTGCTGAAAGCCAAACTCTGACAGGATCTAACGAAGCCACAAGGCTTCCTTACTAGCTTCTATGGCACCACGATACTCTGCTTCTGCTGAAGAAAGAGAAATGGCACCTTGTTTCTTGCAAGCCCATGTAATAGGTCCTGAACCAAGAGTGAACACATAACCTGCAGTAGACTTCCGATCATCAGGGTCACCAGCCCAATCGGAATCAGTGAAACCAACCAATAGAGGAGATGCTTCGGCACTGTAATGAATCCCAAACTGAACTGTACCTCGAACATAACGAAGTATTCTTTTAGCTGCTTTCCAATGACTTTCACGTGGGTTTTGCATAAACCGAGCAACAAGGCCAACAACAAAGGAAAGGTCAGGACGAGTATGGGTTAGATACAAAATTTTTCCTACAAGTTGATGGTATAAGGTAGCATCAACTTCAAGGGAAGTACAAGTGACTGAAAGTTTGACTCCAGACTGAAAGGGAGAAGGTGCTGGCTTACAGTCTTCCATGTGAAAATGGCGTAAAATATCACAGGCATACTTGGACTGGGAAAGGGAAATACCTTCCTTGGATTGCAAGACTTGAAGACCAAGAAAATAATGTAAGTGTCCTATGTCTGTCATTTCAAACTTCCTTTTAAGGCTAGTAATCACATGGTTTATAAGGTTGGGATCACTACCAGTCAGGATAAGATCATCAACATAAAGAACAAGAATGATAAGAGACTTGCCCACTTTCTTGGTGTAGACAGTATTGTCAGAATGACACCTAGAAAAGCCATTTTCTAAAAGAAAGTTATCCATTTTGGCATACCAAGCTCGAGGAGCTTGCTTGAGACCATAAAGGGATTTCTTAAGCCGACATACAACGCTGGAGTCTGTTTGTATAAAGCCAATAGGTTGTTCCATATAGATTTCTTCATGCAAGTCCCCATGCAAAAAGGCGGATTTAACATCCAACTGATGGAATTTCCATTTGAAAGAGGCAGCAAGGGAAAGAACAAGGCAAATAGAGTTCATTTTGGCAACAGGGGAGAAGGTTTCAGTGTAGTCAATGCCTTCAACTTGTGAAAAACCCTTAGCAACAAGATGAGCTTTATGTTTATCAACTTTCCCATCTGGTCCATACTTGGTTCTGTAAACCCATTTGCATCTAACAAGTTTTCATCCCTTTGGTAGAGGAACAAGATCCCATGTATCATTTGCCAACAATGAATGATATTCTTCATTCATAGTTGCTTCCCAATCTGGATGGCCTGAAGCTTCTGCAAAGGTGTCAAGATCATAATTCACTGAAGCTTGAGCCAGTAAAGAAGAGGCTCTATCAAACTGAGAACGTGTACGTCGTTGATCTGTAGGATCACCGACAAGATCACCTGCTGCATCCCTAGTAGCACGGACCCATTTTGGAAGCTGAGGAGCGGAAGGAGGATCCTGAGAAGGTGGGGGAGGATTTTCATCCTCGCTTTCATCATCTGAAGAAGAAATATTTTCAAAAGTAGAAGAGATAGGGAGAGGTGGCACATCCGCCGAACTAGGCTCGTAGGCCGATATATTTTCAGCAAACTTTACATCTCTTCTAATGATAACATTTTTGGACTTAAGTGGAATAAGTCTATATCCTTTGACATCTTCAAAATATCCAACAAAAATACATTTTTCACTCTTAGGTTCTAAAGCTTTATGTTTCTCATCTGGAATATGGGCCCATGCTTCACTTCCAAAAACACGAAAGTGACTTACATTTGGTTTGATTGAGCTCCATGCTTCTTCTGGAGTGATATTCTTTAAAACCTTAGTAGGAGTGCGATTTATTATGTAATTTGCACAGTTAATTGCTTCTGCCCAATAATTAAGACTAAGTCCTTTAGATTGAAGCATACAATTAGCCATTTCCTTTAAGGTGCGATTCTTCCTTTCAGCTACACCATTTTGTTGTGGAGTATATGGAACAGTATGTTGCATTTGAATTCCATTCTCAGTGCAAAAGTTGATGAATTTGTTGTTAACATATTCTCCGCCATTATCAGATCTTAGCTTAAGAATTTGATGTCCAGATTGTTTTTCAACAAAGGCCTTAAAGGCCAAGAACATGTTAAATACTTCACTCTTGAGTTTTAAGAAGTATACCCAAGTGCGTCTGGAGAAATCATCAATGAAAGTTAAGAAATACTTGTAGCCAGAGAATGAAACAACTGGGAGTGGACCACATAAATCACTATTCACGAGCTGTAAAGGGGCTGAGGCGTGCCAAGAGGCACGTTTTTCAAAATTGTCCCGATGATGTTTTCCGAGTACACATCCGGAACAAACACCATCTCTGCAAGATACCATTGGAAGACCTGTCACCATATTTTCTTTACATAGATTCTGAAGAGAGCGATAGTTTAAGTGACCAAATCGCTCATGCCAAAGTTTGCTCACTTCATCATTATGAGCAACAAATACTGAGGGAAGATTTGATGACCCAAAGTTGTGAAACTTATACAACCTTGTAGAATCATCAGCAATGCCAGTAGCTAAAATCTGTCTAGGATCTCTTAGGTCCTTAATTACAACATCGTGAGGTGAAAATTCAACGATTTTACCTTCACCTGAATGGGTTATCTGATATATAGATAGAAGGTTGCAAGATAAGGTTGGAACACATAATACATCATTAAACTGACCATTGTCTATATGAACAGTTCCAGTCCCTACAACACTAAGAGATCTATCATCACCAACATATATATTTTTGGTGTTACAATCATTTAAAGAAGAAAACATGGCTTTGTTTTTGGCCATGTGATAAGAAGATCCAGAATCAATGAGCCACTCATGAGAATGAGAAAAAGAAGATATATTTAGTGCATAGCCAGACCGAGATGCTTGACAACCACATGCAGAAAGTGCCATTCCTGAAGATGAAGTTGAAGTTGAAGAGTGCTCCAAATGGATGTTATGCTTCTTCATTGTTGCTTCCAAGGCTTCCATCTTCTTAAAGCATTTGGATTCTAAGTGGCCATCTCGATTACAAAAGTTGCAATGTCTATCAGTCTTCGTCCCTTTGTTTTTATTTGTCTTATCATTTTGTTGAAATGATTTTTCATTTTGAGGCTGAGATTGCTTAGGACCCTTGTTTGGTTTAGGACCATTCCTTTTAGGATACAACTTCTTAGGATTCTTTGGATTTGGTTGCTACTGGGCGGCTAACGCTTTCTTAGAAGAGTTTCCAAGATTAAGAAGACCAAGGTGTAAGAGTTTTTCTTGTTATCTTATTAAAAAATCACAAAAAGAATCAAAGGAAGGGGACTTGTAGTCTTGTCCTTGAGAAATGAAGGCTTCTCTTGTAGAATGGAAGGTGGAAACAAACACAGAGTAGGCTGGTCCCAACTTAGTAAGAATGGAATAGATAAGGTTACTATCTTCTTTCTTAACCTTAACACCTTCCAAGAGAAGTCTAAGGGTCTTGAACTTGGACAAAAAATCTTCAATGCAAGAAAAATTATTGGGGTCCAATGTAAGCAACTCATTTTCAAGTTGATGGGCTCTAAGTTCATTTTTTATTCCAAAAACTTTAGTTATCTGTTTCAATGCTTCATCAGGAGTATCAAGTTCTGCAATATGGAATCTAAGATCTGGAGAAATAGACATCCCTATCAACCCACATGTTTGATCTTGCCTATTTTCCCATTTAGCTGTCTTATCCTCATCTTTCGGTTTGGTTTCTTGGCTTGTGGCTATTCTGTAGAGACCTTTACTTCTAAGTAAATCCACAATATAGGACCACCATTGGAAGTAGTTGGTGCTGTCAAAAATAACTTGGCATGGACTTTCCATTTTAACATAAACTGAAGCTATAGATGCTGAAACTAAGTGTTCCAATGGAAATTAGGCTGTTTCAAAAAAAACGGTTCTGAAAAAACGGTTCTAAAAACGGCTTCCGGATGAAGAAGTTATGGCTTTTTGAAGAAAATTTGATGAAGATGCCAACGAAGTGCGGGAATGTGCGGAAATGAAAAATCCGCCCCCAAAAAAAGGAGACTTGAACTCAAGACCTCTACTCTCATAAATTAGCTTTGGACCAAGTGAGCTATACAAAAAGTTTGAGAGAAAGAGAGGGGGGGTTGAAGTTTTGGGTTGCATGCGTGCTTTGAGAAAGCTCTTTTTCCCTACAAAACAAAAAACACAAAACCCAACACGGACATACAAAAAAAACGAACCTTGCGGCGCGAAGTTAACTTTAGCCAAAAACTAAATATTTTCCTCAATGTTTCTGATTTTCCGAGATCACACTAAGGCGTAGCGGAAAAGAGCATACGCATGAGAAAAATCCTTCCTTTTTGTTTCTGATTTGCCCAGATCGCATAGAGTCGCGGGGCAAAGAGCATACGCAGAAATGAAAGGCATAGATCCGAAAATTAAAAAAAGCTAAATAAACCGAAACCGAAATAAACAGAGAGAAAATAACTGTAAAGTGCAAATAAACACTGTATACCTCCAGATCTTAAAAATGACGTAGCTAGGGCTACCGGAAACCTTTCCGCATGAAACGGAAGGGGTTCCTCACTGGAACAGATGCTCCCAACACAATAGAGCAGTCCTCTCGGCTCGAAAGTAGTCAGAAACAGTAGATCTAGGAAACGTCAGTCGGATGCAGTTCTACCGGCTTCAGATTTGGATCACCAACGGACGCGGCCCTCAAATAGCTCTAATACCATGTAGGAATTTACAGGGTAAGTTCCTCAGACAGAACACCAACGGACACCGCTCACAAACAAATCGCAGATCAATACACCAGTACTTTTGACGTGGTTAAAACCCTCAAAGAGGGAAACAGTCCACGGCCTGAGCCAACGCGGCCACTTCAGGCAATTTATTAATAAAAGAATGAAAATTTACATAAGCTTCTCTTATGAACGGTTAACCTACAAATGACCCTCCATGCTCTTTAAATAGAGATCATGGACCAATCGGGTGTTAAGCCACGGATCAAGTGTCGATAATACCGAGGAGAGAATGAACCGTCAAATCACTACATATCGTGACCGTCGGATTGTAAGTTACAAAATGTACATAGTAAATAAACACACTTTACCACTCTATACTAGACCAAGTTATACTTAACTATTTCCTATGTGTCGGAATATCCTAACATGTAGCACACACATGGAGGTTGATCGCTTGCTCGGGAGGACACCTTGCATTAGAGGAGCAGTGTGCATTATTGAGGAGGGTGTTGGGCCATAGATGATCTGGGCACACTTGAATAGCTTGCATGGAGACTTATACTTAAGGATGCTTGGGACGAGGGATGGATCATGTAGGAGGGTAGAGCCTAAGGAGCAGATGGCTTACGAGGGTCATTGGAACATTGGAGGATTAAGGAATTGGAGCATTAAAGAGATCTTGTAGAGGATTCATGCCCTGAAGGTCTGCTTGTTGGATAACAACACCTCAGAGTTTGACACTTGTCTTTTGGAGTGGAGCACTTCACATGTGTGGGCATACTTAAGAGTTAGGTTACCTGTAGTGGACTACGTCCACTTTGTATTGGAGACCTCCCTTATTTCTCATATAAAAAGATAAAAGAGAGCCCTTTCATTTATATTCATTAACACTTTGATATGAGAGATGTGACAAGTGGAGCATTAGTCTCTCCCTCTTTTGTGTGCTCTTCCTCATGCTATCTCACTTTGTCTTGGACCACTAAGGTTCTTGGAAAATTCAATGGAAATTATAGGGTAAGGCTTTACCCTCAAGATGCAAAGGAGGTAAGTTTTGGAATACCTTAGGGAGGCAAAGATAGCATTGCTACTTGCTATGCTAGTAGATGAGGAGAAAAAAGGAGATGCCTTGTACACCTGTGAAATACGAGTGTAAGTGCCAAGGAGAATCTTTGGTGGAGAAGGTGAGGATTTTCATGGTTTTAACTTTTCCTAGTTGAGAATGGAATCCAAGTGTGAATGTGTGTGTGTGTGGGGCCCAAAATGTGGCTTTGGTGTGTGATCAACGGACAACTGTGTTAGGGTTGGAGGCACTGTCAGTCTTTATCTCAAATAATCAGACTTCATTTCCATGGCTTCTTGATATGGTGCATAAACCCATAGATTTCTTCTATTGTTCTGAGCTTTTGTCTGAAGAGTTCTTCTTCATTTTCTGTCGGTTTTTAAATTTCCTTTCTGTCTGTTTTGCAAGATTTTTGAGCTAGGCAGTGGCAGCCTTAGGAGGGATGTTTAACTCTCAAATAATATGGCGTCATTTGGAATGAAGGATGGGAAGCCTCAAACTTCTCACACTGAAAATCTATCTGCCTAGCTGAATAAGCAAAGCAGGACGGAGTTGGCTCCATCTCCAAAACGTAGTGGTGTCTTTGAAGCTGCAAATTTCCCAGTCCTTGTACTGCAGCCAGATCCACTGGCAAACCACATCAATGATTCGCTCAAATCAGCCTTAATTTATCAGATCATGAGCATTTGTATTCCAGCATATACTGTAGCAAAGTGGTTAAATCAAAAGGATCTTTTTGATTCTTCTTGAATCTTCTCAAATACTAAAGACAGGAGCATAGTTTTCCAGGGAGGTCCATGGCTGATGGGGAGAGCTGGTCTATTCATGAAGCTATGGAATCTACGCTTTGATTTGTTTCAGGAGTCTCCCTCCTCTGTCCTGGTATGCTTAAGACTTCCAAGCCTAGCCGTGGAGTACCAGCACAGCTTCGTTTTATACAGTTGGGCAACCTAGTGTGATCTTTTCTGATGCCTTCAAACATAAGTACAGAAAACATACTAACCTAGCATATGCAAGCTTGTGAATGGATCTGAACGTTAGCAAGCCACTTCCAGCTTGAATCAATTTGGAGTTAATGGATTAAACCTAGCAGCAGCATCTAGAAAAAAAAATATTCCCGTTGCGTAAACTTTCTGGAAGTAAACTGTGTGTAAGAATATTCCTTTTATTTTGCAGGATCTGGTCTAGGCTCCAGCCCAGGCAATTTGACCTGAATGTTTCCTCGTAGAGAGGAGAAAAAGGAGAATGTGGCAGCAAGCAATCTTCAAGCCAGCTGAATCCTCCCATTTAAAAGCATACTTCTTTTAAGTGGCAAGAAGTCAAGAATAAGGCTTCCAAAAAAGAGAAGAAGAAGCCAGCTCACAAGTTTAATGCAGTAAACCTGAACTAGTTTCTTGTCCATGAGGAGCCCAAGTCGGACAAAGACAAGAACAAAGCGGTCACTTGAGAAGCCGACAATGGAAGCCAACCTTAGAGGCAACACAATCTCAAGGTCCAAACTTTGATCAGCAAACCCTCTCACAAGTTAAAGCATCATTAAAACAAGCTCATGTTTCATCCTGTTACAATAAGACTTCCATGGAGCAGAATCAAAACCACCCCTCCTCAAGATCAGGATATTTAAGATAACTGTTATGCTGAAGGAAGTATTTCCAACACCCAGAGACCAAAGAAAATCTTGGAATCAAAACCTTGCTCGGCCCTCTTTCATTCAGGAATCCTCTCACAATTTAAAGCATCATTAAAACAAACTCATGCTTCATACTGATACAAGAAGACTTCAATGGAGCAGGATCAAAACAACCCCCCCTCGAGATCACTGTTATGCTGAAGGAGGTATCTCCAAAACCCAGAGACCAAAGAAAAACTTGGAATCAAAACCTTGCTTGGCCCTCTTTCATTCATTACCTCTCCAAAAGAAAACAAGAATAGAATAGAAGTTTATTAATAGTCCACAAGACCACCTGGACTATGGGGAAGAGCAGCACATATTTTATTGATTCATTTCTTCTACAAAATAACAGGAGAAAACGAAATCTGTATCAAGGGAAACATCCCATATGTGGATATTCGGAAATATTTGCGTTACTCGTCTGGATTTGACCCCCAAAGGTGGGTCATCTGCTACGGTTAGGTTGGCTTAGCAACATGTCTCCGATAAATCATTATCCTTGCCACTCTCTTTTAGACCACTTCTCTGTAGACTTAGTGGCTCAAACGCAATAGATGCGAAATTGCGAGTTGTTTCATAATTCTTTTACTTTTCATTTCATAACTGAATCGGATGTAGAGCTCTAGTCTCTGATCAACCATAGCCATTGTACATTCTATAAGAGCCTGTGACACCCTTTGTTATATATATATATGTGGAGAGGTTGAGGAGGGGAGTCGCTTCTACGGGAATTAAACAATCCCAAGGGACGTTCAGCTTCACACAATCATCGTTATAGCATCCACTCATTGGTGGGCGGATCATTCTTCCATCCAACATTGGGGCTGGCCCTAGTCTAAGCTCTAGGCTCTCTTCTGTGTAGTTCGGGTAAAAATAAATCTGTGTTATGTGATTTAACAAAAATAAAGGACTGGGTATAGTGGTTTCTTGGATTTCTGATCAAAACAGAATATGGATTATTTGGCGTGATCAACCATTCATAAAGGAATGGAAGTTCATAAGTGGGTGGTGCAGACCTCAGTAATTAGATAGCCTGTAATGATCAAGATTTGATAAGTAGGTGGTGCAGAACTCCCTCAAAAAAACAGTATATAGATTATTTATCGTGATCAACAATTCATTAAGGGATGGAATTCATAAGTGGGTGGTGCAGACTTCAGTAATTAGATAGCATGTAATGATCAAGATTTGATAAGTGGGTGGTGCAGAACTCCCTCCCAAAAAAATGTGAGAATGTGGGTGCCTGAAAGTGGAGATATATTTGAGCCCTTTGCCAACCCAACTTTTATGCTAGAAATATACACATATAACACCTTCAGAAAGAAACCTCAAACCAGTAAGATTTAAGGCAAAGCAAGTGAATATTGAACCCTATGAAGAAATTTTGCAAGGCTGGATACTAGAGACATAGATTCCCCCGATGACAAAGTCACCTGCAGGTATCACTGATCAGAAATGCTAATGAAATATACACATCAGGAAAAACCCATAGTACCTAACATGAAAGAAATCCATGTTATACCATATACATTGAAGAAAAGGGGGGCATGCATAGTTAATATATACAAAACCTGTAACTCTGAGGCCATTCTGTGGACTGGAAGGATCGCCGAGAACAATTGTCATGGGGCAAAGCATCCTCCTTCCCCCCTGTGAGCCACTCTTCATCGTCATCTTCATGGATTTGCTCGTCTTCGTGCTGCTCTTCAATGCCTTTTTCACTCTCATCACCACTATCATCAAACAAGTCGACAGTGGACCTGTCACGCTCCATTGATGAAATGGAATCCGGAGGCAATCTCTGTGAATATCCAGCTGCCGGCCTGTCTATGTATATACACAGTTATTATACTAATAGGAATTAACAGGAATAGGTAAAAAGGTGGCACGTCGAGAATATTTGAGAGGCTTCTGGCTAGCGGACATGAAACCTCTAATAATCTCTCGAGATAAGAGCCTCGCCAGAATCAATGGCTTTTTGGAAAATTTCGATTTGATTGGTTGTGAGTTCCAGCAGGTACCTGCAGAGTGGCGACAACATGTGTGTATATACGGAAAAAGTAATGAAAAATGAGTCGGTACCAACGTCAGATTGGATATGTGGAAATGTAATTAATGTGTGGTATCAACGTCATATGGGAAAAAGATCTTTCAAACGAAGCCACGTGGAAATTCTGTTATGATTTTATTAAAATTTCCTAGAAATTTTAGGAAATCTGAGTAATAGCTGTAAAATTTTAAGACTTTGGGTGGCAAGGAGTTTTTGATGATGCGGTATTATTTTTATCATAAACAAAATAGATTATTTAAACATTTTTATAATTAGTCTTTTGAAAAAAAATGGTCAGATTCTTACAAAAATAACTTTCCCACTAAATTTGTGGCTTCAACTCTTGGAAAAATAGGAAAATTAAGTAAAATAACTTTCTTACTGAATTTGTGGCTTCAACTCTTGGAAAAATAAGTAAGGCCTTAGGTATCTTGTTAACATCTTCTCATTTGCTTAGCAATTTTTGTCGCTATGAAAATTTACATACAAATAAAATTAGTTTATGAGTTTGAATATAGATATTTTGGTTCATTTAGATTATGAAATTAGTTTATGAGTTTGAATATAGATGTTTTGGTTCATTTAGATTATGAGTTTGAATTTAGATGTTTTGGTTTATTATGTTGCCCTGAGATGTGAAAATTTATAAACAAACAAATAATTAGTTTATGAGTTTGAATTTAGATGTTTTGGTTTATTTAGATTATGAGTTTGAATTTATATGTTTTGGTTTATTATGTTTCGGGGGATATATATGATTCATTTGGACATATTATTTTGACCATATATTGCTGAAATTTTTTCAAATACTAAAGTTGACATTAGCTATAGGCATTTTTTATTTTTTTATTTTTATTTCTTATAAATACTTTTCCAAATTTTTATTGGATGTCTAAGTGTTGGCATGAGGTTAGAATTGTGTGCCTGGGATGGGGCAATGGGGTGATGTGAGTATGTGTCGTGCAACTCATCAATGCCTATATCTCTTGGGTCATGGCGCAATGGTGTTGTTACATCTCATCACCATGTTTTTTTTAAATACTTTTCTATATTTCTATTGGATATTTGAGTGTTGGCGTGAGGTTAGAATTTTGTATCTGGGATGGGGCGGCGGGGTGACATGAGTATGTGTCGTGCAACTGATTAATGCCTATAGTTCTCGAGTCATGGTGCAATGGCATTGTTACATCTCATCACCATCACATGGCAACCACGCGTCCCTTATAAATCCATGGTCATAATTTAAAGGTTTGATATAATGGTTTGTAATAACTAGGATTGACAAAGTTGGTAACTACCCCTGTTATCCTCATCTCATTTTCATTTTGCATGTGTTGTCGGTGCTTGAGCCTATGACTGAACCAGATGGCATTTACATTGGGTTTGTACACTCGCTCATCGAAGACCCTTTAGTTTCTTAACCTACTAATCCTCCCTTACTTCGATCACTGGAATTGGATTTGGGTCGGCTTAAGTGAAACTCTAGTAAGATTCTTATCATGTTATCTTCCTTTGTGGTATTTTTAATTCACTCATTTTTTCCAATTCCACTGATAGTTGATTAATGCATCGCCCTTGTTCTCTGGCAGACTTAATATTCGTTGGCCCCCTTTCCAGACCTTAAGGGTTTCCATAAGAGAGCAATCTCTCTTTTTTCATTTTTGTCTTAGATGTTCTTTTCCAGGGTGTCTACTTCTTACCCCTACACAAGTATTTTATATTGAATCCATCTTGTGGTGTTTCGACTATATTGGTTATTATGAACATATCATTTATTTTCCTTTTTGCTAGTGTTTTGTCTTTGCCATGTCAAACAGGGTTTTGGAAGGAAAGGCACGACTGTGGGAGGGTTTCTTGCCCTACCCAGTAATTTTGAGTTTCTTATAATTACTTGTCTATACTTATGTGAAATGGATTTAATTGTTTTTAACTTATTCTAACTCTTGCGTTTTCTAACAAAGACTATAGAGAGGTTTCTTTCACCAACCTATTGCTTTGATACTCCAATCACACAAATCTTACACCTCATGAGTCAAGTATTAACTAAAACTCTAGTTCTGGTTGGGTTTTCCTGAATTTAGATAATGTTTATGATTATACTTGTTGTAGCTCAAAATGATCTATTATTTCTTTTTTAGCTTTGCCATAAATCTACCATATTTCTTGGGTGTTCTCATGTCTATCATTGTGATGACTAATGTGTTCATAATGTATGACAAGGGTTTGTGATGGGATGTGTAGAATTTGATGAGTACTTCCTAACATTGAAAGAGTTGATAAGATTCAAAACCTTTCGAGTTCTCAAACTTAGATAGGTAGAGGACTACCATAGGAATTGGATCTCTACTTAAACTTGAAATAGTTGTATTTAGGTGCAATCAAATTCATATGTGCTTTGCAAAGAATATCTTGAATCACTCAAGGCACTCGGGATTCCAAGATTAAATTTCTTTACATGTTGACAACTTATAAGGGAGAATGTGCATATTTCCAAATTAAAGTGATAATATGTCTTATATTTGTTAGCAATAGCTAGATATGTCGTTCAAAGCTTTGGGTGGATCTGTGAACCATTTTTGTCATCAAGTCTTTTGAATTAGGCTTCTAGGATTTATTTATTTTGCTATTGATCCCCTTTTTATCAAGGTTATGGGGACTTCCATTCTACCAGCTTCCTAGTTATTTCAAAGATGGAGCGGCTTGTTTTGTAAACGGTGGATCCTTAACAAAGGCCCACTTTTAGATTTACATTGCTTAGCTATAGATGTTTATGTTCTAACATTTTAATGACTAGCTGATGCTTGAAGTGCATATTCGCAACAAGTGGGTAGTAGTCAAAATGCTAGCAAGATGGGGAGAAAGCATTTAGTTCGCTTCATGGTCAAAAGGAGTAGATGGGGAAAGGTTTCTAGCAAATATGTATATCTTGTTCATTTTTTATTATGACAGTAACATTGGACAATTGTTCTAGTCTCAAATGGTGTGAAGAGACTAAGGAACAAAGGATCTCCAATACCCATAAATGGTTTCACGATATATGGCTCTGAAACACCTTAATTAAATTAATTAGCCAATAATTAAATAATTTCCTAAGTTTAACTTAGGAAAATTGGTAAATTAAAGTTAATTAATTAAGGATGTTTGAGATTTCTCTAGAGACTTCTATTGATGAAGCCTAATTGATTTTAGTCATTGATGGAGATTTAATCTTGGTCATCGAAGTCTCAACGAGAGATTATAAGAGCAGCTCGAAGGGATGGAGAGTGATACAATTGTGAGAGCATTAGTTATCTTGGTTGGTTGAGCTACCCAGTTCATAGCTTCAGTGAGGGCGCAGATCGAGCCAAAGGGAGAGCATCAGAGAGAGGGAGCAACATATAATTTAGGAGGAGGATTATGGAATATTTTCCAGCACTTTTCCAAAGTCGAAGTAGCAGGAAAAGGGAGGTTGATTATTTTGTAAAGTGAGTCATCCTGGTAGTGCGAGTTAGCCAATCCAGCAGAGCGAGTTGCCATAAAGGGTCTGTTTCAATTGTTGGAGGTTAGCTCTGAGTTTGAAAGGCAAAGCGAAAATTTTCCAAATGCAAAGGGAGGCTAGACAATGCAGTTGGAGGCAGATCTAGGGTTGTACAATTTGCATAGAGCCAACAGTGCGCATTTTGGCTAGTAGTGTGAGCAGGCTAGAAGGGGTCAAATTGATTTGCAAAGGAGATTCTTGATCTCTAGATTATTTGGCCAGATATTTACAGGAGGATTGTAAGATGAGCATTCAGATTGTTGTACTCTCAAATTTGTTTCATAATAATAAAATAAACTCTCATATGTTGCATCGGTTTTCCCTTAGAGGCTTTTCCATGGAATTTTCTGTCCAAAATAATTGTGTCAATTTTTATGTGTGTGCATCTATTTCTCAGTTCATAATTTTACTTATGCAACATAATTTTTATTGTGAAGAATTGGAGTGTGATTTATTTGTTATTTGTCGTAAAACAAATCAAAATCTAATCAGTGAGAAGAATAAACTCCAGTTGCTGTGATTTAAGGAAATTTCACATGGTATCATATCATTATTGATAAGATATGAGGCTAAATGTAAAATATTGAGAGATCATGCAGTTTCAGATGGATATCTGAAACACAAAGTTGAGATCTGCACAGGCCAAGCCAGAGGTGCAAATTCCAGACAGAGGAAATTTGATTTCCAGATGTAGTCGGAGGAAAAGTTTGAATAGACTCGAAAGTCGAGTATACAGGCAGTGTGGTTTCCAAAAAGTAGTTTCGATGAGCATATCAGTTGATTCGCAAAGCAAATCTAGTTGCAGAAGATTTGCAGCAAGGGTTGCAGTTACAGATCTGCGCAGAGCGGGAAGAGAAAAGCACACAGGATGGAGATTTCCAATTTATTTCTTGGAGGGTTTCCAGTTTCTGAGAGGAGATCTGTGATTTCCAGCAGCAATAGGCCATGACAGATTTTCCAGGCATCTAGTGCAAGCTTCAGGAGTAGCAGTGCGTGTGCCAGATTCAGGAGGAATTCTGAAAGGTAGAGTGAGTTTCATAATGTATGACAAGGGTTTGCGATGGATGTGTATGGGAGGTGTGGAAATTAATGAGTACTTCCTAACATTGAAAGAGTTTATAAGATTCAAAACCTTTCGAGTGCTCACACTTAGATAGAGGACTACCATAGGAATTGGATCTCTACTTAACTTGAAATAGTTGTATTTAGGTGCAATCAAGTTCATATGTGCTTTGCAAAGAATATCCTGAATCACTCAGGGCACTCGGGATTCCAAGATTAAATTTTTTTACATGTTGACAACTTATAAGGGAGAATGTGCATATTTCCAAATTAAAGTGATAATATGTCTTGTATTTGTTAACGATAGCTAGATAATCGTTCAAAGGTTTGAGTGGATCTGTGGACCCTTTTAGCATTAATTCTTTTGGATTAGGCTTCTAGGATTTATTTATTTTTCTATTGATCCCCTTTTTATCAAGGTTATGGGGACTTCCATTCTACTAGCTTCCTAGTTATTTCAAAGATGGAGCAGATTGTTTTGTAAATGTTGGATCCTTAACAAAGGCCCACTTTTAGATTTACATTGCTTAGCTATAAATGTTTACGTTCTAACATGTTTAATGACTAGCTTATGCTTGAAGTTCATATTCGCAACAAGTGGGTAGTGGTCAAAAGGCTATCAAGATGGGGAGAAAGCATTTAGTTCGCTTCATGGTCAAAAGGAGTAGATGGGGAAAGGTTTCTAGTAGATATGTATATATTGTTAGTTTTTTATTATGATGGTAACATTGGACAATTGTTATAGTCTCAAATGGTGCTAAGAGACTAAGGAACAAAGGATCTCCAATGCCCATAAATGGTTTCACGATATATGGCTCTGAAACACCTTAATTAAATTAATTAGCCAATAATTAAATCATTTCCTAAGTTTAACTTAGGAAAATTGGTAAATTTAATTTAATTAATTAAGGATGTTTGAGATTTCTCTAGAGACTTCTATTGATGAAGCCTAATTGATTTTAGTCATTGATGGAGATTTAATCTTGGTCATCGAAGTCTCAACGAGAGATTATAAGAGCAGCTCGAAGGGATGGAGAGTGATACAATTGTGAGAGCATTTGTTATCTTGGTTGGTCGAGCTACCCAGTTCATAGCTTCAGTGAGGGCGCAGTTCAAGCCAAAGGGAGAGCATCAGAGAGAGGGAGCAACATATAATTTGGGAGGAGGATTATGGAATATTTTCCAACACTTTTCCAGTGTTGAAGTGATAGGAAAAGGGAGGTTGAACTATTTTGTAGAGGGAGTCGTCCTGGTAGTGCGAATTAGCCAATCCAGCAAAGCAATTTGCCATAAAGGATTTGTTTTAGTTGTTGGAGGTTAGCTCTGAGTCTGAAAGGCAAAGCGAAAATTTTCCAAATGCAGAGGGAGGCTAGATGAAGCAGTTGGAGGCAGATCTAGGGTTGTACAATTTGCATAGAGCCAACAGTGCGTATTCTGGCTAGCAGTGTGAGCAGGCTAGACGGGGTCAAATTGATTTGCAAAGGAGATTCTTGATCTCCAGATTATTTGGCCAGATATTTCCAAGAGGATTGTGAGTTGAGCATCCAGATTATTGTACTCTCAAATGTGTTGCATAATAATAAAATAAACCCTCATATGTTGCATCGGTTTTCCCTTCGAGGCTTTTTCGGGGAATTTTCTGTCCAAAATAATTGTGTCAATTTTTATGTCGTGCATCTATTTCTCAGTTCATAATTTTACTTCCACAACATAATTTTTATTGTGAAGAATTGGAGTGTGATTTATTTGATATTTGTCGTAAAACAAATCAAAATCTAATAAGTCACAAGAATAAACTCCAGTTGCTGTGATTTAAGGAAATTTCACATGGTATCATATCATTATTGATAAGATATGAGGCTCAAGTTAAAACATTGAGAGATCATGCAGTTTCAGATGGAGATCTGAAGCACAAAGTTCAGATCTGCACAGGCCAAGCCAGAGGTGTGAATTCCAAACAGAGGAAATTTGATTTCCAGATGTAGTCGGAGGAAAAGTTTGAATAGACTTGGAAGTCGAGTTTACAGGCAGTGCGGTTTCCAAAAAGTAGTTTCAATGAGCATATCAGTTGATTTGCAAAGCAAATCTAGTTGCAGAAGATTTGCAGCAAGGGTTGCAGTTGCGAATCTGCGCAGAGCAGGAAGAGAAAAGCACACAAGAAGAAAATTTCCAGTTTATTTCTCAGAGGGTGTCCTGTTTTTTAGAGGAGATCTGTGATTTCCAGCAGCAATAGGCCATAACAGATTTTCCAAACATCTAGTGCAAGCTTCAGGAGTAACAGTGCGTGGGCCAGATTCAGGAGGAGGAATTCCAAAAGATAGAGTGAGTTTCCTAGTCGTGGAGTAGCAGGTAGTGCAAGAGCCAAAGAAGGACTTTTGGAGGCAAGCAGGAGCATATTTACGTATTCCTAAGGGAGTGCAAGTAGCAAAGGGAAGACCAAGCATGGAAGAGAAGGATATTTCTAGATATAGTCTCTAGTTATTTGAGTTTCATAGAGATGTCCATAACAAGACTCGGGGATCAAGACAAACTTCACGGAGCATCTAACTTTGGCATTTGGAAGGTCCAAATGCAATTCCTTTTAGATGAGCATGGTTTGAAGGATTTCGTGACAAATGTCATGGAAGAGCCGATGGATCCACAAAAGCTGACAACCTTCAAAAAAGAGATGGCCAAAGCTAAGAGAAGGGTTTTGGATGGTGTTTGGGATCATGTCGTCTCGCATATTGTAGATAAAAATACAACAAAGGACACGAGGGACGTCATCTTAAAGTTATACAAGAATCCATAAGAGAATTGCAAAATGATTCTCAAGGAGAATTTGAAGACCACTAGGATGTAGAAGGGTTAAGGCATTAATTCCTATCTTACGAGATTTCAAAATGTCCGAGATGAACTTGCAGTGATTGGAGAGAAAACATATGATGATGAGTTGGTGTGTACAACTCTAAATGGGTTTTCTAAGGAGTGACATATATTTTTCCAAGTTATTTATGGGCGCGACACACTACCAGGTTGGGATCACCTATGGAGTGACTTCACTTATGAGGAGCTAAGGCTTAACCTCGCAGAAGGCATTATTAGTGGTAGCAATAAAGCACCAAAAGTCAAGAAAGAGGAAGGGGAGAACTTAGCCCTTGCTAGTAAAGGGAAGGTGAAGAAGGGTCCCAGTCAGGGACAAAAGTCAAAGGGAGGCGAGAAGAATAAAAATGACCTTTCAAAGGTAAAATGATTTGGATGTGGTGAGCTTGGCCACTACGTCACTTAGTGTCCAAAGAGAAATAAGGACAATAAGGGGCAAGAGAAGGTGATAGCTTTGGCAGAGATAGATGAGTTTACCTCCATGTTGGAGGAGTTTGCATTGATATCATCTATACCTCTAGATGGAGGTGGAGCGTGATGCTTCATAGTTTTAGGATTGGGTAGGATCTGTGGGAAGAACATTATTCTCCACGTGGATTTATTCCTTTTCTACGGTAGCCCACAGTACAGAGTAGCAAGATCAATGTTGAATAGGCATAGTCAGATCTTGAGGGATAACGTAGAGCTTGTTGCATTCTTATACTAGAGAGGCACAAAGATAGTCCAGGCGAGGTCAAATGCTTAGTAGATAGTGTAAAGCTAGTTGCAGTCACAAATTCAAGCAACAGTTACAAAGTCAGTTGTAGGGAGACAATAGATCATTAGAGATCAAGGTTATAGTTGCAGTTGTAGGAAATTCGTGTGATTTGAGGAAGTAGTGTGAATTGCCCAGTTGTAGATTGCAGGTGCAGTTCCAACTAGAGTAAGATTCCATGAGGGAGTTTCCATCGAGGAGAGATTTTCCAATTTTGTTTTAGAGAGAGATCAGATTGTTGGAAAATTAGAAAGACAGAAAGATTTTCTTTATGTTGATAATTACTTGTGATATTTTAACTTTCTTATGTTCTTATTTTACTTTAGTTCATCAAGAAATTACCAAAACAATAACACGAAGATCATAGACACTAGATGTAGGCAGATAACTAGGGAAAAACCCCTATCTAGGGGAAAACCCAATCAACAACTCTTCCTTTAATAATTTCACAAGATGATCCAAGACTTCTTGACCTAGACACAGACTTCCTCCAATCACCAAGTCAACCCTTCCTTTCTTCTACAGATGATAACCTTCCAGTAACTTTGACCCAACACTTTGATCTTCAACTTCCCCAACAACAGAACTTTGACCTAGCAGAAAACTTTGACCCAGCGTAAACTTCGAACCAGCAGAAACTTCGACCCAATGGTAACTTCAACCCAATAGAATACAGGATTTTGACCTTCCCAATAGTAGAATTTCGACCTAGTAAATAGCCCACTAAATCCATGTGTGTGTGTGTGTGTGTGTGTGTGTGAGAGAGAGAGAGAGAGAGAGAGAGAGAGAGACAACCCAGAAAACTTCTATTTTCTTTTTCCAGCAAATATCCTCCTTCTTCTGCAACTTTGTAATTTTTCTACTTCCTCTACTTGGATATCAAACTTGTGTGAGAGTGTCTCCCAAATGAATTGAATTGGTTGTATATATACCCTTTTCTGGAGTTCGAATTACCCTCATGTAGGCCGACTTGGTGTGGAGGTGACAAATGACTTATTTTACTCAATATTAATTATTTTTACATGGTTCAAAATCCCAAGAAGGGTCTCTTTAAGTGGACAATGACTCTAATGGCTCAAGACAAAACCTAGAAGTCCTCAATGGTGACTTTGACCTAAAACATGATGACCTAAGAATGAAACCCATGCTTTAACAATTCATAATAATAATAATTTATTTTATTTCTTTTGATAAGTACATTTCATTATGACTCAAATACAATTATTAAGACTGAACCTAGTTACATTCTTCAACACGGATCAGGTTAGATCATACTCACTATTGTAGTAGTGTAGCAAATCCTGTAGATTCACAAGCTCATGCAATGTACTAAAGTAAGAGACAAGAAACTACTTCTACTATCAACCAGTGGAAGCCAATAGATTGATGAAAACAATAATCGACAAGAGGAAGATAATCAAATACACATAACACAATAAGTATCTAGGGAAAACGATAGCTCAAAACCCCACTATTTGTATTGCATATATCAGAAATCCAAGATGAAAATACAATTCTTGTTCTCTCAAGAATAATCCCAGCACTTAGGAAAATCAATCTCCAACTCACAAGCAAACTCTTGGCCAACACTTCGCGAATTCTGCAGCTCTCCAAGTCCATATTTCCTTGTGCAATTCCTATGGCCAATCAACCCATATTAATGGGAGGCCAGTGCATCCAAAACTACGCAATCCCTTCAAGGTTTAGTTCCTAATTGCATGCATGATTTATACAACTCAGTAAATCACACAACTGATAGTACATTGTCCCTGCACTCTAGTCTCAACTAGGTCTTTCTCAAAATCGACACGCATGAGTTTCTGATAAGGGAATATTCAGTTAACTAGAGTAGCACTAGTTAATGCATTAGTGCACCAACTGACTGTTAACTCACTATTAGTTCCTCAAACAGTTTGGAACTAATTTAATTAGACTTAACTCTGTAAACTGAGTTAACTAATTACAACTCATACTTAACTCATCCTGGACCCCTATAATATAGGGAGAACATATACATGACTTCAGAAAGGCTTCCAACTCGAAGTTCCTAAGATAATTAAGTTAATTAAGCTTAATTAACTATTTACAAGTTACTATGAGAATAGAATTCAATTTTTAATTCTCAATTTAATTTAAGGACAAATTAAACTGGAATTTCTTGTTGCCATTTTTCAACACTCCCTCTCAACAAGAAAGGGATTATCAACTATCCCGATCCTGTCTCTGTGAAACTCGAATTTACATCTTGACAATTCCTTTGTCAAAATGTAAACATCTTTCTCCTCCATGGAAAGGTACTCTAACAACATAATCTGCCTCAATACACAATCTCTGAGATGATGATTTCATATATAAATATGCTTGGACCAATTATGAAAAACTAGATTTTCAGAGAGTTTGATACAACTCTGATTATCACATCACAGTTGGATCCATATGCTGACCAAAAAAACGAGCCAGGATCTTCCTCATCTAGATGGCCTCACATGTTGCTTGACTCACAGCCATGTATTATGCCTCTGCCAAACTGAGTGCAACCGATATTTGTTTCGTGTTGTACCAAGAAACTGCCGCTGACTTAACACTGAAGATCCCTCCTAATGTGCTCTTCCTGTCGGATGGACTCCCTACCCAATCTGTATCGGTGAAGCCTTGAAGTTTCACTCCCTCTATCTGTTTGTACCATAATCCATACTGAGAAGTTCCCCTAAGGTATCTCAACACGTGCTTTGCCGCCTTCCAATATAGCTTGGTAGGCCTAACCATCGCTTGACTAAGTTGGTTAACTGCATAGCACATATTCGGTCATGTGTTCACCAAGTACATGAGTGAACCCACAAGCTGCCTATAAATAGTAGCTTCCATTACTTCTCATAAAGTAGCATCCTCCTTCCTCTTGTTACCTGCAAGAGGAGTCTCCATGGGTTTGACGCTCTCCATGTGGAATCTCCTGAGTATCTCATTGGCATACTTGCCTTGAGATGCAAACAACTCCCCATCTCCCTGTCATACCTCCATGCCAATAAAGTAATGCATGAGCCCCATGTCCTTCATCTCAAATTATCTTGCAAGGTCCTCCTTGCAAGATTTGATCAACTGATCATCACCTGTCAATATGAGATCATCAACATAAAGTACATTGATTAACAGTTTACCTTCCACCACTATGTGGTATAGGTTTGCATCCACTTCACTCTTCATGAAGCCCAAACTAGTGAAGTAGCTATCTATCTTGGTGTACCAAGCACTGGGTTCTTGCTTCAGCCCATACAACGCTCTCTTGAGCTGGCACACGTGCGACTCACGATCAAAGGTTTCAAAACCTTCAGGCTGCTCTATGTACACCTCTTCCTCAATCATGCCATTAAGGAAGGTTGTCTTCACATCCATTTGATGGATCTTCCAACCCATCTGTGCTAATAGTGCCAATATAGATCGGATTGACAAGTACCTTGCAACAAGAGCAAAGGTCTCATCATAGTCAATCCCCTCTACCTGTGAAAAGCCATGGGCCACAAATCTAGCCTTATGCTTCTCCACACTACCATTTGCAGCTTGATTTACCTTGTAAATCCAATGGGAGCTCACCACTGATTTGTCCTCCGGTCTCAGGACCACATCCCAAACATTGTTACAAACTATGGAGTCATACTCCTCCACCATGGCATCAACCCAAATCGGCTATTGCACTTCTTACTTAAAGGAAGATGGCTCTGTCACAACACATTCACCCATAATAACCATGTATCCAGTGTACCTCTCAGGTGACCTCCTCTGTCTGTGCTGAGAAGTGGGTGCTCCCACATTCTCCCGTGCATCATCCAACAATCTATCAGCCTCTCTGGTGCACTTTCTTCCCTCTCTGGAAGACTCTGCCTGAGTGGATGTCTCCACTCTCGGATCCTCTACATGTGGCTACTCCACATCAATCTGAGGCTCCTCAACCTTAGGAGCTAAAATCTCCTCATCCACATGTAGCTCAAGCTCCCTCTCAAGGGAAGCTCACATGGCCTTCTCCTCATTGAATCTGACATCCCTATGAACCACTATCATACGACTGGTCAACATGTACACTCGATAGTTGTGAGGTGTATTAGTGTACCCCACAAATATCCCCAACTCTGTTGTCGGCTCAAGCTTCTTCTGTGCATCTTTAGTCACATGGCAATATACCGATGACCCAAAAAGCCTAAAGTGACCAACATCTGGCCTCTTACCAAAATAAGCCTCCTCTGGTGTCTTCATCTCAAGAATCCGATTTGGGCTATGGTTTTGATCATAAACCATTGTGTTGCATGCCTCAGCCCACAAGTGTAGTGGTAGGCCCTGATCATGCAACATTGCCCTCACAGCCCCTACTATGCTTTTGTTCTTCCTCTCGGCCACCCCATTCTGAGGAGGGTTATGGGGTTCCGTCAACTCCCGTTTAATCCCTTCCACTGCACATAAGTTATTAAACTCATTTGAGACATACTCACCATCGTTATCACTCCATTGAGATTTAACCTTCTTTCTTGACTCTTTCTCAACCAATGCTTTAAACTCACAAAACTTTGTGAAAGTTTGATCCTTTTTTCTGCATGAAAAATATCCAGCATTTACGAGAATATTCATCAACAAATATAACATAATACCTGTGTTTGGCCATGGATGTTGTCGAGAATGGACCACACAATCTGAATGGATGCTCTCTAGAATAGACTATGCTCGATTATCTGTGTCATGAAAGGAAGACTTGGTGTATTTTCCCAAAGTACACCCCTTGCATGTATCAACTTACTCAAGCGTACCTTTGGGAATACCGATAGAGATATGCTACAATATCTTCAAAGCCCCATGATGCAAGTGGCCCAATCGCCTGTGCCACAACTCGCCAACATCTCTACTCTGCACCCTTTCTGCTTTTTAGCTCAAAGTAGCACACTCCTCTACCTCCAAATTATAGAGATTCTTCACCCAAATCCCTATCTTCTTTACTTGACCCGTGGCTATGTGTCAAAGGAATGCCTTTCCTTTCAAGAAGATCACATCAAAGCCTCTATCCTCAAGCATGGAAATAGATACCAAGTTCTTCTTTAGCCCGGGCACATACATAACATTCTTAAAGGTGAGTGGAGCCCCATGCTCCCTCTGAAAAGTAACTGTGCCTAATCCAGTAACACTATACTTCCTGACATCACCCATCTCGATATGCATCTGGAGATCTTTCTCCTCCAAGTCACTGAATAAATCTTTGTCATCGGTCATGTGGAATGAAGCTCCACTGTCTAAGTACCATACACTTCCCATCATTGATGACACCATGCATGCAATGAGGGAAGAGTCCAATTCGAATTGAGAGGCCAAAGCCTCACCCGTCGCTCCTCCTGAGGACTTCTTCTTGGACTTCTTGAGTGGAAAATTTGAAGCAAAATGGCTCAGCTCATGACAATGAAGGCATTTAACTTTCGTCACGTCTTTCTTCTTACCTCCATGATAAGATTCTGATTTGGAATGGGAAGCTTTCCCTTTCCCCTTCCTCGCCTTAATCGCTAAGGCACAGTTCTCTTCATCATCAGTCTTTGATGAAGAGCCATCCCTAGTGTTCCTCCTGATCTCCTCTTGCATCAAATCTAACCATAATCGTTCCCAATTTGGCAGCTTCTACTGACCATTGAAAGAGTCATGATAACTATGCCAACTCTTTGGGAGTCCTAGAAGAGCAACACTCACCATATATTCCTTGGCAACCGTGATTCCAACACTTCCAAGTTCATCATGACAATGAGTGAACTTGCTCAAGTATTTAGAAATAGTCTCGCCTTTCTCCATTTCTATTTTTCGAAGTTTGTCCTTCAGTGCCAATTTCCTTTGGTCACTATTGTTTTGATACAAGTTCGTCAATTTTTTCGACATATCATACGGTGTTTCCTTGCTATGGAGACTCGGGACAATTTGGTCTCAAACTCCCTCAAGGATTATCTACCTCGCCTTTGCACTACAACAAAACAGACAATTTGCGCCAGATTTAGCACCAGATTTTAGTGCATTTTTTTCTCAATTGGGATGAGTAGCCTGGCGCTAAATCTGGCTCTAATGTGCAATTTTTAAAGCGTCCTTTTTTGCACCAAATTTTGCATCCTTTTTTACGCCAAATTTTCCATCATATTTTGCACCAAGATTTTCATTTGGTTTTACAACAAGTTTTGCTTCTAGTTTTGTGCCATTTTTTGCATCTATTTTTGCATCATTTTTTGATTCCTCTTTTGTGGCATTCTTTTCTTCTAGTTTTGTGTCATAATTTGCATCGAGTTTTACACCATCTTTGGCATCTGATTTAGTGCCTGTTTTTACATCCAATTTGTGCCAATCTTTGCACCTGGTCTTATGCCACTTTTGGCTTCTAATTTTGTACTTATTTTTACATCTATTTTTGCGCCAGTTTTTCTACCTTTTTTTACACCATTTTTTCTATCCAATTTTTCACCATATGTTGAATCTAATCTAGCGCCAAATTTTGCATGCATTTTTGCACCATTTTTTGCAGCTAATTTTGCATCATTTGTTGCATCCAATTTTGCATCCTTTTGAGCATCTAAATTTGCATCCTATGTTGAACCATGTGTTGCATCCACCTTTGCATCCCATTTTGTGTCTATTGTTACGTTCAATTTTAAGCCATTTTTTCGTCTACTTTTGCATTTGTTTTTGCACCAAGTTTTGAATGATTTGTTACACCTCATTTTACATCCAATGTTGCATCTCAATTTGCATCCAAACTTGAGCCATTTTTATGCCCATTGTTGCACCATTTTTTCTTCTTTTGTGTCCAATTTTACATCGTTTTTTATGTCCAAATTTGCATCATTTTTTGTATCTAATTTTGCATCCTTTTTGGCATCCGAATTTGCATCCTTTTCTTCTGCCGCATTTTGTGTCCACATTTGCATCTCATTTTTCACCTAGATTTTAGTTTGAATTTTCATCTAGTTATGCATCATTTTTGACATCCTTGGTTTCACCCTTTTTAGTCCCATTTTGCATTTTGTTTTGTGTCTTTTCTTACATCCTTTTTGCACCCAATTTTGCATCCTAATTTTACACCATTCTTTGCATCCTCATTTTGGTGTCCATTTTTGCATCCTTGTTTGTGCCCAATTTGGTATCCTTTCATATGCCCTATTTTGTTCCCTTCTTTGTCTCTAGTGTTGCACCCTTTTTTAATTTTACTTTCAAACCCTTTTTGTGTCATTGCTTGCATCTTGTTTTGATGGCTAGTTCAACATCCAATTCTACTCCCAATTTTGCATCCATGGTTACATCCACTTTTGGCTTCTTATTTAGAGTTTTCCATTTATGCCCCCCTCTATGGGTTCATTTTACTAATTTCATTTACATAGTGAAATATATCAAAGTTTCTAAATCTCATTTTGCTGTAGGATTTAATGCATGGTTAGAAGAACATAAAACCCTCTGAGTTTATCCCGGAAACCCAGGACAAACCAATTAAGAGAAAGGTTGTTCTAAGGTTCGGGATTTTGAGCAGATCAAGATGTAGAGTATAGATTAAGAAAAAGAGAAGGAATTCTTGTGAGTCCTGGCATGCAGGTCTTCTTGGAGTTTTTGTTATAGCTAGGAAGCGCTCCTAACTATCTCCAAAGCTTGGTCCTACACATAAGAGAGAGAATAAATCAACCTTCACAGCATAACATCTTGATAATTGAAACTATCATAAACATATAAATATTATTGAATAAATAAATATAAATCAAAATCCCATACATTCATTAGTTAAATAGAATAAGTAAAGAATGAATAGAAACATATGGAAGGAGGAAAAACTCATCTATATTAATAAAGGAGTTGGAGGAAAGTTACAACAATTAGATGTAGTTGCAGCAGCACCTCCTCCTACTCCTAGCTCCAAAACTCTCCCTCTCAAGATAGATCTCAGCAGCGTGACAATACAAGAACTCTCATCATTTTCTCAATGGCCAAGCCTCCAATATATAGGAAAGTGAAGGCTATGAAGATTTCCCAAATTCCTCATTAGTTCAATTTGGGCAAAATCTTTTGGGTGAATAATGTTTCCTCATATAAAAATGGCATTTTCCACTTTTTAGATGCTTTTGTGCCTAGGAAAAAGCTTCCCCATGCTTTATGGCTCTTTCTCGCTTTTGTATGCTTTTATTTTTTAGGAAAAAGCTAAATATGAGGATAAAGAGATCAAATTCCACCATATGAGTTTCTGAAAGTGAACAAGAGTGTCAAATTCAAATTCTAGTTTGCTTATGTTTAGCTTTTTTTTAATATATATTTAGTTTTAGTATTTTTTTATTTTCTAAAAAAAAATATTTAGTTTTTGGTATTTTTTTTCAATAAGAAAAATTATATATATATATATATATATATATTATAAAAATGGATTTTAAACATTCCATTCATGCTCACTTTTTTATTTTATGATAGGAGTTTAAATTATATATAAAAAATTAACTTAATGTGATGTGTTGTGTCGTTGAGATGGGTATTATACATCTCTTCCTTGCTAAGTTATAGAATGTGCTTGGGTTTTCTTAATGCAATAAAACTAATTATGTTCTTCATTATATCTTGAAATGTTCATCTTGAACCTAATAAAACAATAAAGTTAAAATAGGTTTTCCTTTGTCCTTTGTAGATCTTTGTCCCCATTAATCTTGGTCTTAATAGATTAATTGTCTTATGGTGGCCTTGAGTGGTCACTTTCATTAGTTGCATGCTTTATAGTTTTTGGTTAGTGACATTTTTTAGGCTTGATAATATATAAAGAATTCTTCGGAAGAAATCACATTGAAGATTTGGGTCGACTCATTTTGAACCAGCAAGTGTGGTTCATCTTCAGGACATGATGAAGAAACAGATCCAGGAAGAGGGTTAAATAGGAAGACAGGTCAACCTAACAGCTAGAAGAAAACGACTATGTTCGACTATGGGAGGGAGTGGGGATAGATTTGTAATATTTAATAATAACGGTTATGTCTGATAATATTCTATTCATATTTATTTATTTATTTATATTTATATTAACGGTTATATCTGATAATATATATATATATATATATATATATATATATCTATAAAATATGAAGGATTCTTAATAAACACCTATTCATATTAATGAATAATATAAATGTTAAATTGTGAATATATATATTAATAATATATAAATTGTTCACTATGAATAAAATTTAATATAAAATTGTATATATATATATATATATATATATATATATATATATATATATATATATATATATCTATATATATATATATAGATAGATATATATATATATTAGTAACAATTAAAAATATAGAAAGCACCTATTCATATTAATAAATAAAAATAATGTTAAATTGTTTAGAAACAATTTATATAAATCACTATGCATAAATATTAATATTAGAATTATTAATATTTTTATTAATATTACCATACAATTATTTATAAAATGATTACCAAATGCTTGATAATATGTTATTTAATTTATCAAAATGTGTTATTGTCCATATTATTGTTAAATGTTAATATTAAATATACTGGTTTTTGAGCATTGTTTAGCAAAACGTTCCCAAAAGGTTTATAGATTGTATTTTATAATGCAACGATTCATTGCTTGATGAAATTGTTTTGGATATTTTTTGTTAAATGATTCATTGATTGATGAAATTGTTATGGATATTTTTTTTTAGTAAGTAAAAAGTCACCTCTTTTTTAGATTTTCATTGGTCAATTTCCCTTAATGCCATCAAGTTCACCATTTGGTCCCAACTAAAGGAAATATAGGAGTCATGAACTGGAATTGTCCAAACACTTAAATCTTGAGACATGTTTTTTTTTAGTCGCATTATACTTCCTTTCTGTGTAAATTCTCGATGAAATAGTCTCATGGAACATGAGGGGCCTCAATAGTAAAGGAAAACAAATACTCCTAAAAGAAAAATGGTACGCAAAGCACCCATCGATAATGTTGACATAAGAAACAAAAATATTAAGGAGGTTCTACCTCATATAATTAGCAAATGGGGGAGGAATTTCCAAGTAGTATTATTTGATGCTTAGAGATACTTGGGTGGAATGGTTATTATTTGAAATGATCATGACATCAAGGTTACTAATATGTTTACCTCTTTTCACATTATGACAATCCAATTTTAGTCAATTAACATCGAGGACTACTACCATGTATCAAATGTCTATGACTCCAATATCGCAAATGGAAAACCTATATTCCTCAATTCTATTTCTAGCACAAGTAATTTATACTCCCCATCTCCATGGATTATTGGGAGTGACTTCAATATTATCAAATGTCTCGAGGAAAAGAAAGGATGAATCACAATGTTTAACAAGATATTTTGTAAGCTATACCATTAAAGCCATAAAGTAGTCTCCATTAAAGTTGTCAAGAAATGAGTCTCCAACCCACACATGTGGATCAATGAGATATAATACATGTGTGTGTGGTGACTAACCTAATACATTGTTCTAATAGCTCCACAAACTTATGTATTTCACTCCGTCACATAAATTGACAGTAGTGTGACATAAGTAAACCAAGAGTAGACATTAAACCCTTAGGCAACAAACATTCCCTAGATCCTCAATTAGGTGCTTAAATGATGAAGTGAAAATGCAAGGGGAAAAGAGGATTTCATGATTTAACCATCACAAACATGTGATCAAGTGTGGCTAGGAGTGTATAGATTCATATAATTTCCAAAGAGGGAGTGAATACATGAGTTACCATTAATTGGGCCTTATTTTTCTTTCTTTTTCTTTTTCTTATATATAGGACTTAGGGAATAAGGTTTTCATAAGTTTGGCACAACTCATAGATATAACATTTACATGAATTTTCACTTCAACCTTAGAGTTTAGACTTAAATAAATCATTATATTGCATCTTTAATGATTTTCGCTTTCGCTTTTTTATTTTATTTCATCACAAATGACAAAAGGGGAAATATTTTTCCACAAATCTATGAATGCTTAATCATAAAAGCGTCATGCGATGAAAACAAATTAATGATGTTATTCTCTATGAAAATGATGGGTATTCTTGAGAAAATATTATGCTTGTGGATGTCTCCTCTCTCGTTGAGAGGGAGTGAGGGTAGACACCATATTATCCATGTGTCATGTACTATGGCCAGGACTAACAATCGTAAGCCTAGTAAAGGCACCAGTAGGGAGAATGGTGGATTCGATAAACATATGGGACCAATATTCTCTGAGAATTTGTACTTTGACTAGGACTAACCGCCATAAGTCAAGTACATTAATCCAAGATAAGAATAGTCATGAGGATTGACATTTACTGGTGTCAAATATTATGATAGTGGATTAGGAAATGATCATGTGAGGACATACCTGGTGAACATCCTAGTGGGGTAAGTGCCTAAAGACGCAATGGTGTCCAAATTTATGCCTCCCAACATTGTGCTCTGATCTGATGGAGAGATAAAATTGTTAGTCAAGGCCTTGCTATTTTGACAATGTTGGCTATGATGATGTAAATCATCATTGATGCTTATCAATCCAGATCCCTTCTTATATGAATATTTCAACTTGAGAGTACTTTTTTGTCTCATTATGAGTACCTCCCTAGTTTAGAGGGAGGGTCATCATCTTCAATATTTTCATTATCATCACCATCATCGTCATCATTATTGTCATCATTTCATTATCGTCATAATCACCATTCATGTCTTCATCATGATCATTATGGACATTGTCGTCAATTTCTCATAATTATAGGTATCATAAGAAATATCATCAACCCAAAAAATGGTACGAGTGCTCGAAAAGGGTTGTTAGGACACATGATATATGCAAGAGAAATAACAACCTTATTTTTTAGAGATGATTGATGATCATCATCATCACTACCATTATCATCGTCATTGTAATTTTCATCATCCCCATCATCATAACTAATATAATTTTTATCATAATTGTTGTCATCTTCATCATGAACTTCATAATCATCATTCACGTCATTATTGTTGTTGATGATGACCAAGATGAAAATAATGATAATGATGATCAGATGATGATGACTTGGAAGACGTAACCAAAGATAATTATTATGATTATGACCATGACAACATTAAAAGATTGGGAAGAATGGTCAAGGTCATTAGCATCGTCATCATCATTGTCATTGTAACCCCCATCGCATTTATCATCATTTTCATTATCATAACAATCACAATTCATGTCATCGTCATCATCATCATCATTATTGATATTGTCATCAGTTGTTCATAATTTTCAATGTCATAAGAAATATCATCAATGCAAAAAATATGATGTGTGTTGGAAAAGGGATGCAAAAGTGAACAAAAAAATGGGGGTAAAAATAGACGTAAAATTGGATGAAGAGTGGACACAACATAAGTAGATGCAAAAAAAGATAGAAAAATTGACACAAGTGGATGAAAAAGTAGATGCAATATTTGATGCAAACCTGAACACAAAATAGGATTCAAACATGGATGAAAAAGTGGAAGAAAACATGGGAACAATAGTAGGCATAAAACTTAGCATGAATTGTGGTGAAACAAATGTGGATACAACAATGAATGTAAAAAAAAGACACAAACTTGAATGCAAAAAGGAGGAAAACTTGGATGCAAAAATGGATGTAAACATGGGCCAAACATGGGTGCAATAGTGGACAGAAAATTAGTTGCAAAATTGGACGAATCAAAAGTGGATGTAAAAGTAGATTCAAAATGGGATGCAAAAAACATAAACAATATTTGATGCAAGCTTGGACACAAAAGAGGATGCAAATGTGGATGAAATAGTGGAATAAAATGTGGGTTTCAATGATAGGCATAAGATATGGCACAAATCATAGCTCAACAAAAGTCGATGAGAAAGTGGATGTAATATTAGACACAAAAAAAGATGCATGCTATAAGGGATGTAAAAGTGGATGCGAACACGAGTGCAATAGGAGAAACAAAATTGGATGCAAAATATGGATGCAATGGAAGTACATGCAAAAGAAGATACAAAATGAGATGCAAAAGCCAACACAAAAGTGGATGCAAAAATAGATGTAATATTTTATGCAAAAGAGGATGCGAAGATGGATGCAAAATTGGAAGCAAACGTGGGTACAACAGTAAGTACAAAACATGCCACAATTTGTGTCACAACAAAAGTGGATGTAATGATAGATGCAAAAAAAGAAGCAAATGAAGATGCAAAATAAGATGCAAAAATGGATGTTAAAGTGGGCGTAAACATGGGTGCAACAATGGATGTAAAATAGGATGCAAAATTTGATGCAACAAAATTCGAGGCAAAAGTAGATGCAATATGAGACACAAAACCCGATGCAAATATTGACGCAAAAGTGGATATAAAAAGGGATGCAAAAGTAGATGTAAAATTCGATGAAAACCTAGATGTATATGAGGACGCAATCGTGGATGAAAATTTAGAAACAAAAAAGGGTGCAAAGGGAGGTGTCAAACTAGGTGCAAATTATGGCACAAGAAAAATGGATGCAATAGTGGACACAATAGCAGATGAAAAAGAAGATGTAAATATGGATGCAAAACAAGATGTAAAATTCAATGCAACAAAAGTAGATGCAAAATTAGATGCAAAACTAGACACAAACCTTGATGCAAAACTTGGCACAAAGGGGATGCAAAAATATGCAAAAATGGATGCACAAAATGATTTAAAAAATGATGCAAAAGAGAATGCAAGAGATGATGCAAAAGTTGATGCAAGTGTAGGTGCAAAAAGTGGATGCAATAGAGGATGCAAAAGTTGGTGAAACAAAATTAGGTGCCAAACTTGATGCAAAAAATGGTGCAAAGGATGGCACAAAACTTGGCATAAAACTTGGCGTAAAACTTGGTGTAAAATCTGGTGCAAAACCTATTAAAATACCTGGTGCTAAACTTGATGTAAGACTTGGTGCAAAACTCGGTACAGAATTTGCATCAAGTTTTGCACCACATTTGATAAATGGACACAAATAGCACCAAAAATGGGCTCTAGACGCAAAAAAGGAAGCAAAAAGGGATGCTAATCATAGGGTTTTGTTGTAGTGAAGATACCTCAAGAGAGACAGAAAATCTAAAAAGTATGATAGTAATACGTATCCAGAAGATGGTATTGAAACTAGTAATTGTTCACGAATCCATAAGATTGTAAGGTCATTCTCATTATCATAATCATTGTCATCATCATCACATCCTTGTCATTGTTATTGCCATCATTACATTATCATCATAATCACCATTCATGCCATCATCATTATCATTATTGACATTGTTTGCAATTGTTCATAATTGTAGATGTTGTAAGAAATATCATCAACCCAAAAAATGTGATCAGTGCTAGAAAAGGGTTGTTTAGGACACATTGATATACGTAAGAGAAATAACAACTCTATTTTTGAGAGATGATCGATGATGATGATCATCACCACCATTATCATCGTCATTGTCATTTTTATCATCCCCATCATCATCATTAATGTAATTTCTATCGACATTGTTGTAATCATCATCATCATTCATGCCATTATAGTTTTTGATGATGACCTAGATGAAAATGATGATGATGACACCAAAGATAATGCTTATGATTATGACAATGACAACATCTAAAATTGGGAAGATTCACCAACGTCATTAGCATCGTCATCATCATAATCATTGCCATCATCATCATTGTCATTGTAACCACTATCGTCTTTATCATCATAATCACAATTCATGTCATCGCCATCATCTTCATTTTCATCATTGTCAATATTATTGACATTGTCATCAATTGTTCATAATTGTCAATGCCATAAGGAATATCATCAATGCAGAAAATATGATGAGTGTTGGAAAAGGGATGCAAAAGCGAACATAGAA
This sequence comes from Pinus tabuliformis, assembly GCA_031772625.1. NCBI lineage: Eukaryota > Viridiplantae > Streptophyta > Pinopsida > Pinales > Pinaceae > Pinus > Pinus tabuliformis. The sequence goes on from CM062818.1 coordinate 1,948,822,798, forward strand.
ATGGGGGCAACAATAGAAGTAAAATTGGATGAAAAGTGGATACAACATAAGTAGATGCACAACAACATGAAAAACCTGACACAAAAGTGGATGCAAAAGTAGATGCAGTTGTCAATGCAAACTTGGATGCAAACATGAAGGCAAAAGTGGAAGCAAACATGGGTCCAATGGTAGGTGTAAAACTTGGCACAAATTGTGGTGAAACAAATGTGGATGCAACAACGGACACAAAAGCAGATGCAAAAATGGATGAAACAAAAGTGGATGCAATAGGGGATGCAAACGTGGAAGCAAATGTGGTTGCAATGGTAGGCGCAAGATATGGTGCAACAAAAGTGGATGTAACAATAGACAAAAAATATGCAAAAAAAGATGCAAAAATGGATGTAAAAATGGAAGCAAACATTGATGCAACAGGCAAAACAAAATTGGATGCAAAAAATGGATACAATGTAAGTAGATGCAAAATTAGATACAAAACGAGATGCAAAACCCAATGCATAAACCTGACACAAAAGTGGATGCAAAAATAGATGCAATATTTGATGCAAAAGAGGATGTGAACATGGATGCAAAATTGGAAGCAAACGTGGATACAAGAGTGAGTGCAAAACATGGTGCAAATTGTGGCATAACAAAAGTGGATGTAATGATAGATGCAAAAAAGGAATCAAAGTATGATGCAAATGAAGATGTAAAAAGGGATGCAAAAAGTGAAATTTAAAATGGGTGCAACAATGGATGCAAAATTGTGTGCAAAAGTGGATGCAATAGAAGTCGATGCAAACGTAGATGCAAAACGAGACACAAAACCCGATGCAAATCTTGGTCCAAAATTGGATACAAAAAGGGATGCAAAAACAGATGTAGTAGTTGATGAAAACCTAGACGCAAATGAGGATGCAAACATGGATGCAAAATTATAATCAAAAGTGGGTGCAAAAGGAGGTGCCAAACTAGGCGCTAATTGTGGCGCAAAAATATTAGATGCAATAGTGGGTACAATAATAGATGCAAAAGATGATGTAAATATGGATGCCAAACAAGATGGAAAAGTGGATGCAACAAAAGTAGATGCAAAATTATATGCAAAACTAGACACAAAACTCGATGTAAAACTTGGCGCAAAAGGGATGCACAAATGGATGAAAAAATGGATGCAAAAAATGATTTAAAAAAGGATGCAAAAAAGGATGCAAAAGTTGATGCAAGTGTAGGTGCAAAAAGTGGATGCAAATGAGGATGCAAAAGTATGTCAAACAAAATTAGGTGCCAAACTTGATGCAAAACCTGGAACAAAACCTGGTGTAAAGGATGACAGAAAACTTGGCATAAAATTTGGTGCAAAACGTGGTGCAAAACCTATTGCAATACCTGGTGCTAAACTTGGTGTAAGATTTGGTGCAAAACTTGATGCAAATTTTGTGTCAAGTTTTGCACCATATTTGATAAATGGATGCAAATAACACCAAAAATGGGCTCTAGATGCAAAAAAATAAGTAAAAAGGGACGCTAATCGCTGGTTTTGTTGTAGTGTTGCCACACACTTCTTCCATTTGGCCAATTTTTGTGCATCCAATGCTGGCTTAGGGACTTCTTGATCAATGAATTCCTTCAAGCCATTATCTTCTAGCATAACCTCCATGTTGTCCCTCCAGGCTATAAAATTCGAGTTGTCTTCCAAGGATACTCGAGCCGCAAACCATAGGATGCCATCTGCCAATCCTAAATTATGAAATGGAAATTCAAATTTCACTTGTAACCCTGAACTCAAAACTTCAAAATCTCCTCTAGTATATTGTCCTCAGCACTTATATCATGTAGAAAATCCTATAGATTCACAAGCTCATGCAATGTACTAAATAAAGCGACAATAAACTATTTCTATTATCAACCAGAGGAAGCCAATAGATCAATGAAAACAATAATCAACAAGAGGAAGATAATCAAATACACATAACACAATAAGTATCTGGGGAAAGCCACAGCTCAAAACCCCACTATCTGTATTGCATATATCAGAAATCCAAGATGATAATACAATGCTTGTTCCCTCAAGAATAATTCCATCACTCTGTAAAATCAATCTCCAACTCACAAGCAAACTCTTGGCCAACACTTAGCCAATTCTGTAGCCCTCCAAGTCCCTATTTCCTTGAGCAATTCCTATGGCTGATCAACCCATATTATTGGGAGGCCAATGCATCCAAAACTGCGCAATCCTTTCAAGATTCAGTTCTTGATAGCATGCATGATCTATACAACTCAGTAAATCATACGATTGATAGTACACTATCCCTGCACTCTAGTCTCAACTTGGGTCTTTCTTAGAATCGACATGCATGAGTTTCCGATGAGGGAATATTCAGTTAACTGGAGTAGCACTATTTAATGCATTAGTGCACCAACTGACCGTTAACTCACTATTAGTTCCTCAAACAGTTTGGAACTAATTTAAATGGACTTAACTCAGTAAATTGAGTTAACTAATTACAACTCATACTTAAGTCATCCTGAACCCCTATAATATAGGGAGAACATATACATGACTTCAGAAAGACTTCCAACTCGAAATTCCTAAGCAAATTAACTTAATTAAGCTTAATTAACTATTTACAAGTTGTTATGAGAATAGAATTCGATTTTAATTCTCAGTTTAATTCAAGGACAAATTAAACTAGAGCTTTTTGTTGCCATTTTTCAACAAGTAGTTGCAACAGTAGTGCAGTATAGCAACAAAGAAATAGTAGTAGAAATATGAGATAGATCAATGTATACAAAGTGTTGAAAGAAAAAGTTTGCCAATATACTTCTTCAGGTTGATTTGATAGTTTGGTAAAGGAAAATATCGGAAAAAAGGCCATCAAGCAATCCTTGATCTTATCTCTCCCTCCTTGGGACCATGAGCTGAGACCAAGGCATACTTGCTGCCACAAAAACACTGTTTTTGCCTTTCCATGCAATTGCTAGTGTAAGATTTTTAGTTGGAAAAGGTGATACCAGTTGTACTTGCATGTTTAGGATCTGTTCTTGCTTATTTTTCATAGTTATCATGCATGATTTTCTACCAATAAACTTTTGTTCATCATGTTTCTGGTTTTTAGGTCAAATTAGGTCAAAATAGCTAGATCTTTGGTTTTCCTAGTCTTTGTTTGATCAGTTTTCGAAAACACTATGCAAAACACCTGTGATACCTCCCTGCCTACCCTTCCTCCATCATACAACCTGCTCTAACCCCAAATTCCATATTCCTTCCCTTCATTTGCCACACTTTTCCAATTTGCATTAATTTCTACATTTTTGTGCAATATTGCTCTCTCCATCCTTGAACAAATCCAACCACCTTCATCACTCCTTAGCTTCATTTACCAGGTCCTAGACCCCTTCACATCCTCATCCATCCTCCATTTCCACTTTCCCACCATTTTTCCACCATCAACCCTCCAAAATCCTCTTTCGACTCTTCCTGTAGAACATCCTGTAGAACCCCTGCAGACTTCCTGTAGAAGTTCACGTGAGCAGTTTTTTGAGATCTGATTGCTGTGAAACTCTCTGGAAGGGTGCTAGGGAAGCCTTAGGCCCTCTTCTCACCTTCCTAACCTCCTGCAAACCCCCACTCCATTTCCTTTCGCCAATAAACCTCTACACAGTTAAAAAACAGTTAAAGCTCATGCATAATAATTCTGCCAACTTACTCAAAAATACAAAAAAGATGCTTTTTCCAAGTTTTACTTCAGAAGTAGCTTAGTCACATGCATTTTACCTTTCCAGGAGTCAATGGAATCCATTTCCATCGCTCTCATCTCTTTTCTTGCATCAGTAGGGTTAGTCGGTAAAACTAGGGTTTGCTAGGGTTTGCATTTCCTTTCAGCTTTCAGCTTCTTTCTGCAAGTAGACTAGCCTCTCTTGAATTAGCTTTCATCCATCACAGTTAAAAGCTTCTTCTAAGAGATCATAGAAGTTGGCTTAAGCTCCTAGCAGACTTGTGCCAGCTGATCAAGTGACAACCTACAGTAAGAGCTAGTACTTGTGCATACAGCACCGTCGCTTCCAAGTTTGTTACGAACTACCGGGTTGATAAAAGTAAAGAAGGGAGTGCAAGGAGTTGCAGCATTATTGTTGCAATACTGAAGCCCACCATCTTTTTGGTGCCATTGCCAGGGAAGCGTCGGAGTATTTGTGATTGCTTCTTCTATTTTCTACTGCAACCTTCTGCTAAGTAGTTTATTTCAACAAGAGTAGAGTAGTTGTTTCATTTCCATTCTGCAATTTCATTTCCGCAAAAGTAGATTAGACATTTCCTGCTTTCATTTCATTTCATCAAGTGTAGATTAGCATTTCCTGCTTTCATAGATTAGCATTTCAATTTTGCAATTTTGATTCTGCAAGCGTAGATTAGCATTTCAATTCCGCAAGTGTAGATTAGCATTTCAATTCCGCGAGCGTAGATTAGCATTTCAATTCTGCAATTTCCATTCTGCAAGCGTAGCTTAGCATTTCATTCCTGCAATTTCATTTCAGCAACATAGATTAGTCATTTCCTTCTTTCATTTCAATTCTGCATTTTCATTTCAGCAAGATATATTTTAGTTAGTTGCAGTTCAATCTATTTCAGTTTTGCAGGTACAAGCAAAAAAAAAAACAAAAACAAAAACAAAAATCAAACAAAAATATTTCCTTTCATGCCTTGTAGGAGTAGAGATAAGTCAAAAAAATGTTTGCACAACACCCCCACTGCTTCACACAACCAACCTTCTCTCTTCTTCAATGGCTAAGATTAAGAAGAACCCCTAGGTGGACAACAAGACATATTTGAGAACCTCTAGGGGAGAAGAAGAAGAAAAAATTCCTCTAGAGCAAATGGCTGAAAACAGAAATGTTGGGAGCAGTACCTTTTCTTCCAACTCATCCACTGAAGGTGAAATTGGAAACATGTGGGAAGATTGCAAGAGCGAGATAAGGCAGATGGTTGCCATGCAAATGGATACCTTGTGAATCTAAAGGAAGCAAGAGGAAGCTGAGAGGGCTTTGGCCATCTTTTGTCCTAGGTGCACTAGACAACATCCTAGGAACAAATTTCCATTGCACTCTATAGAAGTGTGTTTTGTCTATGAAAAAGACCATCCTATTAGCTCTGCTATATTCTACAACATTCAATGGATAAAAAACAGGTCTGGCAGTGCTGGTTATGTTTGCAAGAGGCTCGCAGCAGTTGGTTCCCTCTTCTCCTTCATTTTCCTTATAACTCCATAATCCCCCACTATCCCTGTTTTACTCCAATATTTAGTATAAACCTTGATTTCTTTGGCTCCCGGGCGCCAAATTTAAGCTGTCATACAACCACAGTCATATAACCTCCAAAGCAAGTGCTATCCGCCAATTCGGTGTGTTCCCCTGTGTAAGCCCTTTTACGTCAAACCCCCTGGCGCTAAGGTCTTAACCTGTATAACCGCGCGCTTTTACAAAGTCCCTGGCCCGCAGCTTTTCCTGTCACATCAGTTCCACCAAGCGCGTGCGTTAATTCCCGCCATCCGATCGTCCATCTCCCGATCTGACGGCATTCGCGCGTCCCGCCGCCTGAACATGCACGCGTGATAGCCAGCGGGGAAAGCGGTTTCCCGCAAGTCACATCCGCCACGCGTCAACGCCTGAGTGGTATCGCGACTCCTCTGTACGAATACCACTGCCTCCCATAAGCGGTGCGGGGAAACCACTTACCGCCATCCCGCCCGTTCTCCCGCTCGTTATCTCCCGTGCAACTTCCGCCCCCGATCACCGTCGGATCTGCCCGACCGTGATCCGACGGCCCACATTTCTCCATTCACGCCTTCTCTCGATACTCCCTATCAAATGATCTCCGCCGTCCATATATGTGATCTGACGGCTCATAGTCGCTCCACCCCATGTCTTCCCATCGCCTCCCGCCATGAGATCTCAGCCATCCGTCAGTTCCATCCAACGACTAACATTCATTCCCAGCCCTTCATTCATTTTCCATGCAGTTTTCGTGTGTTTGGCCTATACCATGCTTCCAAGGGACGAAGGCGATCATCCACCAGTACTCTACGCAGTTAAGCTTCAACTACTGCATTCAACGCATTGTACATCCGAAGGACGAGAAGGTATCAGTTATGGAACTCCTTCAATATAGCACTCCACCAGTTCGTGAAGTACAACAGAGTACCAGAAAGGGTCATTTTGTTCATTAAAACAATCAGATTGTAGCAGAGACCCATATCAGAAAGTTAAGGTGGTTGGTGGTCCATTATGACCCCTCCACGCATAGGATAGTAGATATTTTTGTAATCAACCTCCATATATACCCAGAAACAAGATGTAATGAGGGTTGATGGGTATTGTTTTGATGTAAAGTTCAACTTCTGGAGACTGTAACTATTGTGATACCTGCAGCATTTGGTCTTCGTTTTCAGCTAATGCAAGCTTCTTTTGTTGTTAATTGCTCACTTTCCACTTCTTCTTTGTTTCAGGTTGTGCATGTTATGCATTTTTCATGTGCTCTTGATGTTTAGCATTAGAGGGGTTGTCATCCCACCTCTGTGTTAGAATCTAGTATGTATTATGTATGCAGGTTTCTGTTTTCTTGGTGCCAGAGAGTTGTCATCGTGTCTGTGCATTAGGAAATAGATTTACAGACCTTTCTACTGGTTGCAGCTGGCTATCACATGGTCTTGTGCATCTGCTGGTGTGGTCAGTATTCTCCATGTTCACCTATTCCTTAAACTGTGAGTAATTGGTGGTCTAAAGCCTTGTAGTCTGGGGGTGTTCACCCATGTCTAGGGTTAAGCATAGTAGAAGTGGTTATCTGGCTTGAATATGCATCATTCCTTCCATTCATCCACCTATTTCCAACATTTTTGTTGAGTTTGTAATGTTCCCGAGCATCTCTGAGATACAACCTAGGAGAGTTTCTTGGGGTGATAACATTAATTGGCGCCGTTGCCGGGGAGAGGAGATTGAAGCTCAGCTTCCCTGGGAGAACGACACAGTTCCAGATTTTGATGATAGACAAGGTCTGGGCACATTTCTAGTTGTAATCATCTATCTAGCGACTCCACTGGAGGAAGACCAACATTTGGCGACTCCGTATTGAAGTTATGGCTTAGTTTGTAAGACATACTCGAAGAAATCCTTAGAAATCACCAGCTAAACTAGTGCATGACCCTGAGAGGACTGTCAAATCGAAGAAAGCATCACAGAAATGGGCATCAGGATCAGGTAAGCCTAAGAAATCTCATGCATCTCTAAAAGGTAAAGTTATAGCTGAAGATATACAGTTTGAAGATTTAGAGCCCAGCACTGTTAATAAGGAAATTCCTTCATAGATTAATACAACCCCTTGTCCATCTAGTTCCCCTTTGAATCTCAGTCTAAAGAAAGCTTCCCATATAGTCCAAAACATCCCTTTGTCTCTGTCATCTATTTTAGTGTTTCAAACTGCTCAATCTGCTAGTATCCTTCCATATATCCCAATCATGGCAGGCCAGCAAGCACCCACGAAGATAGAAAGAATCGTTGCTGCTAGATATGGACCCTTGGTCTTGCATGTTCCTTTATATCCCATGCATGTGGGAGAATATCATAAATATATGCCTAAGTTCACTGGCATAGAGGGAGTAACAGCTGAAGAACACCTTGAAGCTTTTTATAGTTATGCTGATAACTTAGATATAAGTGAAAACGATGTGTGGATGAGAGTTTTTGTCCAGATCCTTGATGGAGAGGCTAGAAAGTGGTTCAAAGAACTAACTCCTAGATCTATTGTTGATATTGAAGCCTTAGATGATGCATTTTTGAAGCACTGGGGAGATAAAAAGGACTTGTTATATTATCATACTGAGTTTGGTAACCTGAAGAGGGAAAATGAGGAATCATTGCCTGATTTTAATAAAAGATTCAATCGTATATATAGTAAGATACCAGTTGAGGTAAATCCTACCCCCACCTCTGCCAAACTCACTTATGCCAATGCTTTTGACTCTGATTTTTTCCTGTTATTGAGAGAAAGAAGATGTGCCACTCTAGCTGACATGCAGGATGCAGCACTAGAGGTGGAATCTAATATTATGGCTGCAGAAAAGCTAAAAAGTCAAGCTGATAGAAGAAGGCAGAGAGGTGAGGCTTCTTCTTCCTCTGCCTCATCTTCAGAGCCTAAATTAGATAAAATGACTAAGATGATAGAGTCATTGGCTGCTAAAATTTCTAAGCTGAAGGTTGAGCAGAATTCAGGAAAGACAAGGCAACGTAATAAATTTTCTCCAAGAAATCCAAATCCATTCAGAAGAGCAAATGAGCAGTTACAAATAATTTAGAGAGGTAAAGAACCAAATGAAGAACATAAAGTTAAAGCTCCTTTCCAAAATGTAGTCATGGAGGAGGAACAATTTGAAGATGAGGATGAAATTCACTCCATGGAAGATAAAGGCAGCGCTGCATTTTTGACATTGGTTGCTTATGAAGAATCTTTGCTGCAGGAACAAGACAATCAGGAGTGGGACAGAGAGGCTGTTCTACAGACTGGTGAACAACAAAGATATAATCTGAGATCAAATGTAAAAAATGTCAAAGAGAATCCTGCCCATAGAGCTGTTGTCCAAACATAATCACAGAATATCAAACAGAGAAGACCAGCAGCTAACTGAGTCACCCTCAAAGCTCCAGTTCAAGAGGTAAGAGGTTATGATAAGTTACCTTCCTCTTTCAGATTTGAGTCAGAAGTTCAGAAATTGAAAATATATGTGCCCCTCATAGAGTTGGTGAAGAGTGAAGTATTTAGAAAGCCTATCCTTGAAGCTCTTGAGCTAGAAATCGCACAAACCTCCACTGACTCTATCAATTTGCAAGATGATAAGCCTGTTGTTGTGCTTAGCCCCATGATTGAACCTGCTGATAATAATTCTCCATCTTTTTATGTCTCCTTGACCATTCATGACAAAATCCTCCACAACTACCTGCTAGATACAGGGGCCAGCCACAATTTGATGCCTAAAGTTGTCATGGAAGAGTTAGGCCTTGACATCACTAGACCATATCATGATTTGTTCTCTTTTGATTCAAGAAAGGTGAAATGTCTGGGATTGATCAAAGATCTAGCCATTACCCTAACTCAGCTACCCATGAAGAGTATGATGATGGATATTGTGGTAGCAGATGTCCCTCCTAAGTTTGGCATGCTGCTGTCCAGAGGATGGATTAAGAGACTAGGTGGGACATTACAGAATGATCTATCTTATGCCACTGTCCCAGTTTTTGGAGGAGAAAGCAGGAGATTGTACAGAGAAGAAGGATCCTACTAATCATCCCATATATGCAGTGGACACTGATTTAGGAGCATGTATTCTCCAAATAGAAGAGTCTCAAAAGGCCTCAATGCAGCTCAGGAAACCAATAGTTCAGGCTAAAGAAGAGAAGGGAAGTCATGTTTGGGAGATGTTATTTGATGGAGCATGTTCTAGGGAGACTGCAGGAGCAGGGGTGGTGTTGATATCTCCACAACAGAAGAGCACACAGCTGTATTTCAAGCTGGCTTTTCATGTCACTAATAACATAACAGAGTATGAGGCTCTGATATTGGGCCTTAACGCAGCAAAAGATAGAGAAATCAAGAACATAAAGGTGTTTGGAGATGCTAATCTGATCATTCAGCAAGTAAATAAAACATTTCAAGCAAAGCACCCAAGGCTGAAAGCATACTGAGATGAGGTATGGAGAATCAGAGATTCTTTTGATTATTTCTGTATTTCATATATCCCTATATCCAAAAATCAGCTTGTTGATTCCCTTGCCGTGTCTACTAGCGTGTTTATCCCTCCCATGCCTCGCAGACTAGTTTATGAAGTGCAAATGAAATACATACCATCCTTGCCTGATAATGTCCAGCATTGGAAAGTTTTTGATGATGATGATGAGATAAATAGGTTTTTGCAAGTCATTGATGAGTTTTCCGAAATGCAAATTGACCAAGAAAATGAAGCCTTGCAAGAAACCCCCCAATCCCAGCTTAGAAATAAAATTGGTAAAAATAGCATTGTCCAGCTTCCCAACAATCATATTCCTAAGGGTTTAATTCCTCTAGAAAGACTGTTTGACCAGAATGATGTGCCTTACAAAGCTGCCCAAAAAGAAGACCAATCTGCAGTCTGTAAGCATGATATAGGGAGTCCAGGTTAGCCTAGATACATAAATTTGTCCACTCATCTGTCTGCTGACCAAAGTTCTGAATACTGCAAATTAATGAAGAAATTTGCTGATGTGTTTGCCTGGGAGTATAGTGACCTGAAAACTTATGATAAAAAGATTATTCAGCATAAAATCCCTTTAGAGAAAGACACCATTCCTTTCAAACAGAAGCTGAGACCAATAAATCCTATGCTTCTTCCTCTAATTGAAAAAGAAATTAAAAAATTGTTGGCTGCCAAGATTATAGTTCCTCTTAGATATTCCAAATGGGTAGCCAACCTAGTAGTGGTGAGGAAGAAAAGTGGAGAAATCAGACTGTGCGTTGATTTCAAAAACTTAAACAAATGCTCTAAGAAAGACAACTATCCTCTACCCAAGATGGAGCATTTGCTGCAGAAGGTCTCAGGAGCCAAAGTGATGTCTTTCCTGGACGGATTTTCAGGGTTTAATCAGATTGCTGTGCATCCAGATGACCAAGAGAAGACTACATTTACCACTCCTTGGGGCACTTTTATGTATGCCAAGATGCCTTTTGGATTGATGAATGCTGGAGAAACCTTTCAGAGAGCTATGGATATAGAATTTGTAGGAGAGAAGGATAAATTTGTCCTTATCTACCTTGATGACATAACAGTATACTCCAACGGCCATCAAAATCATTCACAGCATTTGAAAAAAGTGTTTCTGAAGTGCAGAAGGTTTGGGATTTCAATCAATCCTAAAAAGTCACAATTTGCTTTAGAAGAAGGAAAGCTATTAGGACATGTTGTTTCCGTTGTAGGTGTTCAAATTGACCTAGAAGGAGTAAAAGCAATACAGACTTTGTCTGTCCCGAGATCAAAGAAGGATATTTAGTCCTTTCTAGGCAAAATTAATTTTGTCAGGAGGTTTATACCAAATTTTGCAGAACTAGTGAAGCATGTTATCTCCATGTTGAAGAAAGGGTCAGAGGTTAGATGGACTGATGTAGCAAGAGGATCTTTTGAGTCCATTAGAAAAGCTATTATGGAGGCTCCCTTTTTAATAAGTCCAGACTACAGCAAGGAGTTCCATGTATTCTCATTTGCCTCTGAAGACACCATTGCAGTAGTTCTATTGCAAGTAGATGAAGAAGGCTCAAAGCATCCGATGGCATTTTTCAGCAAAAACTTGAGGGATGTTGAGCTGAGGTATGACATTATTGAAAAACAAGCATATGCCCTTATCAAATCCTTGAAAGCTTTTAGAGTGTATATTCTGCATTCCAAGATAATTGCATATGTACCCTCTGTTGCAATAAAAGATGTCTTGACACAACCTAATGCTGATGGAAGAAGGGCTAAATGGATCGCAAAGTTGATTGAATTTAATATAGAATTAAAACCCACCAAGCTCGTCAGAGGTCAGGGTCTTGCCAAGTTATTGGCTAAAGAAAATTGCAGATCATTAGATATTGATTTCCTGTTCACAATTGGAGTTTCTTTACAAAGTTTGCCTCTTCTTCATCTAATACATAACTTGATTCCTTAAGCTCCTTTTCTTTTCCTTTAGAAGTAGATTTGAATGTTGCTTCTATGATATTTGGAGGACCCCCTTTTCTCATTCCATAGGATGTTAAGATCCCTTGAAGTTGGTCAACAGTAAGGTTGTTCAAATATTGCATTTCTTCAATAGCAGAGACTTTCGAATCGAATTTTAGGGTTAGAGATCTTATATTTTTCTCAACAAGCATCAATTCTTTTACTTCATCACCAAGATTTCTCATTGAGTTAACTATATCATCTACCATAAGAAAGAAACTTGCAATACTTTCATCACTATGCATTCTAAGGGTTTCATATTGAATTCGAAAGGTTTGAAGTTTTGAACTCTTTGCCTTAGTATCACCTTCATAACTCTGGATGATCTTGTCCCATATAGCCTTTGCGGTATTCAACTTCACGACCTTTACAAATTTTGATTATGTCAAGCTTCCTAACATAGTGTTGACAAAATTTGCATTGGTCTCATATTTTTTTATTTTCTGCTTCATCTGTAAGAATGGAGGATGGATATTGATAGCCTCCTTTAATTATTCCCCAAACATCAGCTCCAAGTGACTGCAAATAAGCTCTTGTTCCGATTTTCTAGAAAACCAAGTTGGATCAATTAAACAATGGTGGCATGATAGATGCTACTCCCTCTTGATTTCTCATCTTGATGAATCTTCCTTCAAGTGATCAAGCTTCTTCTAAAGGATTTGCTCTGATTCCAATTGTTAGGAAAAATACTTAGGGGAGGAGGGGGGCTACCTCTCATGGAAATGGTCATACGTTAATGACTTACTTAACGCAGTTGAATCCCAAAAAAAATGATATCTAATATAATGCACCGCGTAAACCCCTAATACTTAAATTCAAAAAAGAGTGAAGGGATCTCTACTTGAATGGTTCATGAGGCACAATACTTGCTAAGGTTTTGCAAATGGGGTAGCAAGCTAAGTGGGCTTGATTGTGGGGAAAACTCCACCATAAAGCGCGCTTGATCCAGAGGAGATCTGGGATGGGTGACCTCCCGGGAAGTCCTGGTTACCGGGTGCAAGCCCCGGAAGTGAGGATTGACGCTATGTGATTCATTTCACTAGTTTCAATCCCACTTTTTCACCCCTGTGAGCATCACCCGATGCAATGAGTGCTAAGTGAACAATTCAAAAATCATGAGAAATTAGTCCCTCTCATGGAAATGGTCATACGTTAATGACTTACTTAACGCAGTTGAATCCCAAAAAAAACGATATCTAATATAATGCACTGCGTAAACCCCTAATACTCAACTTTACTTTGCTCATTCCAATTTTTATGCGCGACTATTATTCAATGAACCCGCGTACATACATGAATATGATGAATGTAAACTGCATATATCCAGTCAACTAGCTTTACATATGATTTATCACCTGTTAATCTTTAACCAGAGCATTATTACTTAATTAAAACATGTATAAAGTAGAAACTATGAGCAGTAGAGAGCAGATAGATCATCAACACATAAGAAAAGCATCAACACATATGAACTCCAAGATTTTAGGTGGAAACCCAATGTGGGATAAAACCAATGTTAATGTCGTCTATGTCATCTTTTAAAAATAAAATAATCTTCTTACAATCTTGTACTGGTGCAAACTCTAACCACTACGCAGGATCCTACCTGTAGAAGGCTTCAACCTTCTCTCGTTTTCCAGCTCCTACTGGAAGGGAGTTGCAACCCCCTTTTTGAAGAATGTTATCCTCAACTCCTTATGGATCACTTTTCAGAATGTTTCAAACTAGATCCACTTTCAAATATTCTAAAATCAATTACTCAAATACTAAACCAACTGAATTATCAAATCAACTATTGTAACTAATGCAACTAGATCAAACAAGATCATAACAAATCATTCCAATGCGTAGCCATTCGTCAATACACCAAGCCAAACACTATTACTCATCACAAAAAGCAATTGCTGCCACTGCAAACCTTGATCAAGCATACATTAGATTGTATATGCTATTATTCTTAATCATACCTGCATGTATGCGCTTCCCCTGACAAATACCCACATATAGATCTAAAAAATACTGATACCTAAAATCCAATCAATGTCACACTAAAACAATCATCGTATCACGAACTAAACCCACCACAAATCACATAACCAAATATATTTCATTATACAGTAGCATCACCACTTAGTTAACGTTTCATTCCATAATCAGTTCAACCCAACCAGTATTGTTAAACACACATCATTATGAGAGAGACATTATTGACAAACAACAACAAACATATATGAACTGATCAACCATCATTAACAATTCATGCTTCAAATCCCTAGTAGTTGTACGTGACTTTTATAAAGAACACACGCGTATGTACACGCTTTTAATATTTCACACCTGCATACAGATCCTGAAATTTTGAAAAATATATATGTGACCCCTCTAAAGTAGATATGTGTATGCATGCGACCTTTCTAAAGAAAACCCGTGTACATATTTGCAATTATTGAAACATTCCTTCTTTGCAACCACAAAACATATTTCACAACCCTTGCTGTCACATGTTCATGTCAAAACATCATTATGATCACAGATTTATCATTGTTAGTCATAATCATAAAGGATCAAGCAAGCAAATTTATTAGCCACTACAATGCTTTTAGATCTATCAAATTTGAACCTCCTTCATGCTCCTTGGTGCACACATGTTTCATGTCAAACCATTCATTAATAACCCATAACTTGCATATATAGCACTTTGATCTCCATCTCCTTATATAGCTTAGGCCTTAGCCAATACCTTAGGCCAATCCCGTAGTAATGTCGATGGTATTCTTTGACAGGATCAAATATCCGTTGTCAGGGTCATTACTATGGGCCAATACCATGGTAAGTACCCCTAGTATTGAGAATATTATGGTGCGTAAATTGCACACAACTTTTCTTCACCATACCCACGTATGTACATAGTCTTTGTTCACAGGACCCGCATATGTTTTCCTACACTTTACCTTTATCATTCCTCTATCTCTTAACTAGTATTCCTTCGTCCAATCTCTTTGTCACATCTATACTAGCCTGTATACCCATCCTGCTGATCCGGATTTAAACAGGAGCGCAACAAATTACAGAGATAACCATATACATAAAGATGCAGCGGAAATAATACTTCATTTCATTAATGGAAAATACTGAAATATGCTTACAAACAGAAATGGAAATAAACTAGCTAGGGCGATGGTAGCTTATCTCTGAGAAGAGATGTGATGGCTACATGCCTCTGAACTGAGTTACAATGAGGCTCGAAGGCCTATTTATTGTTGAGAAACAATGGAAAACCCTTAACATTCCAAAACCTAACCCTAGGAGATGAAACGCCAAACTGTGGGCCCCGTTTGGGTAAATTGGTACATCAACTTCCCCGGGTCGTAACTTTGGCATACGATCTCCGTTTGACGCGTACAATAGCTCGTTAGAAAGATCTATCCGAGCACTACCACTTTGGGAAGGGCAACATAGGTCCATGGACCCATGTTGCCCCCAGATTTCCCAAAAAACGTCGTTTAGGGCCTCAAAACGGCTCCAGAAGTTCAGGACCCGAAAAACTGCTAAAAATAGTAAGTTGTGCTACAATTAAGGAAACTGAAAATGCTGAGAAAGACAATGGTGGGGGTCCAGGTGGACTTGGCAGGTGGCCACCAATATCCACCTGGATCATTCCTCCCCCCTTAGGAAGCAATGGTCCCCATTGCGTTGAGCTCCTCCATGAGATGAGGAAACTTCTGCTGAACTTGTTCCCTGGTGAGCCACTTGCCCTGCTGAAGGAGTTGGCCCGCTTTGACAACTCGATACAGTTGGATATTCTGTTGGCGAGTGTTCTTGATCTGTGTGTCCATGATCCGATCAGTTGCAGCTTGTTCCATGCAATCTGGATTTAATTCTGTGGGTTTGAGCTGTTCTGCAATGTCGGATGTGTCTAGCAATGGTGGAAAGTATGGCCGAAGGCGGTCCACATTAAATACTGGGTGCAGGCCAAGGAATGGGGGAATGCTGAGCTCAAATGCATTGTCTCCCATAGCCTTAGTAATGGTGTAAGGACCATATCGGAGTGGTCTCAATTTTTGATAGGCTCCAGTAAGGCGTTCCTTTTGCAAATGCAACCAGACTTTGTCGCCCACCTGAAACTTGTGTGGCACCCGATGTTGATCATGTCGCTGCTTGTACTTGGCATTTGATTTCTCAAGAATGTCATGGACCTGCTGGCGAATATGTTGGATGCGCTCAATGAAGCTGGTGGCCTTATCTGTTTCGGACTGGACATGAGCTGAATTCATGTGAGTAGCTGCAAGTGGCATGGCCACATCAATGGGGCATAGTGGCTGGAATCCCAAACCCACCTGAAAAGGGCTATGGCCAGTGGAGCTGTGAAGAGCTCGGTTGTAGCTGTGCTGAACGTAGGGGAGGCTCTCGTCCCATGTGCGTGGATGCTTTGAGTTATACATGCGCAGAATGTGCACAATCATCCTATTGACAACCTCTGTCTGGCCATCAGTTTGAGGATGGAAGGCTGTGGACTTCGTGAGTTTGGTGTCCAGCATTGACCAGAGACTGGACCAAAAGGTGCTGAGAAACCGACTGTCCCGATCTGAGATGATAGACTGTGGGATCCCAAAGTGCACCCACACTCGTTCAAAGAAGAGTTTAGCAGTGGCTTCTGCTGTGATATTCTTCTTGCAGGCCATCATAATGGCCATCTTTGAGAACCTGTCGACGACCACAAAAACACAGTCATTTCCATGCTTAGTGGAAGGAAGGCCTGACATGTAATCCATGGAGATGGATTCCCAAGGTCGACTAGGGGTAGGCAACGGGGTATAGAGGCCTTGCTTCTTAATGGTCGGTTTGGCAATGGCACAGGCAGTACATGATCAGATGTACTTCCCAACATCCTGTCGAAGATTCGGCCAATAGAAATAGTTTTGCAGTACTGCCACTGTTTTCTCGACCCCGAAATGCCCAGCAGCCCGACTGTAGTGTGCTTCCCAAATCATCTTGGCACGCTCGCTTGAAGGAACACAAAGGTGACCGAGGTGGCATAATAGGGCATCCTGGAGGTGAAAATCTGCAACCTGCCGACCCTCCAAGAGTGTCTGGTATGTGTGGCCGAATTCTGGGTCGCTTTTGTAGAGAAGTGGCCAATCAGAAGTCTCGTGCCCGCAAGAGTTGAGCACGGTGGTTAGCGCCATGATCGGTGGTCGACTGAGGCAATCTGCAACATTATTGGTGCTGCCCTTTTTATACTTGATATTCAAGTGAAACTGTTGCAGGTATGTAGACCACTTCTGATGGCGATCATTCTGCAATTTCCCTTGGGTCTGTATGAACTGCAGAGGTCGGTGGTCTGTGTGGATGACCGTTTCCTTCCCCAAAATGTAATGCTTCCATTGTCGGCAAGCCTGTACAATGGAATACATCTCTTTATCATAAGTGGGGTACTTCCGGACTGTGTCTGAAAGTGTTTCACTGTGATATGCCACTGGATGTCCATGTTGAGTAAGGACTGCCCCAATAGCATAGTCAGAGGCATCTGTCTCGACCTCAAATGGTTGTTGTAAATCTGGTAACGCGAGCACTGGTGCCGTGCAGAGGCGATCCTTCAACTCCCTGAATGCCTTCTGTTGAGATTCAGACCAAAAGAATTTTGCTTTCGCCCCGCCCTTGGTGACTTGACTCAAGGGCCAAGAAATATGAGAAAATCCCAACACAAACCTGCGGTAGAAGTTGGCAAGACCTAGAAAGCTGCGGAGCTCTGTTAGAGTGGTTGGAGAGGGCCAATCCCGAATGACTTGGACCTTGGCTGGATCGACATGCACCCCCTGTTCATCAATGATGTATCCCAGATACTGAACCTCGGTCATGCCAAAAGTGCATTTCTCCAAATTGGCACATAGCTTGTGTTGCCGCAGTGTTTGGAGAACCTGTCGGATGTGGTGGAGGTGCTCTTCCCAACTCTGGCTGAAGATCAGAATGTCATCCAAGTATACTACTACAAAGGAGTTGGTGAATGGCCGCAAGATGTCATCCATTAGCCTCATAAAGGTTGCAGGAGCATTCGTCAATCCGAAAGGCATGACCAACCATTCGAAGAGGCCCTCCTTGGATTTGAAGGCAGTCTTCCACACATCTGAGGGTTCAATTGGTACCTGGTGATATCCTGACTTCAGATCGATCTTGCTGAAATATTTCGCCCCCTTTAGTTGGTCTAGGAGGTCATCAATCCGCGGGATCGGGTACCTATTACGGACAGTGATCTTGTTCAGCGCCCGATAGTCAATACAGAGTCTCCACGTCCCATCCTTCTTCTGTACCAACACTATCGGGCTCCCACAGGGCGAAGAACTCGGACGGATGTGACCTTTCTGCAGGAGCTCCTGAATCTGCCTCTTGATTTCATTGTTCTCCAGAACGGAGCGCCGATAAATTGGTCCATTGGGTAGCGGCGCACCTGGGGTCAGATCGATGGAGTGCTTGACTTGACAGTGCAGAGGAACCCCTGCCGGGGAGGTGAAGATGTCTTCGTACTCCTCCACAATCTTGTCCATCTGTAGCTGCCGTGCAGAGGGACCCCGTTTGGAGGCCGCGGCCACTGTCTTCTTCTTCCCTTGAGGGCGTATCATCAGGAAAACAAATTTCCTGGTTTTGGAAATGATCTTACTGCATTGTTTTGCAGTAATCAAAGAGATGGCGGCAGGTGGTGCTACCTCTGGTATCCTGAACAACTTATTTCCCAATGTAATAATAACAGCACGGGGCCTTGATTCATACACAGCATGTCGCTTCCACAAGTATGGTTGTCCTAGTAATACATCACAAACTTCAAGGGGAGCAATGTCACACAATACCTCATCCGTGAAGGGCTTGATGTTGTATGGAAGGCGACACTGCTGGCTCACGCGAAGATCTCGCCCTTGGTGAAGCCACCCAATGGTGTATGGTTGTGGATGTGTTGTGGTCGGTAAGCCCAACCGCTTCACGACCTCTGCCGAAATGAGGTTCTTTTGACTCCCGCTATCAACAATGAACTGTATCGGGGAGCCCTTTACCCACATCTGGGAGTGGAAGAGACGCTCCTCCTCCTCTGGATCTTCGGGTTCATTTTTCTGGATCTTTGCGGTAGCAACAGTGGCGCTGGGATCCGCATCAATGATCTGCTTCCCTTTTTCATACCCCTTATCGGGTTCTGACTCAGAGTCGGAACATGCATCTGATTCTGAAACCTTTAGCTCAGCCACCAGTGACTGCTTGGCCCGACACTCACTTGTGTTGTGAGTGGAGCTCTTATGGAACTCGCACCATTTTCCAGTGTCCTTTCTCGGCTTCGCGGCGTTGCTCTTTGCTTGCAGCTTTGGCTGGTTGTCTTGGGCTGTCCCGCCTTGGCTTTGTCCTTTGTTCTGTGGTTTAGGGGCACCTTTCCCCTGCTTTGGATTCGCAGATCCAAAGTCTCGCTTCTTTTGTTTAAACTTCTGCTCGACCTTGACGGCATACCGGTATGCTGCGCCGAGCGAGGGGATGTTTAGGAACTGTATTTCTTCCTGGATGTACTTGTGCAGGCAGCCACGATATTTGAGTATCAAATGTTGCTTCGAATCCTTGATACCCAACTTTGTGCGAAGGGTATGGAAAAGATTGGTGAACTCCGGCACGTCTTGGTCCCTTCCCTGCCGCAGCGTGGTCCACTTTATGTATTCATCCTCATAGCTTCCGACAGGGTAGTACTGCTCCTTGATGGCATCCCGGAACGAATCCCAGGTGGGTGCGGCTGAAAATAGTGAGCCAGTACTTTCATCCTTCTGCTCGCAGTAGGTTTCCCACCAGTCCTTGACGTGGGGGGCTGCTTTGAGAAGAGCAAAAACAATCTTTTCCCGACTCGAAAATTCATGAACAGAAAAATAACCCTCTAGCAGATTTAACCATTTATCTACGGCATCAGCGTCTATCTGACCCTCGAATATGGGGATTTCAAAATTAACTTGTACCTTAAAGGGTGTGGCGTTTCCATAGGAGCTGCTGGAAGCCGATGCGCCGCTTCTGGGTAGCCGCTGAAGGATCTGCGCAAAGCTGTCCATCATCGCGTTCCGTTGTCGCTCGAGCGCTTCTTCGAGCAAGATTTTGATGGGATCTCCTGCCCCCTCGTCTTTCTTCTCGTCCGCCATGGGAGGCCGTCGGGATTTGCGAGGCTGGTCTTGCAAAGGTTCAACCAGTTCAAGCCCTAACTCCTTATATCCCGACCTTGTTGGGGACATGCAAAGAAAAACAGAGAAAAAGCAGACCGCTCTGATACCACTGATCCGGATTTAAACAGGAACGCAACAAATTACAGAGATAACCATATACACAAAGATGCAGCGGAAATAATACTTCATTTCATTAATGGAAAATACTGAAATATGCTTACAAACAGAAATGGAAATAAACTAGCTAGGGCGATGGTAGCTTATCTCTGAGAAGAGATGTGATGGCTACATGCCTCTGAACTGAGTTACAATGAGGCTTGAAGGCCTATTTATTGTTGAGAAACAATGGAAAACCCTTAACATTCCAAAACCTAACCCTAGGAGATGAAACGCCAAACTGTGGGCCCCGTTTGGGTAAATTGGTACATCAACTTCCCGGGGTCGTAACTTTGGCATACGATCTCCGTTTGACGCGTACAATAGCTCGTTAGAAAGATCTATCCGAGCACTACCACTTTGGGAAGGGCAACATCGGTCCATGGACCCATGTTGCCCCCAGATTTCCCAAAAAACGTCGTTTAGGGCCTCAAAACGGCTCCAGAAGTTCAGGACCCGAAAAACTGCTAAAAATAGTAAGTTGTGCTACAATTAAGGAAACTGAAAATGCTAAGAAAGACAATGGTGGGGGTCCAGGTGGACTTGGCAGGTGGCCACCAATATCCACCTGGATCACCTGCTACCATCATGTTGATATTTTTATCAAGTAGGTTTCCGTCAAGGACAACACATTAGTCATAATGGCAACATTCTCCATCTCATGGAGGGCCTCTAGTGCTTATTTTGTTCCCTACACTTCTCTACTACTCCCTTGCCCCTTGTTGTCATTGCCTCCCTGGCCTCTGAAAAATTGCTTCCTACATCCATTGCGATGACCCCCCTTTGATATTCATTCCCCCACCCTTCACTTATCTCCTAGGTCACCTCTACATGGGAACTAGCTTACCTGAGTACCATTTCAAAACAATGCGTCTGACCAAGGCATGACTCTGGTGATCGAGGCCCTACTAGTAAGCCTCGAGCCCAATCTTAGGCCTAGTTTGTAGCAAAAATTTACCTTTTAGCTAACCCCCCCAGAAATTCAAGATGAAATTTAGTTACTTGAATCTCGGGTAGTTCGATACTGGAATGTCATTTCCAACATAGATGATCCAGGTGGCTCTAGACACACACACAAGACAAAGAGGGTTTATGGAAGCTCGAAAATCAAAGTGATCAGAATTATTTTGAACTAGGACCAGAGCGTAGATCTTGTCGTCCTGATCGCAACGATGTGAACGGTTCGTTAATTCGAGCTCGTATGAGGGAGAACGAGCCACTCAAAGTTTTGGTCAAAGTTGGGTTGTGAGGCAGGTTTGAGTGTCCTACAATTTGACTGACCCCGGGGCATGAAACCTAGGTCCCGAAGGCAGGCGAATTTTTTGGATTGTTAATTTGTCTAATATCCCCTATATTAGACAAATTCAAAAAAATGTGCTTGTTTTATAAAATTTATCTATATATATATATATATATATATATACATACATATATGATAGCGTGGTGGGCCACCAACCCTGCCACCCCACAACAGCCAACATATAACAGATTTTTAAATAAAAAATGGTGGCGAGCCATGAACCCCGCCAGCCCCAACTCCACCGCACACCACATAAACCAAATCAAAATTAAATGGGCCGACGGCCATGACCCCGCTGGACCCTCCAACCAACCCACCAAACTCTATAAATAAATGTTAACGGGTTGTGGGCGGGCCACCTTCGATGGACTCGAGCCACACCAACCTCCGATGCCATATATTGAACCGAGGGTGGCGGGGCTTGAACCACCCGGCTAGTGTGGTAGACCCACCTCTCGGGCACCCTCACACTCCCATTTAACGCGCAATCCAAAACGTAACCAAACACCATTTAATACAAAAATCAAAACCAACAGTATGTCATTTTTTGAAGGGGCAGGATTTGATCCCTCGACCCCTTGTTAACAAACTGCCAGTTTTTACCAATGCGCCAACGACCAATGTTGGTAACTTCGCCCATGAATTCATATATAAACCCATTTTATCAGTGTGTGAGGGGACCAAACGGCGGATTTGAGGACGAAATGGTGGTGTCGAACGACGAAACGAAGGCATGGCAGCACAGAGGGGTCCGCCCTGGGCATGGAAACAAAGACACATATTTTTTTATTAATTTTGCAGGTGGAACCATGAGCCCAGAGAAGAGGCAGGCAGAACCATGATTGAGCCAAATTCTTAGGAGGGCGAAATTTTCCTAGTGTCTAAATTGGACAAACTTTATGTCGATCCTACACCTCTCAGTGACACAAACCTGATGGAACAGTCAGAATTTTGATTTGAGCAGTAGATCTTGAGACAACCCGGAGGAGGGAATCTTCAAGGAATCTAGGGGGAATCTAAAAGATTCTTGTAGCCCCAGATTTCCACTTTCTCATAATTCAGAAATTTGACAGTCGATTTTACACTATTCGACGCCACGAATATGATGGTGCAATCATATTTTCCATTTGATCATTTCATTTTTTGGCCACTTTTCAAAGTGGAGTGCAGGTGTTAGCATTCATGTGTGAGCAGCCATTTCCATGAGATTCGACGCCGCGAGATTGATGGTATGGCCAGCTTTAGCAGTTTGACATCCTTTTCTTTAGATGGCCCAGGATGTGAGGTATATGCAGTATGTTCATGTACTTCTTTTTGCTATGAGATGCATTGTGTTGCATAGATCCCTGTTTGATGTTTGATGTGGGATCTTGTTTTCTTACTTGTTTCATGCTTCTTGCTTGATGTGACGCAGAATCATTTGTGGGATGTACTTGTTGTCATGATTCGTCATGTTTTGTTTGAGATCCCTTTGTTGTTATGTTGATGGGATACTCATGTGTCGCCATGTATGTTTGCATTGAGATCCCTTTTATGCCATGTTGGTGGGATGCTCATTATCATCATGCATGAGTTTAGGTCATACTGATAGGAGTCTCTTTTGAATGAGAGTTCCTACAGCAGAACATCTCTTGGAGCCACTCCTGCATGAGGGCATTTTCCTTGTATGATAGCGACGTCACCACCTATGTACATCATCACTATTGACATCACTTAATGTAGCAGCCTACACCATTTTGACATCGGGGCCCAGAGACGTAGTCCATCCTGGACAAACTCCATTATCAACCTCTTGTTATTTTATGTTGTTGACTCTTGTCATGTTCCTTCTTCTTTACAACATGCATTTATGTTCCTTTATGTTATTTTAAAAGAAATTCTAATCACATCACGAAAGTAAAAGATCTTGGTTAAATTCAGGAGTTGAGTCAACTCGGATCATCAGATATTCAGGTTGATGCTTCTGATTGGATTGAAGATCCTGAAGATGTTAAGGGTCGTAGGAACCATTACTTCCACTCCATCACTTTGTGCTGGAGGATGAAAACAACGTTGGGTCATATCATCCAAGAAAAGTAGGAGGACCATAATGAAATCAATGTTCGCCTCAATGACATTCAATAGGTTCAGAAACATCTTCTTTCTTATCTAGTTAGCATAAACACTCGATTGGTGCACATTGAAATGAATCTTTGGTTTGGGAGATAGTCCCCACTAGGTTCGAGCACATAGGATCCAAACCCTACAACTTCTTTTGAGGATGGATGAATGTCAAAGCCCATTATTATTTGATACTTATGTTTTATTAATTTCATTTTACTATTTTTTATGTTTTACAGCTATGGTCTATCTATTACATCGAGTGGTTATTTTGTAATCTTTATGAGGACATTGCCAAAATTTTCCCGTGTTTTAAAGATATTCATGTAGTAGTTTTGTTATGGTTAATTTTGATATACAAAACTCTTCATTGCCATTGGTCTGGTTCCCTTTATGGCAGACCACAATAGTAAGACTACTAATTTTGTATGACTAAATTTTGATTTAATAGGAACCAACAAATTAACAATAAATAAATAAATAAAATTATTTATTTAAATAAAATTATTAATTTATTAATTAGTTAATTTAAAACCTTTTTTTTAAAGATAATTTTATAAAATTTCATCTACATCTTCCAATCTTATTCATTATTTTAAGCAATATCTTTAAGAGTTTGGTGCAAATTTTAAATAATTTTGTCAAAAAACTCAAAAAATGTATTACATAATTAAAGGATTTTATATCTTATGTAATATTGTAATGGCAAATGTATATCAATAATATTTATTAAATATTGAGGTTAAAAATGATCTAAAAATATATATTAATTTTTTTTTTATCGTTAAAGGCTATTCTACTTCTATTATTTACAGTAAAAACTGAGAAGGATTACATTCAGGTTTATACATTGCGAGAGGCCTGGGTTGGCGCTCTTGCTCATCGAGCTGCATTGAGTCCATTGCCCTTGCAGGGGCCTTTTTCCAGTGCTTAAGCGCCCACGCAGGGGCCAAAAAAGAGACCAATCTCATGTGCATTCTGTGCAAACTGAGAGCCCTTGCCAGAGCAGAGGGGCTGTGAGGACTAGAAACTTTAATAAAAACCATCAGAGACCCACGCAGGGGCATGAAAGAAACTTCCAAACCCATGCAGGGGCGGAAAAGAACCTTGAAGAGAAACCATCAGAGACCCGCGCAGGGGTTCGGAATTACTTTGAGCGTCAAAATTATCTGACCAAGCAAAACGATTAACTCTATATCTTAAGCAATTGTGGCGAATTAAACAGTAGACAAAAAAACCTGAGTGCCTACAGAGAGCTGGAATTGTGTTGAGCGCGCGACTAGGCATCAGAGTCCTCCTCCGAGTCTTCTGGATAGATGCAGTATTCTCCTTCTGGTGGAGGTCCCAGTCGTATTTAGCTTTGCCCTTTGCTGTTGCTGGTTGGGAGGCTGGCAGAGCAGCTTCAGGCTCAGATGGTGCCCCAGCTTTGTCCTCAACTGCTTTGGAACTCT
Source organism: Pinus tabuliformis (assembly GCA_031772625.1). Lineage (NCBI taxonomy): Eukaryota > Viridiplantae > Streptophyta > Pinopsida > Pinales > Pinaceae > Pinus > Pinus tabuliformis. The sequence continues at coordinate 1,948,847,735 of CM062818.1, forward strand.
CTGCAGGCTGAATTGGGGCATGGGGAGTATCCATTGGTTGAATGGGAGCTTGGGATAGTTCCCCCTCGATTTCTTTCGCCTCTTCCACAAATAAGACTGAAACATGAGCCTGGATGCTCGAATTACCTTGCAGATTGTTGATAGAGAAAATCGCGGAGCCGAACGCCGGAAGTGGAGCAGCTTCTGGGTTCTGTGGCTTGGCTTCCATAAATTGCTGAGCTTGGATGGGGTTGGCTTCCTCCACCCTGTGACAAAGGCATCGGCAGCAACTTGAAGCCCGATTGACAGGGGGACGCGAAGCATCTCTTCTTCCTGTGCCGCGTCGACTGAAAGGCCTTTTCCTTGGCGCCATAACTGCCCACTTACCAACACTTCCACTGCACCAGAGAATTCGCAGGTGGCTCCTAGAATCCTCTCTGAGCCCTGAAACCCACACCTCCACCTCCGAAGATCGAACTGCCCGACATTCTCCATCTTCTGCAATTTTATGCATCGGTGGTTCACCTTGGAGCTGGTGCCCCATAACTCCCGCCTGCCTCTGCGTTTATGGTTCCTCTCAGACCATAAATGGCCGTCCCGTCTTCCTTTGGCTCTCACGCTCGCTGGCCAGGGCGGCGTGGAGCAATTAAGGAGAGACTCGACCTTATGCTTGCCCATGTACACCATGTGGCGTACCATGATCTCCCGACGTGGCACCCGCATCCGGGAAAAAATATATATTAAATTGATTTAAATAGTAAATTATTATTACTGTGAGAACAAATAACCTTATCATTTCATGGAATATTTATATCAACATAGGATGGATTTGGACCTTGTCTGGAGTGCGTTAAGAAGCATCTTGGCATCTATTACTATTATCTGTTCATTGGGCAACAACAAGAAGTTGATCTAGGTTGTAGCAACAAATTCAGAGCCCTCTTTCTAGTCTCCACAATGTTACTATGTCTTTGGTTTTTCAATTTCCTACTTCTTTTTACAACTTTAAATGATTTTTTTTCGTTAGACATGTCTAAGGTCATTGAACTTCCGATCACTTAGATGCACAAGAGGTTGCCAACATGCCTTTTTCCAATTGTGCTACCACCCGAGACGTAATTTCTTGTTCAAAAAGTAATACATATATTTATTCCAATAATAATAATAAAATAACATAATAATGATTAATGTTTAATAAAATTAATTTTAGTTTATGCCATCTTTAAAGAAAATTAAAAATATTTAATTTATTTTATAATTTATATTTGTGTTTGAAAAATATTTAAAATATCATTTTTAAATCATTATAATTTTAATAAGTTAAAATTTTGGAAAAACCAGTGTTATAACAAATATAATAAAATTATAATTTATGGTACTGCTTAAATTTTAAGAAGATGTATAAACTTTATCCTTTTGAATTTTAACTCTTAAATTTTAAGAAAAACATATAATTTTAAGTATTAAATTTATTTAAATTATACAAATGATAATAATCAATAATATATTATTTTTTAAATTAAATTAATTAAATGAATAAGTAGGTTTTTTTTGAATTTTATAATTTATTATTGAAAAACTTAAGACCATTTATATTAATTGAATTTATTTTAAAAAATAAAATAAAATAAAAAATATAAATGAAATTATTTGAATAAATTTATTATTTTATTAATTTTATAATAAATTTATTTTTTAATAAAAAAATATCAAATTTTTAAACAAATTTAAGATTATAATCTAATTCATTATTTTAAGCCATATTTTTGAGAATTTGGTCGAAATTTTAAATAAATCCTGGTTGTAAATATTTTTGGAAAATGTATTATAAAATTTAACTATTTTATGTTTTGTATAATGATGATGGTGATGATTAACATCCACTAAGACCAATATGGTCTTACAAAACTTAAGAAAGTAAGAGATTACTTGGGATTCTTTAGCAATTTATTTCTATGATCGAAAAGAAGGGAGAGAAGCATTCCTAGATCATCGTAATTTTGTTGACTTAACAAGTCAAGAAGGTTAGTGGTGTTGCAAAGATTTTAAAAATTAGAACGGGTGTGAGTAAGAGTCGGGCAATCCAAGAGAAAAGTGCTTTTCATCTTCAACCGTCTTATTGTCACAAAGTAATAGACTCTTTCGTCCCAAGATGTTTTAGTAATTGACCAACACATAATTTCACCTTCTGCTTTTTTTTGTAAGCTGAGGTGGTGCCTTTCTTTTTCTTTTCATATAAATCCAGGTTAAGCCATATACATCGTTTTGGTGGCCTCAACTCGCCCAAATGGGAAACCGAGTCTGTCGGCCACCTCAAATTAAAATATGCCATCCAGTAAGAAAAATGGGTAAGTTTATCAATCCATGCTAAGTATACTTCACAACCGAAAAAACTAAACATATATGCAATAGCCATGAAAACAGACAAAAGGATGAAATATTGTCTTCAAAATCTAGCCATGGAAGCAACAACTCAGCTTAAGGGTCATTCTTCCCCACCCTCAGGTGGTATCACCTCTGCTCGATGTGCTGGAATGAGCTGCTTCAGCTGTTGTTGGATTTCTTCCAGCTTACTATCTTGCATGATCATGGTGATTTGCAGGTTCTTCATTTCTTTTTTCATGTTAGGCATGCCTTGGGCCAGTTCCACCATTTCTCCTGCAACTTGCTCCAGCGCCTTTGCCAGTAGGCGTTTCAACACCCAGTAAACATGCAAGGCCTGTTTATATAGGGTCATGTGACCTCTCGTGTTACCCGAGTCTAGGATGAGATCCCCCCACTCTTCCATTTCTGGCTCTGAGTCGTCCTCCATTAAATTTTCCTCCAGCTCCTTAATTGGTCTGCGTATGTCCTCATCTATGCCCTCTCTATACGCCCTTTCCGCCTCCTGGATGGTTTTCCTCATTTTTCTCTGGCTGCATCTCTGTGGGGCCGTTGAAGAGGTTGTGTTGTTGTTGTGGCCATGTTGGTTAGACTGACCCCTTCCACCACGCCCCCTTCCCCGTCTCGTCTGCGCCATTTTTCCTCTTACTGTTACCTGTGTATCCTGTCCAACAGAGAAGGCTAGATTCCTGTCATTGCCTTTGTTCTCCTCTCCTGAGTACCCATTCCCCTGAATTGGTCTTCCACACTAAACTTTCTCCCTCTGGTCAAACTGCTCTCAATCGTTCCTGCCCTTATCTAAGATAGTTGGGTAACCTTTATAGTCTTCCCCATTTCCCAGATTGTTTCTTTGTCCTCCTCAAGCGATCCCTGATTCTATCCCTTGCAGAAATCTAAAGGGGTTTTGCCCTAGTTGCCTCGGTTTCCTCCCATTTTGTACCCTTCCCCTGAATTTTCCTTCAACCCTCCTTCCTCCTCCTTACTGCCATCTTTAAAGGATTTAACCCCCTCTGTTATACTTCTCCCTTTCTCTGCTAATCCTAGCTCTCCCTCTTCTTCCATCAGACTATCAACAATTAAGCAAATTACAGGACTCGGCTTTACGAAAACATACCCAGACCTGTGCGTCACCTCTGGTGAAACCAGCTTGTCCTTCGCTCCCGCTGTCTTCCTCCTTCGCTTCTTTGTGACCAGCCTCATTACCCTCTCCTCTCTTATTTTCCTTCTATCAACTTTCCCACATCTAATCAATCCGGCGCCGCCGATTTCTGCTATTTCTTCCCCCACTCCCTTGTCAGCTCTATTCCTCGGGCGGCTGTCCCATCTGCATGCCTCCCCCGCGTCCTGTTTTATTATGGGAATGTTGGGAGGCCAGCACTACCATCCATTCCCCTCCACGATCCATTCCCACGTCATCTTCCCATCTCTCATCCCGATTGGGGGCCACTTGTAACTATTGCCTTGAGATCGTGTCTGTATTGTTGTCATGGTTGATAATTGCTTTGAGGGACTCCCACCTTTGATCATCCGTATGCATCGGCCATATACTATCCACTTTCCCCCTTTGTTCATTACATCCCTAGTTAGCAAGGAAATCTGCTGCCTTATTGCCATCTCTTCTGGTATGATTGATAATCTTATAGCTTATTCTTTTCATGAGTGCTTCCATGTCTTGAATCAGGCCTGCCGTCCTCCAGCTCTGCGCTACTTTTTCCCAGTCCTTTCCATTATTCAACTTTCTCAGCATTTCTATCACTATCTTTGAGTCCCCCTCTATTTCCAAATTATTGTATCCATTTCTGATCGCTATTCTTAGTCCTTGGTGAATTGCTGTTAATTCCGCTTCGTTGTTGCTCATAATGCCTCCATGGTCTACGTACACCCATCTTGTCCTTCCTTGATGGTCTCTGAAAATGCCACCAAATCCTGTTGGCCTTGGATTTCCTTTAGAGGCTCCATCGAAATTAAGTTTGATGAAGCCGTCTTGAGGGCGTCTGAAGTTGGCCGGGCTACTGACAGTCATTACCAGATCCTTATATTTTTGGGGGTGAACCATTCCTTGTTCTAGATTGAGGTATGACAGGATCTTACCTTCCTCCGGAGTTGTTTCCCAGTCTTCTTGATTCCAATTTTCCGTTAAGATAGTTTCTCTTATGTGAGTTTGGGTTCTTTTCCAGATCAATTCCGAGGCCATTTCTTTGTCTTGAAATATCCTTCGGTTTCTCTCTTTCCATATCATCCAGATATTTAAGCCCATTGTTAAACTCCAGGCTCTTCTTACTATTGGGCTCAAGAATTGGCCACGTCCCCATTGATTGATAGTTTCTTTTATGCTTTGAGTATCTCTGTTTGTCTTACCAAATAGCTTGTTGATTTTATCCCATTATTGCTAGGAAAAAGGGCATGAGTTTAGCAGATGTTCCTGAGTTTCCTGGGCTTGCTTGCATAAGAAACATCTAGGGGGTCCATAGATTCCACGCTTCTGAATCTGGTCCCATGTTAGGATATGGATTTTTCCCACCAACCATAAGAACATGGTTATCTTTGGCCACCAATGGCTCTGCCATATTTGTTTCCATATGGAAGCATTCTCCTCCTGCCCTTGCTGCAAGGTTAGATGGTAGGATTCTTTAATTATGAAAGCTCCTGTCATAGATTTACCCCATCTTAATATATCTGGACCTGTTCGAATGATTATTCTCCTAGACTTCATTTCTGTTGTGTATAGCTCTCTTTGTTCGGAATCTATGTTTCTGTCCCACACCTCTGGGTCCTTCCAATTTCTCCAGGTTTCCTCATGTCTTCCTTCATGCCAGTAATCTTTTACATGATTCATTCCTTCCTCCTTCGCTCTCTGACATGTATTCCTAAGGCCTTCCATTTCTTTCAATTTTGCTCTCTGCTGCCAAGCTTCATCCCAGAATTTAGCTGATTGCCCGTTCCGGATTTCCCAGAATGCATGTTTGGAGATTATATCTCTGTTTTGACTGGCCAAGTTCCAAATTGTAGAGCCTCTTGGAGATTCTTCCAGTCTTAAGAGGTCTTCAATTTTAGTGGGCATGTTGTATTTTTGCATCCAGATTCTTTTCCATAGGTCTCCTCCTCCCTTCATCCATCTCCACCACAGCTTCGCTCCCATTATTTGATTCAAGGTGTATGGATCTCTTAGCCCTAGTCCCCCTTCTGCCTTATTTTTTATCAGGCCTTTCCACGATATCAGGGCCCATTTCCTCTGTTGTTGTGGTCCTCCCCAGAGGAATTTTTTGAATATCTCTGCCATTTTTGCACATGCCCCCTTTGGAACCACCGTTGCCAACAGGGGGTAAATGGGAATTTCTTGTAGGACTGATCTCAGAATCACTGCTCATCCTGCTATGTTCAAGGTTCGAAAGGACCAGTTTGCCAATCTGTTCCAGAGTTTTTCTATAGTATGATGCCAATTTTCCATCCTGAGAGGATTTAGGGCTAGTTGAGTCCCTAAATACTTTGTGGGTAAATCTCCAGAATGGAAGCCCAGAATTCTTATCAAAAAGGATTTAACATTGCCCGATGTGTTGAAGAAGAATGTACAAGATTTTTCCTTGTTAATTTGAGTACTTGAAGCTTCCATAAAAAGATCAAGAATCTTTTTCATCCTCTTTACTTCTCTTAGAGAGACTGCACAAAAAAGCATAATATCATCTACAAATTGCTGGTGTGTGATCGACAGGTTGTTGCCCCAAAGTCTTAACCCTTTAATTTTCCTTTCTCTCAGATCTTTCTTGATATATCTGCCAAGTCCTTCTACTGCTATGATAAACAAGAAAGGAGATAGAGGATCTCCTTGCCTCAGCCCTCTTGTGGCATTGAATGTCAAGGTTGGAGTTCCGTTCAGGAGGATGGAGAAATTTGGTGTGGCGATCATATCTTGCACCCATTTAATCCATCTATTGTTGAAACCAAATGCTACTAGAACCGATTTAAGATAATCCCAGTTCAGACGGTCATAAGCTTTTGAGAGATCCAACTTGATCATCATTCCCGCTTCCTTTTTTATTTTCAATGAATGCACTACTTCTTGAGAGACTACTAGGCCATCCAGTATTTGTCTTCCTTCCACAAACCCAGTTTGTTCCGGAGAGATAATACTTGACAGGATTGGCTTTAGTCTCTTGGCTATCAATGTGGCAATGATCTTGTAAATTACGTTACATAAAGCTATGGGTCTAAAGCCCTGGGCAGTTTCCGAGTTAGCATTTTTTGGAATGAGAGACAAGAGAGTTGAGTTAAGACCAGGACATACCTTCTAATTTCGACGTGATTCTTCCACTACCTCCAGAATGTCTTGTCCCAAGAATTTCTAGCCTTCTTGGTAGAATTCTACAGTGAATCCGTCTGGCCCTGGAGCTTTATTCTTCTTCATCCCCTTCACAATCTCTTCCACTTCTTCTAGGGTTGCAGCTCTCATGAGAGCTAAGTTCTAGTCCCTGGTGATCAGTTCAGGGATTTCATTACAAATCCTTTCTATAGCTGCTCTTCTATTGACCTGGGGTTCTGTAAGGAGGTCCTTGAAATGATCTACTAGATTCTGCTCCATTTCCTCATGTTGGGTTAAACGTCTTCCTTCTTCATTGGTAATGGAAAAAATTTGGTTTCTCTGTCTGTGCTGGATCATGGCTTGATGGAAAAATTTCATGTTTCTTTCTCCTTCTCTAAGCCAGTTCACTCTTGATTTTTGTTTCCATAAAATCTCCTCCTATTTTCTTCGTTCTTCTATTTGGCTTATTAGTATTCCTTCCTCCTTAATTCTTTCCTCACTTCATCCTTCTGTGATTATTTCTTGTTGAAGAGTTGCCATTTTCTGGTCTAATATTTGTTGTTCTTTAAATATATTCCCAAATTCTTCCCTATTCCATTTTTTTATTTTCCCCTTAAGCTCTTTTAATTTTAGTTGGAAGGTCTGCATTCTGCTTCTGCCTTTTTGCTGGCTCTGGTTCCACCATTCCTCCACTTTTGTCATGAAATTCTGGTCCCTAAGCCAAAAAGCTTCGAACCTGAAGGGGCGTCTTTTAGGGCTTGCCTTAATATCAATTTCTAGTTGTATCGGCCAGTGATCTGAACCCATTCCTGCTAAGATCCTTGCTTCAAGAAATATGTCTCTACTAAGAATTTGTTCAGATAGTAGGAATCTGTCCAGTCTTGAAGCGATTTGGTTTGTACCTCCTCTTCTGTTATTCCATGTGTATATCCCGTTAGTGGTAGATATGTCCACCAATCGTTGTTCCGATATCATATCACCAAAGGCTTCCATGTCCGGATTTGTTCTTCTCAAACCCCCACGTTTTTCCTCTAGGGTGGTGATCATGTTAAAGTCACCCCCTACTATCCAAGGTAAATCTGGGAATAAACCTCGAAGTGTTCCTATCTTCTTGAGGAAGCTTTTGCGTTCTCCTGTTAGATGGGGACCATACACTCCTGAGAAAAGGATCCATTCATTCGAACCTATGTTCCGGAATTTTCCTGAGAGGATTCGAGGCAAGCTTACCCAATTTTCAAATTGAACTTCCTCTATATTCCAAAGAATTGCCAAGCCTCTTGCACTACCTACAGCATCCTGTCCCATTACTCCGTAATGGAGTTATCTCTGCATTATTTCCTTCAGCTTCTGTTCACTTATTTTCGTTTCCTGAATAATCATTATGCTAGGTTTGTCTCTTTTCAACCTGTCTTTTAAGTATCTCTGTTTCCCCCTACTGTTTAACCCTCTAATATTCCACATTGTTCTTATCATTTTAAAAATTTAATTGGTTGTTGGAATACCTCTAATAGAGGTATAACCCGTCCTGAGTTGACTAACATTTCTCCAACTAATTGGATGGTTTCACTCATAGTTCTTCTCCCTCTTTTCCTCCCTGCTTTTCCAATGTTTCCTGCTTCCATGCTTTGTCCTCCTTGTGTTCCTAACTGTTCTAGTTGATTTGTTGCAATTGTCCCTCCTTTCTCGTTGTATTTTTGGAACATTTCCTTGTATAGTTGTTTTTGTACTTCCGGAATGAATCTTTCATCTAGATGATGCCATTCTTGCAGAAGTGTCTTCACAACTTGTTCTTCTTCATTTCCTTTTTCCTTTTATGGGTCTATTTCCATTTCAGATAGGTCTTAGGGAGTTCCAAATTTTTCTCCTGCTTTCTCTTGTTCTGCTATAGTTTGCATCATGTCTTTTTCTACTGCCCTTTTTGTAGGTTCCCCTGGTTCCTCTTCATTGGCTGCCTTCTCCAATTCCATTTCCTCCTCCTGAAGAACTCCAAAATTGTTTTGTTTTCTCTGATTGTTGTTTTTGCAGTTGATTTTATATGGATGGATCCTTTTTGGGATTTCCTTCTAGTAAGCACTTTCGTGAACCCTTCGTCATCTTCCCTGTTTGGCTCTGTCTCCTTTTGTTCCTCCTTCCCTTGTTCTGCTACCTCTCCAGATGCATTCAAGGGGCATTGTTTAATAAGGTGATCGTATTCATGGCATCTTCGACATCTAAATGGGATATGCTCATAATCCACTGGTTGCTGCCAGATCTCATCATGGTACTCTAGTTTGATATACTCTAGTAGTGGTTTTGTGATATTAATGTATAGACAGATCCTGGCATAGAATGTGTATTTTCCCTTTTTGGCGGTCTCTTTCACTTTCACAAATGTCCCAATCATGTTTCCTATCCCTTCCAGAATCTCTGGATCCCAGAACTCGATTGGGAGTCCAAACAGTCTTACCCAGATAGGCGCCGCTAGCATTTTCTCCTTATCTGGGTTATAACATTCCTCCTAGTGCCTTATGAATAGTCCAACATTATTCAGGAAATATGGTCCTCCCTCAAAGATCCTCTCCTTATCTTCCAGGCTAGTGAAAATGACTGTAAAAAAACCCTTTGCCCCAAGTTTTAAGTCTATATGTCCCTTGGGCTTCCATCGCTGCTATATCCATTTGGCCAAGTCTTTCTCAGACGGCCAGGTTCCCACAAACTTACAAATCAGTGCGTGATCTTTCATGTATTATGTATATTCTTCCAGTTTATTGTTTGGGATTACGTACTTGGGTCTTTTCGTTGCTCTGGGTAGACATCTACTTCCCAACCCTGTCTGCCAGCACGCACCCATGACTGGAATATCTTTATTACTCCTTCCGTGAACGCCTTAGAATTCAGCCTCTTCGAGGGGGAAACCTCCTTTACATTACATAAATGAAAAATTCTTGGATGATACAAATGAAAAGACCTCCTTTCTATATATAGGAGTCTAAGGGATCATAATATAATCAGAGCCGACATAACAATAATAATGTAAGGGCACAATAATAACAATAGTGGGCTTCTACGGGGCACAATAGTAACAATATGGGCACTACATGGCTACATCAATATAATAAGGGGGTTGTACTAATAAAAATAAGGGGTTACACTAGTAGTATAAGGGCCTAAGATGCCCCTCTCCTTCAAAAAGTGTTGTCCGCAACACTTGAGTAGTTCTTGATGCTTCTGTATAAAATTCTTGTCTTCCCATGTGGAATCTTCAGCGAGTAAGTTCTTCCACTTGATGAGATACTCTAGAATTGATCGATTTTGTATCTGTCAGGTTCTTGTTTCTGTGACTGCTCCAGGTTCCAATATGATTTTTCCTTCCTCTTCAATTTCTGGCAACATTGTTTGAATTGGGATCTTTTGCAACTTTTGAATAAGTAGCCATACTTCTTCATCCTTCTTCCATTCATCCCTTGCTTCATTTATGCAATCTGGTTGGATAATAGAAATAGCACAAAACAATGCTTCCACATCCTCATCCTTTCTTGAGAGTGCATCTGCAACAAAATTTTGCTTCCATTTTCTATAGATGATGTCAAAGTGATAACCCAACATATTTGTGACATATTTTTTCTGTTCTTCTAAAGATAATAGTTGTTCTAAAAAGTATTTAAGACTATCATGATCCATTTTTACCTTGAAGTGTCTTCCCATTCGGTAAGGTCGCCATTTGTTAAGTGCATGTAGTATTGCCAACATTTCCTTCTCATAAATAGCTTGCTTGATATGTAACAGTAAAAATACCCAATCACCTACATCAAAACATTTTTCACTACGATGTTGATCTACTTGTTGTTTCATTTGATTTTGCACCAAAGTGGTGTTATCCTTTAAAAGTTGGAGAACTTGTTGTTGATGCTCGATGTGATCTTTCACTGCTTGAAACTTTTTCTTCTTGATATGTCCTTCTATCTTTAGAGTTTGAGGAGTGGTAATTGCTTCCAATCCTTTACAAGATATGGTCGGATTCATTTCTTGTTACTCGATGTGATCTTTCACTTCTTGAACATTTTTCTTCTTGATATGCCCTTCTATCTTGATAGTTTGAGGAGTGGTAATTCCGACCAATGAATTACAAGATATGGTTGGATTCATTTCTTCTTTCTTGATGTGATCTGTCACTTCTTGCACCCTTTTCTTCTTGATATGTCCTTCTATCTTGAGAGTTTGAGGAGTGGTAATTCTTGCCAATGCTTTACAAGATATGATCTGATTCATTTCTTCTTTCTCCGGGGTTGGGTCCCGCCATATATCCTTTTCTTTTGATGTTTCTTGATCCTTTTCTTCCTCCTCTTCATACTCTATGTAAAATAATTTCTTCTCAGCACACTTATGACCTTTAGTGCATTTTCTATCACAATTGTAACAAAGCCCTTTTTCTCTTTTTTCTTCCAATTGTTGTGGTGTAACCCTTGTAGGTTGTGGAAGGCTAGAAGAAACAACACTTCCATCTTTATAGTTGTGAGGGGTAGACTTCCTTGTTGCCATAATTTTACTTTCCACTATGTAACAAAGCCCTTTTACTCTTTCCAATTGTTGTGGTGTTGCTCTAAAGAAGGTGTTGCTCTTTGTATCCTCATAATGTGCTATCATTTCCTCCATGAAAATTGACCACATAACAAGTTGTTTACGAGAACAAAGCCCTTCATACCATAAAAATTGATCCGGTTCTAAATATGAAGACGCAATACATACCTTTTGTAATAATGGTACAGCATGTAGATCAAAATATTGCTCCATCTGAAGTATCCAATTTACCGGATCCTTGCCATCAAACTTCCTCATCTTGCTTTTTCTTGATTTTAGGAGCTCGATCTTGCACCGACTGTAACTCTGTACTTTAAGATCTTTAAGTTATGAAATTATGACCTATAGTATCCCTCTGCGTCCTCTTTCCAATGCCACTAGTCTGATCCAAATTGGATTCTCCAAGAAAGAGTTATGCACAATCTCCCAAGATGACCTGATTATAGACCTTTCCAAAAGAGCGAACTTGTATGAAGTTCCACGTGTCACTCTTTCGACTTTTGGCACTGAAAAATATATACAAGAAATTGCAGTCCGTCCTCTTTCTGCACCTTCTTACAAAATTTCAATCTGATGCTCAGAGAGAAAGTTATGACGATTTTACCCAGGTCACCTATTTGGAATGCAATTCAGGAGTCTGCAAGAAGACCCACTTCCTCAGATCATATCTCTGCCAATATAGCACGAACAACTTTGAAATTCGAACCCAAGATTTAGCGCGATTTCTTCTCAAATGAGTTTTTTTTTTTAGATTCTGAAACGTCGCAGAAAAAAAGTTATAGCGAAAATGCCACAATGACTTGTTTGGAGCAGCGAAACCCTAGAATCCAAAGCTCTGATACCAAATGTTATGAAACCACCTCAAGAAAAGATAGAAAAGATAGATCAACGCCTTAGAATTTAGCCTCTTCGAGGGGGAAACCTCCTTTACATTACATAAATGAACAATTCTTGGATGATACAAATGAAAAGACCTCCTTTCTATATATAGGAGTCTAAGGGATCATAATATAATCAGAGCCGACATAACAATAATAATGTAAGGGCACAATAATAACAATAGTGGGCTTCTATGGGGCACAATAGTAACAATATGGGCACTACATGGCTACATCAATATAATAAGGGGGTTGTGCTAATAACAATAAGGGGTCACACTAGTAGTATAAGGGCCTAACATTCCGGCACCTCTATGTCCCCCGTTTCTGCTGGTCTCACCTGCTGCTACATTTTTGTAGGAGGGGATCTCTCCCATCCCATCCCCATCTGTCATTTCTCTATCAGTACTGCCTTTCTACGCCTCCCCTCACTGCTTCTTACCTCTGCGCTTCTTGCCACTCTAGTAAGATTCGAGTGGCTTTAGGCTTCCTCTGATCTCTGTTCCAGAAACAGGACTGCTGAAAGTGGTCCATGCCAGAACCCTAACCCTAGTTGAAAACCCTCATCGCTTTCTCTCTCCATTATGGGAAATTTTATTAATCATAGGATTAAGCCTTATTTTTTTTAATATGCATTCAACAAACAATTTCACTTTGAAGCTCATGAAAATTAGTTATTATCTTGGTAATGTTCATTTTCTTCTTAGCACTGGTCAAGACATAGGGATAATTTTGGTTTTCGAGTGTAATATTCCTAATTAGCCATGGTTAATTGGAATATTAAATTTTGTTCAATTATTGCCTTCTATAGTTATTTGTAAATAAAAAAAAAGTGAGGATGGGGGGCATAACTCACTTTTAGAATAAAAAGTCACTTCCTAGTAGCACAATGCTGTGACTTAGAGGGGAGCCAAGGGGGCCAAAGGGGGAAGCAGAAATGGAGCCCACATAGACACATGGAGGGACTGCACAGGAGGGAAGAAACACGTGGCAAGAGAGGAATCACATAGGAGGAGGTGAGCCTTGGGATTGAGAGAGGCAAAGGCTATAAAGGAGAGAGGAGCCCCCTCATTTTGATCATTCTGGTTATGAGCATTTGTGATAGTCATTTTGACTTAGAGCACGCTGGCTGTTTAGCTAGTCTGCAACATTTTTTAGTGCATTGAGTGTCTCCATTCAGAGATCTCACCCTTAGCCCCGGGGACTTTGAGTGCCTGCTCGGGCAAGGTATTTCCATTGGCGTTCCAGCAGTAGATTCATCAGCATTTCAACAGCAGTTCCATCAACATTTTAGCAGCAGTTTCATCAGCGTCTTTGAGGAACTGCGCAGAACCCCGAGGGGGTGATTTTCGGGGGTCGGCCATTTCAGAAAATCTTTCTGGGTTTTTTGAGTAGAGTCTGATTCCAGAGTTTCAACCTTTTCTGAGGAGGGGAGCAGCCCCAAATCCTCATTCGATTTCCAGTAGCACGACAGTTTCCCAACAGCTGGGACGCAAATCAGTGAGAGGCAATTCTAGGAAAGCTTTCTGTGTTTTTATGGGTTTCTTGAGTAGAGCCCGAATCTAGAGTTTTAGCTTTTCCCAAGGAGGGGAGCAGCCCCAAATCATCATTTGTTTTCTAGCAGCAGCAGCAGCACAACAGCATCCACGCAGAGAGGCCATTCTTGTCATTCTGAGAGTATTTCTTCACTTGCCTTATGCAAGTCGAGGTGCCATCTATCTAATCACCTCTTGTAATAATTTATTGCTTAGTATAATAAAATGGCTTAGCATTTCTTGCTGCATTTCTTGTGTATCTGCTTATATTTCCGTTTACATTATTATATGATGTTCCACTGTTATTTTATCACTTCTGGGTTATTATATCATTTGCACATATTTGGTTGGAGTTTTTGCTGGGGTTTGAGGAATATTCTGGGTTAGGAATATTACAGTGGTATCAGAGCATAGATCTGGCTCAGCCTGTGGAGCTAGCAATCTATGACACCGGGGGAAAAACCCTATATCTGTTACAGAGGTCAGAGATACAGAGACACTGGGTGTAGGTTGGAGAATACCTACAGAGAGGGAGATTGTGTTCCTGTGGCAGACGTAGAACAAGAGGAACCTGTGGTAGACGCAGAACAGAGAGAGCCAGTAGTGGACGCAGAGTAGATGGCAGATGAGGACGGGAAGAGATTTGCAGATATGCTCCTCAAATCAGTGCAGGATTTGTTGAGGCAGATTGAGGTGATGGGGCAGAGATTCACGGCAGTAGAGGCCAGACAGCGAGAGAGCCCACGAGTTTTTCAGATCGGTGAGGGATCAAGTGCATCCCATCACTTGCTAGAGCAGCGTGATACTGCTCAGCAGGGGGCCTCACATGCCCCTACATGCTCTACCATTCCCGCCTTCTTAGGAGCAGACATGGGGGCCGCAGCCCAGCAGGAGGCAGAGCCCGGGCATATGGGCGATTATTTTGCAGAGTACCAGGCCTATGGGCAGGGGTTCAGGGAAGCCCTCTCATTCAGAGATTTTGTTCAGCTCTAGCGGGATAACAGACCCCACGACCATCACAAAGGGTACCGGCATTACCATGATGTTGACACCCACCATACAATGAGTAGATTCCACTTGCCTACATTTGATGGTTCATCAAACAGTTCGGCAAAGTCTTGGGTGGAGAAGCTGGACATTTATTTCCAGCTTAACCATATGTCAGAGACAGAGGCCATCAAGGTGGCAACATTGCATTTGGATGATGAGGCCCAAGATTGGTGGTTTCATGGGATGGTTACACTAGGGCACTCCACAGTGACGACATATGCTGAGTTTACCAGGATATTGATGGAGCGATTTGATCGAAGGGATCTAGAGCAGCATTTTGTTGAGTTGACAAGGCTCAAACAGATAGGGAGCCCAGAGACCTACATTGCAGATTTCTTGAGGGTCTCCGTGATGGTGCTAGACCTCTCCACGGCACGGAGGGTCTATATGTATGTTAAGGGGTTAGCTGAGCCACTTCGGGGTCTAGTCCGATCCACTAGACCAGCTACACTCTAGGACGTTATCAGCAGGACCCGAGACTTACAGGATGTCTGACCCAGGACCCGAACGCCTTACCCCCAGAGACAGACTTTCCAGTCTAAGGGGAAGGATGTGAGGATTCCACCTCCAAAGGGGAATCTAGGACGAGTACAACTTGACAATGATTCCAGGAGGGTGCTGAAGAAGAAGCAGTTGTGCTTCACTTGTCAGGAGCCATGGGCACCAATATATAGATGTGCTGTTGGTAAAGCACATTTTATTGAGGTCTTCTTCGAGAGCAGTGGAGAAGAGGATGACGAGGAGGATGTGGAGGTAGGAGATAGCCATGCCATATAGGGACCTTTGCCACCTCCAGCACCTGCAGCAGGTGGTGCATCTTTTGCACCCACTAGAGGGGCCCTTGTAGTGTTGCGAGGAGTTCCCAAGTATATGACGTTATGCGTACAAGGGACAGTACGTGGCTAGCGCGTATCAGTGTTGGTTGACAGTGGGGCAACCCACAACTTCATCAGTGCCCGGATGGTTGAGCGGAGAGGTATATAGACAGAGAGCTTCGATGGGTTTTCAGTCTTGGTCCCAGGAGATCAGACCACGATGTGTGCTTGTTATGTTCCAGAGCTTTCAGTAACGATGGGCACCTACACATTGACTAACCACTTTTTCGTGGTCGATATTCCAGACACCAACATGATACTAGGTGTTCAGTGGCTTATCACTCTAGGGAAGGCCACGACAGATTGGAAGACCCTGGAGATGGAGTGGGATGATGAGAAGACAGGGAGGCATGAGAAGATACGAGGACAACACACATATCCGCCTCAGACTGTCTCGGCTCATCGGATGGAGGTGATCTCTGAAAGGGAGACATAGAGTGGGCAGTGGAGCTGCGTGCATCAGAAGCAGGAACTACAGGGCAGACGATACACCCAAAGATACAGTCTATCCTTGATCAGTATGCCATAGTGTTTGGGGAGATTCCACCAGGACAACCACCAGATCGGGGGTTTGAGCACACCATCGAGCTTGAGCAGGGCATATAGGCCGTGATTACCACCCCCTATAGGCACCCCAAGGCCTATCGAGATGAGATTGAGCGGGCTATCCAGGAGTTGCTTGCATTGCTAGATTTCATGCAGCCATTTGTTTTGGAGTGTGATGCGTCGGGAGAGGGGATCAGGGCAGTATTGATGCAGGGAGGTCATCCTATAGAATTTGAGAGCTGGAAGCTCCTTCCGTGCGAGAGGTTGTATTCCATATACGACAAGGAGATGCTGGCCATCATGCATACATTGGCTAAGTAACGACAGTATTTGGTAGGCAACAGGTTCAGGGTGAGGACTAATCACAACAGCCTCAAGTTATTTTTGGAGCAGAAGCAGCTACAGGAGAGGCAGCAAAAGTGGATCAGTAAGATCCAAGCATATGACTTTGACATTGAGTATGTCAAAGGTAAGAACAACGTGGTAGCAGATGCCCTTTCACGTAGACCAGCCATGTTGTTTCTTATGAGATTGGATACAGATTGGAGGGCTCGACTCTTAGTAGAGTACTCCAAGGACAGGTTTTCATGTGAGGTTCTGGATGGGTAGGTGGCAGATGACAGGTATAGGGTGGTTGATGAGATCATCTATTACAGGGGCCGGATCTTCTTGACTGAGGGGTCTTAGCTCAAGAAGAAGATACTCCAGGCATCACATGATTCACCTTTGGCAGGACATCAAGGGTTTACCAAAACCTACAGGGCCATTAGAGAGAGGTTCTCATGGAAGGGCCTCAAGGAGGACCTACTCCAGCACATCCAGGAGTGCGATGTTTGCCAGAGGAACAAGGGAGAAATGAGCCATCCCGCGGGTTTATTGTAGCCTCTTCCCATTCCGGAGGGGAAATGTGTTATAGACATTTTTGGGCACTGCAACCCCAATCATAAATGTCCATAAACCAAGGGCTCCTAAGTCCCTAAAGGTGTTTTTCCAACCCCTAAAAGAACAAGGTCAACTGATTACAACATCTCCCAAAAGTTCTCCACGAAAAACTACTCAGAACTGGTCAAAACTGGACCATTTCAACTACTCCATGGTCAAAGTGCGTTGCATCCCACTTGCCTACACATAGTAGGTACGATGCATGTTGAAAAGCCCTTATATGGGGTGCGATGGGCGAGAGTGGACAAATGGCAGGGTCAATCCGCAAGGTGGAGGATCATGGAATCTTCCAGAAACTTCTCCTGTGACACTTGCCTCTCTGCATTCTCCCAGGGATGAGTAAGAGATCATGTTATGAAACCAGCTCAAGAAAAGATAGAAAAGATAGATCAACGCCTTAGAATTCAGCCTCTTCGAGGGGGCAACCTCCTTTACATTACATAAATGAACAATTCTTGGATGATACAAATGACAAAACCTCCTTTCTATATATAGGAGTCTAAGGAGTCACAATATAATCCAGCCGACCTAACAATAATAATATAAAGCCACAAAAATAACAATAGAGGGATTCTATGGGGCACAGAAATAACAATATGGGGGTAATAGGGGCACAACAATATAAATAAGGGGTATAACTACAATAGTAATGGGGTAATCACTAGTATTATAGGGACCCAACATGCCCCTCTCCTTCAAAAAAGTGTTGTCCTCAACGCTTGAGTAGTTCTGGATACTTCTGCATAAAATTCTCATCCTCCCATGTGGAATCTTCAGCGGATAAGTTCTTCCACTTGATAAGATACTCTGAAATTGATCGATTTCGTAGCTGTCGAGTTCTTGTTTCTGTGACTGCTTCCGGTTCCAATATAATTTTTCCTTCCTCGTCAAGTTCTGGCAATATTGTTTGAATTGGGAGCTTGTCGCCTATAACCTTCTTTAAACATGAAACATGGAAAACTGGGTGCAATCGAGAAGCTGCAGGAAGCTCCAATTTGTATGCCATAGTACCAATCTTTTGCAACACCTTGTACGGACCATAATACTTTGGTGATAATTTATTATCCTTCTTAGCTTGCTTTAGGGACATTTGCTTATATGGTTGTAGCCGTAGGAATACCCAATCACCTACATCAAAACTTCTTTCACTGCGATGTTGATCTGCCTGTTGTTTCATTCTATTTTGTGCCAACACGAGGTTATCCTTTAAGAGTTGGAGGACTTGTTGTTGATGTTCGATGTGATGTTCCACTGCCTGAACCTTAGAATTTTCTCTTAAATATGATGTGATGGATGGTGGTTGATACCCATAAAGTGCCATAAATGGGGTCATTTTTGTTGCTGTATGGAAGGAAGTGTTATACCACCATTCAGCCAGAGGCAACCATTTGACCCATTGTGTCTGTTTATCAGATACAAAGCAACGAAGATATCCTTCCAAACATTTGTTTACTATCTCAGTTTGCCCATCAGATTGAGGATGATAAGATGAGCTATGAGCTAACTGAGTACCAAGACAAGAAAATAATTCTGTCCAAAAATTTCCAGTGAAAATGGGATCTCTGTCACTTACAATAATCTTTGGGTTTCCATGTAGCTTTTGAACTGTTTCCATAAATGCAGTAGAAACTGTACTGGCTTTAAATGGATGTGATAATGCACAAAAGTGTGCATACTTGGTAAGTCTGTCAACTACCACCATGATGACACTCTTTCCCTCAGACTTGGGTAAACCTGTGATAAAATCCATTGAAACCTCCTCCCAACGTTGGCTTGGAATGGATAAAGGTTGTAATAGACCCGGTGTCTTAATTGTTTCAACTTTATTTTGTTGGCAAACCAAACATTCCGCCACAAACTTTTGAATATCTGATTTAAGGCCATCCCAAAAAAATTCCTTCTTAACCCTGTGGTAAGTTTTTAAAAATCCTGAGTGCCCTCCTAAGGGAGAAGTGTGCAATTCCATAAGAATCTTTTGTTTTAGCTGGGAATTCTTACAGAGGTATAAGCGATCTTTGTACCATAACGAATCATTTTGCCAGCTAAATGTATCAGAAGTACTGGAATCTTGTTGTAGCTTTCGAATAAGTGCCCACACTTCTTCGTCATTCTTCCATTCCTCCCTTGCTTCGTTTATCCAATCTGGTTGGATAATAGAAATGGCACACAACAATGCTTCCACATCCTCATCCTTTCTTGAGAGTGCATCTGCCACCACATTTTGCTTCCCTTTTTTGTAGATGATTTCAAAGTCATAACCCAACATCTTTGTGACCCACTTTTGTTGCTCTTCAGAGGATAATCTTTGTTCTAAAAAGTATTTAAGGCTATCATGATCCGTTTTTACCTTGAAGTGTCTTCCCATTAGGTAGGGTCGCCATTTCTTAAGTGCATGGAGTATTGCCAACATTTCCTTCTCATAAATAGCTTTGCTTAAAAACTTTCCCTTGATTGGACGACTTTCAAAAGCAATGGGTCTTTCATCTTGCATTAGAACAACACCAATTCCATTTCCTGAAGCATCACATTCCACAATAAAGGTTTTTGTGAAGTCCGGTGTAGCTAAGACCGGTGCTTGGCACATTGCCTCTTTAAGATGTTCAAAGGCCTTTGTTGCTTCCGGAGTCCATGAAAATGAATCTTTCTTCAATAATGTTGTTAGAGGTGCTGCTATTCTCCCATAATTCTTAACAAACTTGCGATAATACCCTGTCAACCCAAGAAATCCTCGCAGATGCTTTATGGATGTGGGGATTTTCCATTCCTTAATGGCTTTAATTTTGCTAGGGTCTACCTTAACTCCTTCATGAGATACAATATGACCCAAATATTCCACCTCCTGGACTCCAAAGAAACATTTGGATCTTTTTGCATATAATTGTTTCTCCTCCAATAGTTGTAGCACCCTGTCAACATGTTCAACATGATCCTTCCAAGACTTGCTGTAGATTAGTATATCATCAAAAAATACTAACACAAATTTTCTAAGGAATGGTTTGAAAATTGAATTCATCAAACCTTGAAATGTTGAAGGTGCATTGGTAAGGCCAAAAGGCATGACCAAAAATTCATAATGACCCTCATGAGTTCTAAATGTTGTTTTCGGAATGTCTTCAATCTTCATTCTGATTTGATGATATCCCGAACGAAGATCCAACTTGGTGAAGTAAATTGATCCATGCAATTCATCCAGTAATTCATCAATGACAGGAATGGGGAACTTATCTTTAATAGTGAGCTTGTTGAGCTCCCTATAATCCGGACACATGCGCCATGATCCATCCTTCTTGTGCACCAATACTACTGGAGCTGAGAAAGAACTTTGACTCGGTTGAATTATACCAGCCTCTAGCATTTCTGCAACCATACGTTCAATTTCACTTTTTTGGACATAGGGATATCTGTACGGCCTGATGTTTGGAGGAACACTTCCTGGAATCAGATGAATAGCATGATCATGATCACGCATAGGTGGGAGACCTTTGGGAGTCTCAAATACCTTGGAATGATTGTCCAGGACTTTTTGGAGATCTGGAGAAATAGATGATTCCAATGTGGAAACATCTAGCGAACATAATTGTGCAATTACACCTCTTTGCTCCTTTTTTAGAAGCTTTGTCATGCCATTAGAGCTGATTATCTTTCCTGGTTTCCCTGCAATACCCCTTAATTCAACTTCCTTTCCTTCCGTAGAAAATTTGATGAAAAGTTCTTGAAAATTAAAAGCTATTGTACCCAAGGATTGTAGCCATTGGACTCCTAGTACAACATCAGCACCTCCCATTGGAATGGAAAGCATTGGGCTAGTCAATACATATTCTCCCATGGATAGCTTGATATTATGGCACTTTCCAGAGCAATTTATTGTTCCTCCATTTGCAATCATCACTTGACACTCTGGTGCTGGATATAGGAAGCAATTCAATTCTTTTGCTACCCTACAATGAATAAAATTGTGGGTGCTTCCTGAATCAATCAACACTATTACCTTTTTCTTCTTGATTTGTCCTTCTATCTTGATGGTTTGAGGAGTGGTAATTCCCGCCAATGCATTACAAGATATGGTCGGATTTATTTGTTCTTCATCTAGGCTTTGTTCCTGGAGTATATCCTCTTCTTTTGACCTTTCTTGCTCCTTTTCTTCTTCCTCTTCACAATCTATGTAGAATAATTTCTTCTCAGCACACTTATGACCTTTTGTGTATTTGCTATCACAATTGTAACAAAGCCCTTTTGCTCTTTTTTCTTCCAATTGTTGTGGTGTCAACCTTGTAGGTTGTGGAAGACTAGGGGCAACAACACTTCCGTCTTTATAGTTGTGAATGGTATGCTTCCTAGTTGCCATAATTTTGCTTTCCATTTTTCTTGCTAACCTGAATGCCTTCTCTAATGAATCAGGTTCCCAAAGGCGAACATCATGTTGGATATTATCCTTTAAAGACCCTATGAACACATCAATCCTATGCTCCTCTGGAATATCTTTTACCCTTATGTTCAATTTTTGGAACTCCTCAATGTGCTCCATTATTGAACCCTTTTGTTTGAGACTTATCAATTGGCTAAAAAAAGTGTTGCTTTTTGTATCCTCATAATGTGCTATCAATTCTTCCGTAAAAATTGCCCAAGTGATAAATTGTTTACGAGAACAAAGCCATTGATACCATACAAACTGATTTGGTTCCAAATATACAGTTGCCATACGTACCTTTTGTGTGTTTTGCACATTATTGAGATCGAAGAATTGCTCCATCTGTAATATCCATGTGGCGGGATCCTTGCCATCAAACTTCCTCATATCGATTTTTGGAATATGGTGATTCTTCGATCCAACATTAGCGTCTATGGAATCATGATTAACATTTCTTTTGTTCTCATCATGAGTTTCCTTTACTACCTTTTCACCATTAGTAAGTATTTCTTGTAGAAAATTTATCAAATCTGTCTTCAAATCTGCCATGCCTGTCTTCAAATTTGTGTTCAAATCTATCTTCAAATTGTCCATCTTAGCTTCCATGCCTTTCATCTTAGCTTCCACGCCATTTATCTTAGCTTCTGTTAGCTTTTGTGAGCGTGACATTTGTTGCACTTGTTCTTGTAATTTTGATATATCATGTAGCATTTCTTCCTCTTCTTCATGAGTCATGCTAGAGCTTTCAGGTTCCTTACTAGGTGTTTGCATTTTCTTTCCTCGGGGCATCAGTTACCGATAATAATGCTCTACTATGCCCTTTGAATTCCTTCAAAATAAATTTTCAAACCAAGCTTAAGCAAAAATTTAAAAAAATCTACACACCTTTTTTCACTTTGTAGGAGCTTGATATTGCCTCTGATGTATCTCTGTACTTTCCAATCATCTAGTTCTGAATTTTTGAACTGTAGTAGCTCTCTGTGTCCTCTTTCCAATGCCACAAGTCTGATCCAAATTGGATTCTCCAAGAAAGAGTTATGCACAATCTCCCAAGTGACCTGATTATAGACTTTCAGTAGAGCGAACTTGTATGAAGTGCCACGTGTACACTTTTGGACCTTTGGTTCTGAAAAAGATATACAAGAAACTACAGTCCGTCCTCTTTCTGTACCTTTTTACGAAATTTCAATCCGATTCCCAGAGAGAAAGTTATGACGATTTTCCCCAGGTCACCTGTTTTGAATGTAATTCAGGAGTCTGCAAAAAGACCAACTTCCTCAGATCATATCTCCGCAAATATCGCGTGAAAAGCTCTGAAATTCGGACCCAAGGTTCAACACGATTTCTTCTCAAATGGGTTTTTTTTGCGACTTCTGAAACATCACAGAAAAAAAGTTATAGCGAAAATGCCACGATGACCTGTTTGGAGCAGCGAAACCCTAGAATCCAAAGCTCTGATACCAAATGTTATGAAACCAGCTCAAGAAAAGATAGAAAAGATAGATCAACGCCTTAGAATTCAGCCTCTTCGAGGGGGAAACCTCCTTTACATTACATAAATGAACAATTCTTGGATGATACAAATGACAAAACCTCCTTTCTATATATAGGAGTCTAAGGAGTCACAATATAATCCAGCCGACCTAACAATAATAATATAAAGCCACAAAAATAACAATAAAGGGATTCTATGGGGCACAAAAATATAAATAAGAGGTATAACTACAATAGTAATGGGGTAATCACTAGTATTATAGGGACCCAACAGATCATCAATCTCCAAGTGGAATCAAGAACTATCAGAGAGAGGACACTAATCAAATCTCAAAAGCTGACTCACCCCCCTTGCAAACATATATATATGGATCCCTCATCCCAGAGATCCAGATGCTGGAATTTTATATCTTGTAAGGAAGTGCTATTGGTTTCTTGGTGCAATATCATAGTGTTGGGTGATCTAAGCTTTTCATGAGGTGAAGAAGGGCTTTCTTGCTGAGAGGATGATGCTGGGTCAAAACAATTGGTTGTAATCCTCTTTGCTCTTTCTTGATTATCAATAAAGCTATTCAAGTTTTCCTTCACATTCTTGTATGATTGATGTTATATGCATTTGTGTGGTCAATATATATCTGGTCCTATATTGTTTATGATAATAGATCTATGTTCTTGGATAGTGTTATGCTGCTTTGATTCTACAGGTGCTCTTTGAAGCTAGGTAGACAAGGAAGCGAGTGGCGAAGACCTATCAGAAGGGAGAGGAATCGAGCAAGGAACTAAGCGCAAGACAGAGGTTGGTCTCCTTATTCTCCTCTTATCTATTTATCATAAAGGAAAACGAAAGTAGTTTTGGTTTGTTTGTTTCTAAGGTAGCTACCAGCCTTAGTGGGACTAGCAGCTCTGCATAGAAACTAGTTTTCCCGATAACAAAATGGGAGAGTATTTCGATGGACTTCATCACGGGGTTGCACATGGTACAAGGCAAGGATTGTATCTTTGTCGTCGTTGATCGACTGAAAAAGTACGCACATTTTTTTGCCATATCCACACACTATACAATAGCACAGGTGGCCGAGCTGTTCTTCAGAGAGATCTTCAGGCTACACGGTCTTCCTAAGACCATCGTTAGTGACAGGGACAGCCGTTTCATGGGCGGGTTTTGGCAGGATCTTTTCCAGTTGGTGGGGATGGAGTTGACACCGAGTACTAGTTATCACCCACAGACGGATGGGCAGAGAGATAGTTAACAAGTGGCTGGAGGGCTACTTGCGTAACTATGTCAGTGGGCAGCATCGAGCATGGCTGAAATGGCTGCATCTAGGGGAGTACTGCTATAATACTTCACATCACATGTCCATTGGTATGTCACCATTCTACGCCTTATATGGGTATCATCCTTTATCTTTTGTTGACGTGATGTTTGGTGATAGCAAGGCTCCTAGAGCCAAGATTTGGATCCAAGAGAGTTAGGATATCCTCCGAGCTCTCAAGGATAACATGGCTACAACACAGAACCAACAGAAGCTGTATGCCGACAGGGGTCGGGTGGAGAGGCAGTTCGAAGTAGGGGACATGGTCTACCTACTATTATAGCCATACCGACAGTAATCACTGAAGCAGAAGGGGGCTGAGAAGCTCAAGCCCTGCTTTTATGGTCCATACAGGGTGATACGCAGGATTGGACAGGTTGCATATGAGTTGGAGCTGCCCCAAGGCAACAAGATTCATAACATTTTTCATGTATCATGCCTGAAGAAGGAATTGGGGCAACAGGTGATAGTAAAAGATGAGCTACCACCCATGGATGATGAGGGGCATTTGGTATTGCAGCCGGAGGCTATCATTGATACCAAGGAGAGGCAGTTGCGGAGCAAGACGGTCCAGGAATTCTTGGTGAGGTGGAAGAATTTGCTGGATGAGGATGCCACTTGGGAGAGTGAGCAGATCTTACAACATCCATCACTTCAGTTGCTTGAGGACAAGCAAAATTTTTCTGAGGGAGACTGTAATATTCCTAATTAGCCATGGCTAATTGGAATATTAGATTTTGTTCAATTTTTGCCTTCTATAGTTATTTGTAAATGAAAAATAGTGAGGACGAGGGACATAACTCACTTCGAGAATAAAAAGTCACTTCCTAGTAGCACAACGTTGTGACTTAGAGGGGAGCCAAGGGGGCCAACGGGGGAAGCAGAAATGGAGCCCATGCAAACACATGGAGGGAATGTGAAGGAGGGAAGAAATACATGGCAAGAGAGGAATCACACAGGAGGAGGTGAGCCTTGGGATTGAGAGAGGCAAAGGCTATAAAGGAGAGAGGAGCCCCATCATTTTGATCATTCTGGTTATGAGCATTTGTGACAATCATTTCGACTTAGAGCACGCTGGCTGTTTAGCTAGTCTGCAACACTGTTTAGTGCATTGAGTGTCTCCGTTCGAAGATCTCACCCTTAGCCCTGGGGGACTTCGAGTGCCTGCTCGGGAAAGTTATTTCCATTGGCGTTCCAGCAGTAGATTCATTAGCATTTCAGCAGCAGTTCCATCTGCATGTCAGCAGCATTTTCATCAGTGTCTTTGAGGAACTGCGCAAAACCCCAAGGGGGTGATTTTCGGGGGTCGGCCATTTCAGAAAAGCTTTCCGGGTTTTTCTGGGTTTCTTGAGTAGAGTCCGATTGCAGAGTTTCAACCTTTTTTAAGGAGGGAAGCAGCCCCAAATCCTCATTCTATTTCTAGTAGCAGCAGTAGCACGGTAGTTTCCCAGCAGCTGGGACGCAGATCAGTGAGAGGCCATTCTAGGAAAGTTTTCTGTGTTTTTCTGGGTTTCTTGAGTAGAGCCCGAATCTAGAGTTTCAAATTTTTCCAAGGAGGGGAGCAGCCCCAAATCATCATTTGTTTTCTAACAGCAGCAACAGCACAGTAGCAGCATCCACGGAGAGAGGCCATTCTTGTCATTCTGAGAGTATTTCTTCACTTGCCTTGTGCAAGTCGAAGTGCCATCTGACTAATCACCTCTTGTACTCATTTATTGCTCAGTATAATAAAATGGCTTAGCATTTCTCGTTGCATTTCTTGTGTATCTGCTTATATTTTCGGTTTACATTATTATATGTTGTTCCACTGTTATTTTATCACTTCTGGGTTATTATATCATTTGCACATATTTGGTTGGAGTTTTTTCTGGGGTTTGAGGAATATTCTGGGTTAGGAATATTACATCGATATTGGGGTTTATCACCTCCTTATAATACCATAGATTCCTTTTTTCTTTCTAAATCCTTATCATCTCACAAATTATCCTTAAATTTGGAAGTAATAATATTTTTAATATTATCCTTATTCTTCAAGATGATGTCGTCCTTTACCCCCCAATGGCCTGACCAAGATTGGGCATCCTTATGCTAGCCAGGCTTGAGCCAAGGGTGGGGGTTTTGGCTTGAGTTAGAAGCAGTTTTAGGAAACCTCTTGGCTTCCATGTTGTATAGCTTCTTATTATACATGATATACCTAGTCATAGTCATTCTTACAATGGGGGGAATGTTAACTTCAATCAAGAGGATAGAGTATGGAGAATTTCCTTTAATCTTGAGTTTATAGACTATAAATTTCTTTTGGATCAGCTCAATCTTCCTCCACTATTTTCTAGATATATTTCAACCCTAAATCTCACATCCCTATAAAATAACAAGGATGACAAGAATCTCAAGGAGGAACTTGTTATTACACTATGGCCAAAGATATGTCGACTTACAATTTTTTCACCCCATAATAAGTTTTCTAGCCTCAAATTGTCATTTTCTCAATGCTATAATTCCAATTGAGTTGATGATGAATTTCAATTCCCTAATATTTGTATGGAGAAAATTTCTCCAAGTAGTTATTATCATAAATGAAATTATTTTTGTTTATATGTTTGAATTTAATTATCATGGCTTTAGTTTTGTTGTCATTAACAATCATACCCGTTTTAGAGCAGTAATCTCGGAGGATTCTAAGTTGGTTGATATTGTCATGGATCCTAGTTAAAAGAAAAATATTATCAGCATAAATGAGAAGAGTAATGACCATACTAGTGAGCCTAGGGCCACCACATCCTTTAGCTTCCAAAAAATCTTCTAACTTATCAATGTAAATGCCAAAAAGGGTAGGGGATAAGTGGCATCTTAATTTAACTCTGATATTGTATGTACTTTATTCTAACCAATTTTCAGTGGTCCTAGGCTTGGAAATAACATTCTTGTATAGCCTAGTCATAGTAGCCCTCAAATAAGGAGGAACTATTATCTCTTCTAGCCTATTCCATAGCTTATCTTAAGGAAAGATGTCAAAAGATTTTCTAAAGACAACAAAACAACATAAGAGATCAATCTTATTATTGCATCATTTACATTATGACTACAAAGATTTTACATATATTAAAAAAACCATTTACATATATGAATACAAAACTTTCTTATGTAATATATGTATCTTGAATGTTCCAGTAAATCCATAAAAGATATTTTTTGCCTCTATGGGCCCTTTACACTACAATTCTACATTGGAACCTTCTATAGACTCTGAATAACTGACCCAAAAACAAAACAAACTTGCAATACATTCACAATCATAAATTTAAACGGGCTTTATAGGCCCAACCTCATCAATTCTAGACTAGATCACCTCTTTTCCTTTATTCATTTTAGCGCTTGATGTGGCACCACCAGCTTGCGCTTGTCACTCCTCTGCACCAGGTCTTGACTTGCCAAACATGATATCTTTGGTGTTTGTAAAGAGATCGAAGCCTGAAACCTCCACCTTGCTAGAAAGAGCTCTGCCTCCAATCTTGAAAATTCCCTTTTGACTCTTGCTTCTAACCCTTCGAATTTTGCCTCTACTAAACTTGTTCTCGCTTTCCTCTAGCTTTCCATAAGATCCATCCTTCTGGAGAGATTCTCCACCCTTCCCATTAACAACTTGAACAATAAATTCACATATTTATTCTAGCGCATCAACTTAGGCTCCAAAGCTTGACCCTCTTCTAATGCCATTACCAAATGCTCCAGATTTGAACATAGGTGATGAGTACACCAGAATAAAAGAGAAGAAGATGTCTATACTCCAAAATATGCTTGCTTAAATATCTAGTCATCGTCATTTCTCCCGATATTGAACGTTATTTGGCTCAATTAAAAGCAAATATCCATTGATCCATGATTCTATTGTAAACTTGAACTTCACGAGGCACCAAAACAACATTCCTTCTTGTGTATTGAAGAATTATAGAGAAAGAAAATGTATTTGAATCTGCAACATTAATGAGCCTAGGTGAACTACACTAAAACCAAGAATCGAGGTCGTTCATCTATCCAACCTTCTGGTCTTAACGAATTTGGGATATAGCGCAATGTACAAGGGATTAACATGTACTGATCTAGTTTCATTAACATCTCCAAGTGGACGCTCCTTAATTATCATTACAAATCTCTTGTACATGCACAATTGAATTGATTTAGACCTATTTTTTATGAGGATGCCAACTATAATGACCCTTCCTTCCATGTTTAATCGTGTTGGATTAAGGCATGGGAGCGAATCCGTTACGCTCCTCATTTATTTTGAGAATTTCAATTTCGAGTTCCACCCCATAATTTGCCATTTTTTCAGCATATCCATTTAGATGCCTAAGTATATGGAATAGGGAGACTTCTTCAAAAAAATTCAACTGCAATGCAATTCTTCTTAGTAGGGAAGGGAATGAAGGGCCACAAGACAAAATTTCCTTATAGATTATTCTAATAACGATCATCGAGTCCTTTATAATTTTAACCTTTCTTATTCCCTTATTTTTAGTGATCTCCATGCCTTTCCACATTGCTAAAATTTCGGCTCGATTATTTGATGTTGTACCTAAGCCCCAAATGAATCTAGTCTCTTCATGTTCTTTGGGGCAATAGATCACCCCTCTCACTCTTGCCTCCCCTAATATATATATATATATATATATATATATATATATATATATATATATATATATATATATATATATATATATATATATATTTAATAAGCATCAAGTGAGGGATTATATAGAGAAGTTGATTGGACAATTAGTGAAATGAACTGGAGTTTGTGTGCAACCCTTTATAGCTAAAGTTTTCCCTAGTTGTTTCTCTTGAAATTGAATGTAGTTTTGATGTTAAATCTGTTAGATTTCATTCTATCTAGTTGGTGGAAGAAAATTGTTCATTAGTTGTAGGGAAAATCTATGTCCATCACATATCAATTGGACTTCAACACTTTTCTAGAGGGATTTACTTGTTGGCCTCTCAATGGGCGTGCCTCCCACCATAGATGAGGAAACCCTCACTTCCATGGTTAAATAATCTACTTTAATTTGTAAGTAATTCTATAAGAAATGTAGGCTTTCCGAAAAGAGTGAAATCCATCCCTAATAGACTTGGGTCCTTCTGTAGCAAAAATGAACATCATACTTCTAAAGGAGAGAAGTTTAGTAGGTAATTTTATAGGCCTTTGGCCCAATCCTAACATTGTCCTCGAATGGATCGCTAATAATTAGGTTTATCAAAATCCTACTGCTATGTTTTATTTTATTTTTTTGTGACTATTGGACTTGACAACTGGGCTAGTCTCATACTTGCATGACAAGGGGACAATTCCATACAATAGTGCTACAACCACTAGGTGCACCATGTCTACCCCTAACACAAACATAAGTAAGTTAAGGTTTGAACCAAGGACCTCATAATCTTAACATAACATGCTTTTCCAAGTGATCTACACCCTGAGGCGTTACTACTTTGTTATATATATATAATCTTTTTCAAAGAAAAAATTGTAATTTTATTCAATCTGAAAACCAAGGAACAAAATTACATTTTGTAGATTCCCAAAAGCATTTAGTTAAGTCAACCTTTCGATTGATGCACAAAATTGAACAAATTATAAAAATTACATAAAATTTTCGGGGCTAAGGGACATGATAAAAATCACTTATCTTCCCTTTTTTTCCTTTATTTTTCGCCATCTTTTTCTAGCCTCCTTGATTGGCAGTGGCCGTTATTATTACAATTTCTTCTCCTTCAATATTCCTCTGCATTATTTGTCTAAATCAGAGCTCTCAAATATATGTGTTTGCTTTGTTCCACCCACTACTTACAGGTTTTCTCTTTCCTCATGTTGTTGTTTTGGTACCTGAATCACTGCTAATTCAATGTCTTTCTAAGTGTGATTTTCGGTGTTGATCTTATTTTCTCCAGGCTCCTCCACTTGTG
The DNA here is from genome assembly GCA_031772625.1 of Pinus tabuliformis. Lineage (NCBI taxonomy): Eukaryota > Viridiplantae > Streptophyta > Pinopsida > Pinales > Pinaceae > Pinus > Pinus tabuliformis. Next base: position 1,948,877,952 of record CM062818.1, read on the forward strand.
GCCCTTGTTGTTTTTGTTCCTCCTCTTTTTTATGATTCTTGTTTGCTTCCTCTTCTTCATCTTTGAGAGACGTAGATATGGAACCTGCCATCCATTTGGCTTCAAGGAATATTTCTTTCCCACTAGACTCTTACCTTTAATCCTAACATGGAAATTTCTACTACCCCTGCATGGATCAGATTGTTGCACCTTCACATTATTTTCTGGTGTGTTGACACTTTCAAAGCTCTCAAAGACAAGCAAGTTTAATATTTTCACACATGCTAGAATATGCATGGAAATGAATTTTGAAAAGGGATTTCTTGAGGTGATTCAACTCAACTAGGAGGGCTAGAGAATTACCAAGGGGTTAACCTATGCACATATAGGTTCTCAAGGGACTTTCATATATGTGTGTTGTGTGTGCATTGTAACAGGCTCGGGTTAAGTTTCCATGTAAATAAAATTAAAAACCAAGGTCATGGGACATGTATTCCAAGTTGAATGGAGGGGAAAAGCATTACATTGGGAATCACTTATGGTTTATTAATTGGCTATGGAAATTGGCATTGGCATTGGAAAAGGCAAAAGGCAATAAATGCCAATTTAATATAAGAAATAAAGGAAAATAGGAGAAAAGGAAGACAAAGGGACAATAATATGCATGTAAGGGAAAATGAAGGAAAAGTAAAGGAAAAGGAAAAGAAAAGGAAAAAGATAACATTCACACACACTCTTGGACATTCTAGCATTCACTTAGATAAGAGAAGAGCAAGAGAGAGAGAATAAGCACTTGAACACAAGGAGGAATCAAGCAAGCAAGCAAGGGAAAGAAAATGAGTGCAAGAGGAAGATTGGACGACAATAAGTAAGGGCAGAAATTAATCAGAGAAAGAGAAATCAACAAGAGGATTTTGTAGGTAACAGGTTGCATGTTTGGTTATCTTGCTAGGATGTGAATGCATGGTCTATGCATTGGTTTATTATTCATGTTTGTTTTCATTGACATGTTATTTGTATGGATTGACAGTGGTGTACAACCTTGCCTTTCCCATTTCCTAGATAACCATGATGCAATGGGTTCATTGATTGATTAAGCTATGGATTGTCGATAGATTTTAGATCTTGGTTGAGGTGGTCTTAGGAAAATTCCCAAGGGTTCAGAGGTGGAGATGGTTTTCTCCAGTAACTCTTAACATGTGGGTGGAGATAGGAAAATTCCTCTGGGTATGGTGAAGAAAGTCTGAGGCATACAAGCTTGTTTGATTGTGGTGATTTATGGACTGGTTAGGTGAAATCCATGTGGTTGAGGGTTGAGGTGGTTTAGCCTCAAGATTTCTTGTTTGGTTTTGTTTTGGTTTATCTCATGTGATCCCATGTTCATGCTTAGAATATGGCATGGGGGTGAAAGAAAGATTTGGTTTAGCCTAATCTATGGTCTGTTGGTACATGGAAGTGCCTGAATTGGTTGATTTTATGCATATGTTATTATGTGTTATTTCTTATTGAGATCAATGAGCACAAGTATTGGTTATTGTGTTTATTTTATGACTGGTTTGTCATGGCTTCATTCTAGATAAATTTTGGTTATAGGCATGGTACACTCTTATGATATGATATGCTCTTGTTATTGATATTTGTCATGGTTGGTTAAGATATTGTATGATTACATGATGCATGGGATAATACATGTTTGCTACAACTAGTATGAGAGGGAAGTAAGCCTTCTTGATGCTCATTTGAAGAACTAATGAAACAATGAGTATAATATGCATTCATGGCCTACATGTAATATGTCTACAAAATGTTTGTATAAATGATTTTTATGTTTTGATAAAGTGTGAGTGGGAACAAAACCCATAACAGAGCATGAGGACTCAAACACACTGATGATAGATTCCTGGAGAATTCTGTGTAGTGGGCTTGACTAAAGACTTTGTTTTCTATTGTTAGCCCTGTGTCTGCACTCAGGAAGGCTCATGTGTGTGGCTACTTTGCCATAGCTGCATGGAGGAAGTCTTGTGCATGTGGCTAGAGGATTCTAGCCACACTCACTACGCTGCATGTTTGAGACTAAGGTTTAAGCTAGGTCAAGGAGTGACCTAGGCTCAGGGACAAGGTTACTAGTGGTTTTTAGTGATGATATGTCTCTGAGAATGTCAAGACAAGTTTCGACAGGTGGACCTCACTTCCATAACTGGAACTTGGATGTTGGGTCATGCATAGTAACTCTCGTCTTATTTTTATCTTGGCGGGCTTGTAAAAGTAGGTAAATGTGGGGCGAAGTGTTACAAAGTGGTATCAGAGTGAGGTTACAACATTGGAACTTGAGGTAAATGCATATTTTTATGCATGCATGTTAATTGTCTATATGTTTACCACGCATGCCTGTTAGCTATTTATTGTTATGGTTATGATATCCATGTATGAGTTGATATGCTTGTGATATTGTATCATGCTAATCTGGATTGGCCTGTTCATATGCAATAGCCTCACCAAAATTAATTTGATGTATGCTTTTATTTAGCTAACAATGGAATATTGCAAGAAATATAAGGCTAAGAGATGAAGAGAAGGATAGTTGAGTACAATTCATATGACACCCCATATAGACCGGAAGAGCATTGGTGGGATGGGAGAGATCAGTTGAGAAGCAGGGAGAGGGATACTCTCCTGATCTAGAAGATACATTGAGAAGTTTGAAGGCAGAGATCATAAGTTGTAAGGAAGACAATGAGAGGTTGATTGAAGCACAGGAAAGGCTTGCAAAAGCTCAAGAAAAGAAAGTTGAGGTCAATGTAGTTATCCTCTAGAGCCTTTTACATTTTCCACAACAGGGAAAACTAGGGATTAGTCATGGAGATAGGCAGGAAGAAAGGACTAATAGTACAGATGGGAGTAGGTCTCATAAAAGGTATGGGATGGAAAAGGATTATATAATGAAAAGTGGAAAAATATCGGATACACTTGAGAGGACGGAAAGTACTCATGGATTTTATTCCAGCTTTGCTTCCGGGAGACATCATTACCATTCCTGCCAACATCATTATAGGGAGAGTGAGAAGGGATACTTGTCAGAAGATGTAGAAGCATGGCTACTTGGAATGAGGAAATTCTTCAGACTTCATGATTACTCTGAGAATATGAAAGCCAAGATAAATACCTTTAGTATTAAAGGAAAAATAGATATCTATTGCGAATATGTCAAGCATGCTAGAGGTATCATGGAAGAGGAGCTGACTTGGGAAGAATTTGAAAGAATTTTTAGGAAGAAGTACCTATCTGAGAGATCTTATGATGGAAAGGCTAAGGAATTATATGAGCTCAAGATGGGTTCCATGACAAATGAAGAGTATACAACTAATTTTTTGGAGATCTTGAGACATGTGCCTTATCTTAAGGATGATAAAACAAAGATCCAAAGGTTCATTAGTGGATTTCCATTATCATTCAAAGACCAGATTGAGTTTGATGAACCTCAGTCACTGGAGGAAGCTATCAGGAAGTTGAGGCATTGTCATGAGCAGTCAAAGTACAAGATTGAGTTCAAGCGTGATTGGAAGGGTAATGAGAAGACTAAAGGAAAAAGGCCTAAGAAGTGATGAAGATCTCAGGATGCAACAAGGAAAATGTGGCCCCACATAAGAAGTCCAATGCAATGGAGAAAGGACATGGGTCTTAGCCTGCAAAGTAACATAATAAAGGAAATGATAGAAAAAATTTGAAGTGTTGGACTTGTGGTGGAGACCATTGTAGGAGGGATTGTACATCATATGAGGGTCGCATGCCTCAAATTTACAGTGCTCAAGAGGTGAAGATAGTTGGGGATGTAGGTTAGAGAATTCCCCAGATCTATGCAGCAGTGGATAATAGGAAGGTAGATCATCAGACATCCATTATTGAGATGGAAGGTAAGATTTGTGATCAAGTTGTTTCTATTTTGATTCATCCTAGATCGAATTATAACTATATAGTCTTGACCTAGTGGATAAGTGTTATTTAGATAAAGAAGTGCATGGATAATCTTGGTTGGTGCAGTTGGCTATAGGGACCAAGAGAAGAGTTCATCATTGGGTGAGATCTTGTGCATTTGAGCTTAATGGCATGCCTACAACAACACACCTAAATGTGATTCCTTTGGGTGCATATAACATGATTTTGGGCATGGACTGATTGTTTATTCACATGACCAAGGTAGATATCTATGACAAGGCCATTAAGTGCCTCGATGAGGATGGAGAAAGAGAATCTTAAAGGGGGAGAAGAAGCCTACCTCAGTAAGGATTTCTACGACCATGCAAACTAAGCGCAACTGCGGGAAATGATGTTTATTGTTTGCATTACATGTTTCTGGTGACAAAGGGAAGGAGGGTGAGGATGATGAAGTCCTAATGAGGTATCCTATCTTACAACAATTTCAGGATGTGTTTCCTGCAGATATTCTAGAGCTACCTCTTCATAGAGAGGTGGATTTCTCTATATTTTGATGTTCGGAGCAACACCAGCATCTAAGACACCTTACATGATGAGCACGACTGAGTTAGTGGAATTGAAGTTACAACTTAAAGAGATGTTGGATAAAGGATAAATTAGGCCAAATATATCTCGTTGGGGTGCACCAATGTTGTTTGTAAAGAAGAAGGACAATACTCTCATATTGTGCATTGATTACAGGTAGTTGAACAAAGTGACTATTAAGAACATGTATCCATTACCGCAGATTAATGCTTTGTTCGATCAGCTGAAGGGAGTAGAAATATTTTCAAATATTAATATGAGATCAGGATATCATTAGGTGTGCATCAAAGAGGAATACATCTACTAGATTTCATTTCGTACAAGGTATGGGCACTATGATTTTGTGGTTGTTCCTTTTGGTCTTACTAATGCTCCATCCACCTTCACATTGTGTTTGCTGAATAATGTGTGTGCCCCTACCTGGATAAGTTTGTGATAATCTTTGTTGATGATATATTGGTATATTCAAAGAATGAGGAGGATCATGGAGAGCACCTGGCAACGGTATTGAGATTGTTGAGAGACAAAAAGTTTAGCTTCTTTCAGACTCAGATTCATTACTTGGGACATGTTGTTTCCAAGGAGGGGATAGCAACGAATCCAAAAAAAGATTAAGACTATCATGGAGTGGCCAACTCCAAGGAATATGGATGGATTCAGATCATTCGTGGGAATAGCAGGCTATTATAGGAGGTTCATTAGGAACTTATCTAATATTTGTTATCATATCACATCTTTGCAAAAGAAAGGAAATAAGTTTGAATGGACTATTGAGTGTGCATCTAATTTTGATTAGTTGAAACAATTGCTTACCAATGCTTCAAGTTTTATCATTGCAAATCCTGATAAGGAGTTTTTGGTTTGTAAAGATGCTTGCAAGGAAGGGCTTGGTGGAGTCCTGATGCAAGAAGGGCAGGTGACTTGCTATGAATCTCAAAAGTTAAATTAGCACGAGCAGAATTATGCGACTCATGATCTTGAGTTGGAAACTATAATTCATGCATTGAATATGTGGAGACATTATCTCCTTGGTAGGAGGTTCATTTTGATGATTGATCATAGTGGAATGAGGTACTTGTTTGACCAACCTAACTTGAATGCAAGGCAAGATAGATGGTTGGCTACCCCCAGTGAGTTTTATTTTGAGATCAGGTACATCAAAGGAAAAGAGAACTGGGTTGCATATGCTCTCAGTAGGAGAGTGCAGGTGAATCATATTTTATCTGTGAGCTCTGATGGGATAGATTTATAGAAAAGGATATTACATGCAGGGCAACATGATGAGAAATACGAGTAGATGAAGGAAATATTGCAACAACAAGGTGATAAGGATGAGGAGTATCATCTTGCAGCAAATGGCTTGGTTAGATTCAAGAGCAGGATCTATGTACCTAATAGTGGTGAATTGAAGAAGCTTGTTTTGAGAGAGTTTCATGTCAAGCTGTATTCAAGCCACCCAAGATACTAGAAGAATTTGACAGCCATCAAGAAGTTATATTATTGGTTGAATTTGAAGAAAGAGGTGGTTGAGTTTGTTGCTAAGTGCTTGGATTGTTAGCAGGTGAAAACTGAATACAAGCACCCAACTGGTTTGTTGTATCCTATTTTGATTTTGGAATGGAAATGAGATCTAATTTCCATGGATTTCATTACAGGGTTTCCTAGGACATCAACGAAACATGACTCCATCATGGTTGTGGTTGATAGGTTGAGTAAGGTAGCTCACTTCATTGCGGTCAAGTCTACTAATTCAACTAGTGAAGTGGCTTAGATATTCATTAAGGAGATAATGACGTTACATGGAGTTCCCAAGAGGATTATATCAGATAGAGATGCCAAGTTCACTTCCAGGTTTTGGAAGGAGTTTTTGCAGGCTTGGGAACAAAGTTAGCCTTCAGTACAACTTATCATCTACATATAGATGGAAAAACAGAGAGGGTTAACATGATTCTTGAGGATATGTTGAGGATGTATTGTTGGGTGTAGGAACACTTAAGTAAGCTCCTTCAACACTTAATTTTCAACCCGAGGGTTGCGTAAACTTAGAGACGAAGAACAGGTAATGCCAGAAGTGGTATGAACTTTTCCTATTTCTATTCCCACTTCTAAATTGAAATTTTGCATAATCAAACAGAAAAGTTTCAAAGGCAACTAACACCAAAGTAAGTCTAGTGTTGGAATGTAAAAGAATGAAATTGTGAAGAAATCAAATAAAGGAACTTTCACATTGATGTAAACAATCTTAACTGCTGAAGTAAAACTCTATGTTTATCCTCAGTATAGGTGGTGGCAGTTTAACAAGTGGGCCCTTGAAAAGATCTGCCTTCTAAATGATTTTCCTTCTCACACTGAGCAGTCGTTCCTGTACTCTTGCAATCTACTTGCACTAGTGCAGGTACAAAACTTATGTGAGAAGTATATTTTACACTTATACTGAAGACTTATGTCTTCATGTAGGGGCTCTAAGCCTCAGGGCTTGGAGCACTATGTTCCTGTAACAAGACACTGGTCCTTGTACCAAAACAGAGCTTCCTACACCAAGTATTCCAATTTACTTTTGGGAAAAACAAAAGAGCATGTTAACTATAAAAATAATTGCAAATGCGAGCAGAATCTAAAATAACTTGCACACGAAAAAGAATGCTTTAATCAACTGAATCTCACAAATAGAAATAAACTTTTAAGATAAAAACAATATTCAAAAGTTAAAGCAAACCTTCTTCAGTCAAAGTGTTTTTCATGCAATCAAATCTAACTCGAAATGATTCACTATAATATTCCATATTACTTTTAATCATTTTCCTTAAATCATGAAGTGAAAATACAAATAAAGATATGCAACAATGTTCTTTTCTATTTCATGAATTTATTCTTAATCTTTAAGAATTTAACTTTCAGTATTAGAGATGCCTCCTTCGGATGATAAGCGCTTGCTTTGCAGAAATAGATTAAATCATATAAAGGAAAAGAATGAAACACTTGTTGTAAATGAACTAGCAAACCAAAGTGCAAGATCCTACATGCACTGGTGCAGGAATGATCTTATCTGCACGATCCAAGCGAAAGCAAACTAGAAAAGAAATTACAGGAAGTAAAGTAATTTAATTTGACTTTCACACAACGGATTCGTTCACACTTGACTGTTTTAATGAAATAAATCAGAATTCGTAAGCAAGCACGAAATTAAGATTCAAACCACGCTTTTGTAAATAAATAGAGTTAACACACCTTTAAGATAACAAAAGCAAGAGGGTAAACGAGCTGGGTTGGTTGGGCCCTAGCCAACTAGCTCGTTTCTTGTTTTAGGAAACGAAAACCTTTAGCACGTTACTAACACATCAATGAAGAATTATAACACAGAATGAGAAAATCATGGCACATCTCCTTGTATTAATTCCAATTAGCAAATATACATTTGAGTTCAAGTCCAACCCAGAACGAGGGTGACAACGAAATTACAAATAAACCAGAAATTACAACTATATTATTATCGCTATCGCTTTCTAGCCTAGTTCTATCTAAAAGCTACATTTTATACAACCCTTCGGCCTGTGGCCGTAACCAAAAATTACAGTCATTCCAAATCAAGCCTTTCGACTGAAACGAAATAACAAACAAAATTACAAAATTAAGCCAGCAGCTATAATAAGGTGTGAACTATTCGTTGGCCGTAGACTTGATCCTCGGCCATATCCCTGACTATCCTCCACTTTGAGTTCAACTTTGGATGACCACAACTGAACTGGACGATGTGGACCAAGATGCTCGTGTGAAGTGATCGAACTATTGAGGAGATCACATAACAGATAGTTGTTGGCGGTGCAGGAATCTACCTGCACTAGATCAATCTAATATAATGATTAATACTTTAACTTATCAAATACTTTAGGAAAGTAAATATAAGTTACAAGAAATATTAAAGGCACAAAATCTATTTAAAATAATTAATTAAGAACATAATAAACCTTAAACATGAAATATGAAGTTTATGTAGGAATAGACAGTATTCTTGGACTAGTGCATGAATGAGGAAGTTTATGTAGATAAACAAAGGTTAATGATTGTGGTTTTGTAATAGGAAGGGGGTAAAAATGAAGCATTTCTGCCTACCAAAATCCTCTCATCACTAAGTTGTTGTGTGTCCTCACATAATGTTTACCTGCTTCAAAAATATTCAACATAGGGAGCCATATTTCAATCCTGCACTTGGATACTGATCCCTGCCTTCACTACCTTCGTCTTCTTACCTCGGGCTTTCTTAAGTTGTTTAGTCACCTTCTTGAGGCACTTGTAGCATTTAGAAGCCCAAAACTTCCATATATTCACTTGACGTTTCTGTTCTTTGACCTCTTCTTCCAACTCTATCTTGCCTTGCTTCTGCCAAGTATGCTCCTTCATGACCTGGTTTAATGCCTCCAAGTCATGAATTTGTTGTTCAAGCTCTACTATCTAGTTATTCAAATAGAGGGTAGAGGTATCTGTTTCTAGCTCATCTGGTGCGAGCACTTTCTTTGCAACTGATTCGAAACATGTACCATCGTTGCCAAGATCAAAGTCATCTTGGCCATCTAGCATCTGCATCATAATATCACCAAGGGTTACAGTGACAGGAGCTTCATGTCACCGAGGGTTTCAGCCCCCCGTGCATCTAACTCATCAGGGGTTTCAGTACCCTATACATCCAACTCAATAGGGGCTTCAGTACCCTGTTCATTCAATTCATCAGGTATTTCAGTATCATGTTCATTCACCTCAGCAGGAGCTTCAGTACTGTGTTCATTCACCTCATCAGGGGCTTCGGTACTGTGTTCATTCACCTCATCAGGAGCTTCAGTATCCTTTTCATCAAAATTGTTGAGGGTTTCTATGTGTTGCGCCTCATCATCTACCTGAACCTCTGCCAAGTCTTTACTGGCACTTGTTGTCATTCTTTTCTTCTTCAATTTATGAAGGAAGGCCAAAAATAGTATGTCATCCTCCTCTGCATTTTCTTCATTCACCAAAATGTGAGCTACTACATCTACAAGAATCGAGAGGTTGTGATCGCTAGGTGAAGCCTAGGGTGTCTCGGCAATCAAAATCAGGGAGCTCGACTGAGTGTGACTTGTCCCCGAAGAGACAATCCTTCTCTTCGTCGAGGTCCTGGTTGTTCTTGTTTTCGCTAAGGACGGGGCTTCTTCAATAGATTTCTCCCCTGCTTGCACCCGTTTGTCCTTTCTTTTCGTCTTGGCAGGGCGCAGTCTTGGCTTTTCTCTTCTTACTTGCACTTTTTCCAGCTGACTCCCCTGCACTTCTTTCCTAAAATTCTTTTAAGAACGCCTCCCACGTTATTTCCTTAACCTCTAGATCCTTCTTGACTAGGATTGAAATGAGTCCTTGATGGTACAGTTTATCTGCAACTCGGCTCACACTCCCTTTCTTCACTCCTTTCGCCATTTTCTCTAAGATCTGGAGCAGGTAATAAGGGAAATTGATGTGTTTCCCTGATTCAAAATGAAACAACAACCACATATGGTACACAAAAGTTAATGTGTAACATTCCTCATAGGTTAGAAATTCTTGTAATATGTATAGGAGGTCTCGCCATTTTCCAAGCATGCCGCTCTGCAGAAGGCCTTTCTTCCAGTCGACTTTGAGCTTTTGATCGACCACAAATCAACACTATTTTTTCCTTTCGATCCTCTCCTTTTTGAACCATTTTCTCCTCGCGGTTGACAAGCCTATATCTCGCGCTATAGATTCTTCTGTGACCTCAAATTGTAGTGAGCCTACCTTAGCTCGGCCTTCCTCGAATGCCTTTGCAAATTCCATAACCATGGTTGTATCGAACCCATCAAATTTCTGCAAAAATGGGAGAAATACCGATTCTTGAAATAGTGCAAGACTACTTCGATACTCGGTCGTCTGTTCTATCGTCTTCACAGATGATGGTTCATGTCTCACGGGTGCCATCTTTGTTTTGAATCCACCTCAATTCTCTATCACAGCCTTAGGAAGATTTCACACAGCGGAGTGCAAAGGAGCTGCTGAGAATTTTATGATGGAGATCTGATCGTTCCACCATCTTGTTGATCACTTCCATCCAATCATGTTCAATCATTAAAATCACCCCTTTGGGATAGATGCACACACGTATCAATCTGCTATGGGCAGGCAATGATAATTGAAGGAGGCTGAAATTTTTACGGCAATAGTGTAACAGTCATGGGGGATCGAATTATGAGGTAAGGCTATCATGAACAAGTGATGAAGGAACTTTTAAAACCGAGGTAAGTGTGGGATTTCAGGTGGATATGTACTATCCTCATTTGTCTTACAATTCACAAAAGTTGTACTTCGGTACTCATTAAAAGGATCAAACCTCAGAACCTAAAATATCTTGCACTTTAAATGATTTCTCCCTAAATTAGTAAATGATAAAGCAAAGTATTAATTTTTTTTTAAATAATACAATTCTATGATCTATCATTGTGGTAGTCATTCATCTATACAAATAAAAAGTAAATTTCGTAAGCATTCTGCATCAAGCGCTCATGTACTGCGTTAACCATTTCTGCACTGTGTTGTCATAGTCGGGTGTCGGCTTGCACTAATCATGCTTGGACTGAACCTGCTTGCACTGCAGCATGCTTGCACTGAGCCTGCTTGCATCGCGACGTGCTTGCACCAATCATGCACATTCCTGCACTAGGGATTTTTGTAGCATCGAAGAAAGAGGGGATAAAAATTTCTGATAGAATACAGTTCTTTGGCTGGACTAAAAAAATTGCCTGAATATACAAGAGAAGTTTTATTCGCCATTGTTTGGTGTTTAATGAGCATGCCTTCTGATCTGACTGTATCGAATGCTGCAATTGATCCATGAGGGAACAAAGAAGTGGGAAGGGGTAATTTTCCGAATGGGAAGGAATATCGTAACAGGGATTCCAAGAATAATACTACCAAGGGGGGTAAATGAAAATGGGACGTGGAAAAAATTCAAGGGGGAAAAGAGGGATTTTACGAAATCAGATAGGGATAATTTTTTAGAAGAAAAAGGAGGGTGATTCATTATGGGACTAAGAAAAGAAAAAAAGTGGGAATTATGAAATGAGAAAATAGAAGAAAGGTAGAATTTTATCTTCAAGATATGCCTGCAGTGGTGTCGGAAAAAGTAAATGCAACGGGAATTAAGCGTTTACTTGGATAAAAATTTCCATGCTAGTTACCCCAAACTTGGGTAAGGGTTGGGTTCCTTGAACCTGCTTCTTCTTGGTGATAGTTAGCATATCTAAAAATCAAGTAACATTCACTTTTTATTGAAATTTAGATCTTCCTGACACCATGCTGGTTTTCAGGTTGATCCTTCTGCAATCATGTCAGTCAACTGATTTTCGTAATTACAAGAATTTTTTTTGTTGTCATTTTTTCTTTTATTTTTATTTTCTTTTCATTTTTGTTTTATTATATGAGGATAAGAAAGAATCATATATTCAACAGGTTGGTATTGCCACCTACCAAATCCTTTTCAGATTGTTTTTGGACTTGCTGCATAAACTCTCCCTTAGTAAGGGGCTTGTTATAGACATTTTTGTGCCTTACAGCATTGAGCATGAAATGTCCATAATCTAAGGGATCCAAAGTCCCTAAACATGTTGTTCCTACCCCTAGAGGAGCAAGGCTAACAAACCACAGCAATTCACAGAAGTTCTCCACCAGAAACTGCTCAAAAAACAAGTCAATTCAGGATCATTTTAGTGGCTCCACTAGCTGTTTGCGCTGAATGTCAAAGCCAACACTGGCTACCTGCGCTGAATGTCAAAGGCAACACTGGCTACCTGCACTGAGCGAGAGTGGACATGTGGCAAGTTCATTTCTCAAGGTGTCAGATCCCAGGAAGCTTCCAAAATGACACTTGCCTCAGGGAATTCGACTGGTGATGAGTAAGAGGTTACAAATCTCCAAGTGGAAGCAAGAACCTCCAAGTGGAATCAAGAACTGATAGAGGGAGAGGACACTAGTCAGATCTCAAACTGACTCATCCTCTCTCCAAACATCTATATATGGATCTCTCCTCCATGAGATCTAGGGGCTGGAATTTTGTTATTGCAAAGAATTGCTGTTGGTTTGAGATTGGAATCATTGGGTGCTTAGTGCTTTGAAGGGGGTGAAGATAGGAATTCCATTTGCTGGGAAGGAGATGCTGGATTGGAGCCCTCTGGGTTGTATCTCTTCCTGAACCTTGTTATTCATCAATAAAGCTATCTTGGTTTCTCCTATATGCTGATGTATTCTTGATGTATGATTGCATTATTATGTTTAGTTTATTTCTAATCCTGAACTAGTTATGAATATGAATCCATGTCTTGTGTAATGTTCTCTTCTTGTGATCTTGCAGAAACCTCTTGAAGCTGGGCGAGCGAGAAGGCAAGTAGCTGGGAACTCTCCAAGAGAAGAGAAGCCGGATCGAGGGACAAACGGAAGACACCGGTTAGTCCATCCATCTCTCTCTTCATTCTTAATTCATAAAGGAAGAATACTAGAATAGCTGTCTCTGTTTGTTGCTAAGGCACTGTCACACCTTAGGTGGATAGGATCGTCCTGCATAGGCATTTTTCCCCACAACAAATTGGCGACTCCGCTGGGGAGATCTGTTTAGTCATTTTATTTGTGTTTCTATCATTGTTTGTTTCATAGACTTGACAGCAACAATCGAACTGCATCTGCTATTCCCAGATGCAAAGTAGACAGTTGCTGCTTTGATCCAATCACTGGACTTGTCTATGATCTGAACAATGGACTCACAAATGATTTGATGATCCTTTGTGATAGATCTTAGTACTCCCTCAAAGCATCCCTTTGATTGTACCTTGCTTGTTGCTTTTATTTGGCCTGAAACAGTAGATTAAATAGCAATCTGTGACCCAGAACCCAGTGAGAAACTCTCATTTCTCCTTCAGCGCGACAGCTGTGAAGAGGTTCTGCATTTCAACGCAGGTCCCGTGAAGGCTACCTGCGCTGAATGTCAAAACCCCTGTGTTGAGGTTGCGCTGAACCAGTTTGGCCTTGTGCAGCTGGGGTTCTCTGCTCTGTTTTGCCCTGTTTTGATCTCTGATTTTTGCAGCCTGTAACCAGCATAGGTACCAGTCTGATAACTCCTTTTCTCTGCTTAAATTCCGCCTCCTTTTGTACAAAAAGACTGTGAGTGTTTTTATGTGTTTGTGGCGTCATTCGCAGTTTTCCTTTGCATGAGTGAAATAATCATCCTGTAGCCCTTGATTCAGATCTGTTGATTGTGATCTTAGGAGAGAGTTCATTGGCTGTTTACAGTTGATTATACATTTGCTTTTGCTTATTGGTTTGAGTTTGTCTCTTTTAAGTGTCGAAACAAGTGTTCATTTCAGAAATCGTTAAGTGTTGTAATCTCTTCTACCCTCTCTGATTTCGGAAAAGTAAACTTGTTTGTATTTGTCATTTAAAAGCAAATTCAAAGTTGTACAAAAAGCTTTCTTTTGTAGGCATCAATACTAAGAAAGCGGAAAACAAACACCTACATTGTGCATTTGCATCTTGATAGTTTGCATGTTTGATTTAGGAAAAGTGCATTAGAGTGTGCTGATTACTCTTTGAGAAAAGATGGTGTCTTTCTTTTCCCTTAGTAGCTAGGATTTTCAAAGTTGAAAAGATATAAAGCTTGCTTATCATCTTTAGACTGCATTTAGGAATTGTATCATACATCTCGTGGTGAACCTTGAAAGGCAAACTTCTAAAAAGATCAACCTAAAATAAATTGAATGAACTTAACAACGCTTTGCAACATAACGCACAACATAGAGGTCTAGGCTAGAGACGTGTTTCGGCGTCGTAAAGCCTGGTGACTGTCGATCTCGTGGATGGTGGGTGATTCCTCCCGAGGGACGATAGCGCCAGTACGGATTGTCCTCCCACGTACCGTTGCGTATATATTGGGAGACCCCTATAGGCATAAAACCTTTATCCTTAGGAAGCCGTGTCGGCCGCCCTACTGATCGCAATGCACTGAACACAGCATTCAGGAAGATCGACCGCCCGTACCCTAAAAAGTATTCTGCGGTTTTGCGAAAAGTTTGGCACACCCTTTGCCTAGAACTCCAGAGCAGTTTCTTTTGGCCTTTTTCAGACTCTATAACAGAAAAAGTCCATCCGAGCATTTGTCACTTCGGGCTCGTTAAAACATCGAAGGAGACTAGAGTCATCTTTAGCTTTTTCTCGATTCTTTAAAATTGAAAAAGCAATTTGTGTCTAAGCATCGTTAAAAATTTACTTTAAACGGAACAATCACCCTTTATTCCTGCGTTGATATTTAGGTTGAAAAAATGGAGCATGTAGGAATTTACAGGGTAAGTTCCTCAGAAAGAACACCAAAAGGACACCGCTTACAACCAGATCACAGATCAATACACCAGTATTTTTGACGTGGTTAAAACCCTCAAAGAGGGAAACAGTCCACGGCCTGCGCCAACGTGGCTACTACAGGCAATTTATTAATCAAAGAATGAAAATTTACATAAGCTTCTCATGCACGGATTACCCGAACAATGACCCTCCATGCGCTTTAAATAGAACTCATGGACCAATCGGGTGTCAAGCCACGGATCAAGTGTCGGTAATACCGAGGAGAGAGTGAACCGTCGGATCACTACATATCGTGACCGTCGGATTGTAAGTTACAAAATGTACAATGGTAAAGAAACACACTTTACCTAACTCTATACCTAACTCTATACTAGACCAAGTTGAACTTAACTATTTCCTATGTGTCGGAATATCCTAACATCCCCCCTTAAGAACAACTTGGGATAGGATTGAAGGATTTACAAATATGACACAATAGGAGAAGGAAGGAGGCACTAGAGCCTATCCCCCCTTAGTGACAACTCCCTGAACTCCAAGCATATATCGAAGTTTAGTGAACTTCGCCTCTGTCAGAGCCTTTGTGAAGATGTCTGCAACCTGATCATCTGTTGAACAATATTGCACTTCAAGAACATGGTCATGAATGAGCCTTCTGATGAAGTGCATGTGTAGTTCAATGTGTTTGCTGTGCTGATGCTGGACTGGATCTTTGCATAGCTGAATGGCACTTTGATTATCACACCAAAGTGTGGTTGGATGCTGCTGCTCAAATCCAAACTCTGATAGGATCTGACGAAGCCACAAGGCTTCCTTACTAGCTTCCACGGCACCACGATACTCTGCTTCTGCTGACGAAAGAGAAATGGCAGCCTGTTTCTTACAAGCCCATGTAATAGGTCCTGAACCAAGAGTGAAGACATAACTGGCAGTAGACTTCCGATCATCAGGGTCACCAGCCCAATCAGAATCAGTGAAACCAACTAATAGAGGAGCTGCTTTGGCACTGTAATGAATCCCAAACTGTACTGTACCTCGAACATAACGAAGTATTCTTTTGGCTGCTTTCCAATGACTTTCACGGGGGTTTTGCATAAAACAAGCAACAAGGCCAACAACAAAGGAAAGGTCAGGACGAGTATGGGTTAAATACAAGAGTTTTCCTACAAGTTGACGGTATAAGGTAGCATCAACTTCAAGAGAAGTACAAGAGACTGAAAGTTTGACTCCAGACTGAAAGGGAGAAGGGGCTGGCTTACAGTCTTCCATGTGAAAATGACGAAGAATATCACAAGCATACTTGGACTGGGAAAGGGAAATACCCTCCTTGGATTGCAAGACTTGAAGACCGAGAAAATAGTGTAAGTGTCCTAAGTCTGTCATTTCAAATTTCTTTTTAAGGCTGGACTTCACATGGTTTATAAGGTTGGGATCACTACCAGTAAGAATAAGATCATCAACATAAAGAACAAGGATGATAAGAGAGTTGCCCACTTTCTTGGTGTAGACAGTATTGTCAGAATAACACCTAGAAAAGCCAGATTCTAAAAGAAAGCTATCCATTTTGGCATACCAAGCCTGAGGAGCTTGCTTGAGACCATAAAGAGATTTCTTAAGTCGACATACAAGGCTGGAGTCTGTTTGGATGAAGCCAATGGGTTGTTCCATATAGATTTCTTCATGCAAGTCCCCATGCAAGAAGGCAGATTTAACATCCATCTGATGGACTTCGCATTTTAAAGAGGCAGCAAGGGAAAGAACAAGGCGGATAGAGTTCATTTTGGCAACAGGGGAGAAGGTTTCAGTGTAGTCAATGCCTTCAACCTGTGAAAAGCCCTTAGCAACAAGACGAGCTTTATGTTTATCAACTTTCCCATCTGGTCCATACTTGGTTCTGTAAACCCATTTACATCTAACAAGTTTGCGTCCCTTTGGTAGAGGAACAAGATCCCATGTATCATTTGTCAACAATGAATGATATTCTTCATTCATAGCTGCTTCCCAATGTGGATAGCCTGAAGCTTCTGCAAAAGTGTCAGGATCATGATTTACTGGAGCTTGAGCCAGTAAAGAAGAGGCTCCTTCAAACTGAGAACGTGTACATCGCTGATCTGTAGGATCACCGGCAAGATCACCTGCTGCATCCCGAGTAGCACGGACCCATCTTGGAAGTTGAGGATCCTGAGAAGGTGGGGGAGGATTTTCATCCTCACTTTCATCATCTGAAGAAGAAATGTTTTCAAAAGTAGAAGAGATAGGAAGAGGTGGCACATCCGTCGGACTAGGCTCGCAGGCCGATTTATTTTCATCAAATTTTACATCTCTTCTAATGATAACATTTTTGGACTTAAATGGAATAAGTCTATAACCTTTTACATCTTCAGAATATCCAACAAAAGTACATTTCTCACTCTTAGGTTCTAAAGCTTTATGCTTTTCATCTGGAATATGGGCCCATGCTTCACTTCCAAAAACACGAAAGTGACTTACATCTGGTTTAATGGAACTCCAAGCTTCTTCTGGAGTGATATTCTTTAGAACCTTAGTAGGAGTGCGATTGATTATATAATTTGCACAATTAATTGCTTCGGCCCAAAAACTAAGACTGAGTCCTTTAGATTGCAGCATACAGTTAGCCATTTCCTTTAAGGTGCGATTTTTCCTTTCAGCTACACCATTTTGTTGTGGAGTGTATGGAACAGTATGTTGCATTTGAATTCCATTTTCGGTGCAAAAGTTGATGAATGTGTTTTTAACATATTCTCCACCATTATCAATTCTTAGCTTAAGAATTTGATGTCCAGATTGTTTTTCAACAAAGGCTTTGAAGGCCAAAAATGTGTTAAATACTTCGCTCTTGAGTTTTAAGAAGTATACCCAAGTGCGTCTGGAGAAATCATCAATGAAAGTTAAGAAATACTTGCAGCCAGAGAATGAAGCAACAGGAAGTGGACCACATAAATCACTGTGCACAAGCTGTAAAGGGGCTGAGGCGTGCCAAGAGGCACGTTTTTCAAAACTGTCCCGATGATGTTTTCCGAGTACACATCCGGAACAAACACCATCTCTGCAAGATACCATAGGAAGACCTGTCACCATATTTTCTTTACATAGATGCTGAAGGGAGCGATAGTTTAAGTGACCAAATCGCTCATGCCAAAGTTTGCTCACTTCATCATTATGAGCAACAAATACTGAGGGAAGATTTGATGACCCAAAGTTGTGAAACTCATACAACCTTGTGGAATCATCAGCAATACCAGTAGCTAGAATCTGTTTAGGATCTCTCAGATCCTTGATTACAAGATCATGAGGTGAAAATTCAACAATTTTACCTTCACCTGAATGAGTTATCTGATATACAGATAGAAGGTTGCAGGATAAGGTTGGAACACATAATACATCATTAAACTGACCATTGTCTAGATGAACAGTTCTAGTCCCTACAACATTAAGAGATCTATCATCACCAACATATATATTTTTGGTGTTACAATCATTTAAAGAAGAAAACATGGCTTGGTTTTTGTCCATGTGATAAGAGGCTCCAGAATCAATGAGCCACTCATGAGAATGAGAAGAAGAAGATACATTTAATGCATAACCAGACTGAGATGATTGACAGCGACATGCAGAAAGTGCCATTCCTGAAGATGAATTTGAAGTTGAAGAATGCTCCACATGGATGTTATGTTTCTTCATTGCGGCTTCCAAGGCTTCCATCTTCTTAAAGCATTTAGATTCTAAGTGGCCATCTCGATTACAAAAGTTACAATGTCTATCAGTCTTCTTCCATTTGTTTTTATTGGTCTTATCATTTTGCTGAAATGATCTTTCATTTTGAGGCTGAGTTTGCTTAGGACCCTTGTTTGGTTTAGGACCATTCTTTTTAGGATATGACTTCTTAGGATTCTTTGAATTTGGTTGTTGCTGGGTGGCTAACGCTTTCTTGGAAGAGTTTCGAAGATTAAGAAGACCAAGGTGTAAGAGTTTTTCTTGTTATCTTATTAAAGAATCACAAAAAGAGTCAAAGGAAGGGGCCTTGTAGTCTTTTCCTTGACAAATGAAAGCTTCCCTTGTAGAATGGAAGGTGGAAACAAATACAGAGTAGGCTGGTCCCAACTTAGTAAGGATGGAATAAATAAGGTTACTATCTTCTTTCTTAACCTTAACACCTTCCAAGAGATATCTAAGGGTCTTGAATTTGGACAAGAAATCTTCAATGCAAGAAAAATTATTAGGATCCAATGTAAGCAACTCATTTTCAAGTTGATGGGCTCTAATTTCATTTTTAATCCCAAAAACTTTAGTGATTTGTTCCAATGCTTCATGAGGAGTTTCAAGTTCTGCAATATGGAATCTAAGATCAGGAGAAATAGACATTCCTATCAAACCACGTGCTTGATCTTGTCTATTTTCCCATTTTGCAGCCTTGTCTTCATCTTTTGGTTTCTTCTCTTGGTCTGTGGCTATTCTGTAGAGACCTTTACTTCTAAGTAAATCTTCCATGTAGGATATCCATTGGAAGTAGTTAGTGCTGTCAAGAATGACTTGGCATGGACTTTCCATTTTTAAAAAAATGAAGCTGAAGATGTTGAAAGTAAGTGTTCCAATGGATAGATCTCAAAAAATTAGGCTGTTTTAAAAAAAACGGCTCTGAAAAAGGCTTCCGGATGAAGAAGTTATGGCTTTTTGAAAAAAAATTGTTGAAGTTGCCAGCAAAGTGCGTGAATGTGTGGGAATGAAATAATCTGCCCCCACAAAATGGAGACTTGAACCCAAGACCTCTACTCTCTTAAAATAGCTTTGAACCAATTGATCTATACAAAAAATTTGAGAGAGAGAGAGAGAGAGAGGGGGGGGGGGGGGGGGGGGGGGCTTGGTTTGCGTGCTTGCCTTGAGAAAGCTCTTTTTCCCTACAAAACACAAAACACAAAACCCAACACGGACATGCAAAGAAAACGAACCTTATGGCTCGAAGTTAGCTTTAGCCAAAAAACTAGATATTTTCAAAAATGAACCTTGCGGCTCAAAGTTAGCTTTAGCCGAAAAACTAAATATTTTTCCCAATGTTTCTGATTTTCCGAGATCACACTAAGGTGCAGGGAAAAGAGCATACGCATGAGAAAAATCCTTCCTTTCTGTTTCTGATTTGCCCAGATCGCACAGAGTCGCAGGGCAAAGAGCATACGCAGAAATGAAAGGTATAGATCCGGTTAAAAAAAAGCTAAATAAACCGAAACCGAAATAAGCAGAGAGAAAATAACAGTAAACTGCAAATAAAGACTGTATACCTCCAGATCTTAAAAATGACGCAGCTAGGGCTACCGGAAACCTTTTCGCGTGAAACGAAAGGGGTTCCTCACTGGAACAGATGCTCCGAACACAACAGAGCAATCCTCTCAGCCCGAAAGCAGTCAGAAACAGTAGATCTAGGAAACGACAGTCGGATGCAGTTCTACCGGCTTCAGATTTGGAATACCATGTAGGAATTTACAGGGTAAGTTCCTCAGAAAGAACACCAAAAGGACACCGCTCACAACCAGATCGCAGATCAATACACCAGTATTTTTGACGTGGTTAAAACCCTCAAAGAGGGAAACAGTCCACGGCCTGCGCCAACGTGGCTACTACAGACAATTTATTAATCAAAGAATGAAAATTTACATAAGCTTCTCTCATGCACGGATTACCCGAACAATGACCCTCCATGCGCTTTAAATAGAACTCATGGACCAATCGGGTGTCAAGCCACGGATCAAGTGTCGGTAATACCGAGGAGAGAGTGAACCGTCGGATCACTACATATCGTGACCGTCGGATTGTAAGTTACAAAATGTACAACGGTAAAGAAACACACTTTACCTAACTCTATACCTAACTCTATACTAGACCAAGTTGAAATTAACTATTTCCTATGTGTCGGAATATCGTAACAGAGCACACCAACCAAGGAATTCCCCTTGGTGGAAATCCTAGTCCCTTCTCCTCTTGGGGAGATGTTGGTGTGCCCCATATGGCCACATTGTCGCTTCCAGGACTGACAATTGGCCTGCCAATCTGGCTCTTTTCAACCAATGTCGTTTAAACCACCACTATTCCTGAACAGTCGAGTCAACAGTTAGACCAGACCAGAGTTGCCAACCAGCCTTCTACCTCATCTAATTCTTCCTCTCCTCCTTCCTCTTCGCTTGACGAAACTGGTAAAACAAAAAACCAAGTTCCTAAGGAGAAGAAGGAAAAGAAGAAGAAAGAGAAGAAGAAGAAGAAGGAGCCAAAAGCGACTGGGGGCAAACAAGTGTCGTCTGACAAAAATCCACACACAGCACTGACCAGGCCTAAATCGCCATGTGTCATATGCAAGGGAGACCACTTCCACAGAGATTGTCCCTGCGTCCCTCGGATACTAAGGGACTGGTCTCCCCGTTTGCACAATTCGGTGGCGTCAACCTCTGATAGCCATGTTGACTGCTCACCGTCAACTAGTGAAAGTGAAGTCACAGGACAGAAAGGGAAAGCTAGATTTCCCTGCAAACTATGTGAAGGCAACCATGCCATCCACCGTTGTCCCTTCTTAGATGAGGCTAAAAGAGTTTTGGAAGATCGCCCGATTTTACGAGCGCAACTTCCTCCTGGATATCAAAAACTCCTGCCAAGTCCTTCACTAGTTGAGAACCCGGCTGGCCCGCCCAGGTGGTCAGCCGAAGCGCCTATCATTGAAGATGAACTGTCTGGATCCATGCCTGACGAAAGTCAAAAGGTTGAGGCGGCAGTTGACCCGGTTTTGCCTTCAGAGGCTCTATCTTCGAATGATACCATCACAGAGGAGAATAAAGACGACACCGTCCAAATTCTCTTCATCAACACAAACTCCGACGAACAAGGGGGCAATTTGCCCATTCCTTTATCGCAGGAAGGAACTTCGTCAGAGTCATATCCGGCCGTCTATTCGGTCCCACCACCAAGCAACCTAGTTGTCTCGTTCGACTGGAACCAACTACGCAGACCCCGGTTGCCAGCAAGCATACCATTCAGAATTATCGTTCAAATATACAGAATGGTAATGGCTGGCACTATTATTGATGAGGGGGCATCTGTGAGTATCCTTTCCTCTATTGCTTGGAAAGCGCTTGGTTCGCCAACGCTTTTGCCTGAAAAGAGAAATCTATCAGGCTTTGATAAAGGAACCAGTCGACCTTTAGGGATCCTCCCCAATGTGCCTATCACATTGAAAGGGAAGACCGTTCAAATGAACGTGATGGTCGTTCAAGGACCCTTGGATTATAACCTACTCCTTGGACGAGACTATATATATTGCATGGGGGCCCTCGTCTCCTCACTCTTTAGAGTAATGTGTTTTCCGCATGAAGGAAGAGTGGTCAAGCTCGTGGACCAACTTTCATTTCCCGGATCACGCATTGCAAATAGTCATATACCATCCCTAAATGGTCTCTTCACGCAAGAAGTGTCTCAACCCATGGTCCGTCCTCCTGATGAGCGCGAGTAATCCGGGGGGATATGACTGGAACCCAGGGGGCATGCGTCCTGGTCTGCTTCGGCAGGAAAACTTTAGGTATAGGGTAGGTTTCCGCGGGAGAATATGACTAGTCTGTACCCCGCCCATGCTGGAAGAGGGTTATTTTAGAATAAGATTCTTTTGTCAAAGTTATGTGAGTTGGCGGGCATCGTCACTCACCTTTGTCTATTTCGGTAGACATTGCCGAGGAAGTGTTTTGTTTGAAAGATTAACGAGACAATCTTTGGGTAACCTGAAAGAGGTAAGCCTCTCTCGTTAAAACAATTGTTTTGACGAAAAAGAAGTAGAGGTAACCTTGAAATCATGCTTTATGCCTAGGGGCATGCAAACCTTTTGGAGTGCAAGCAAGGGGCGGCTATTTATTTTTTAAATTTTTAGGTCCTCCCTTTAAACCTGTAGGTCTAACCCTTTAAACTCGTAGTTTTGGTCGTTTCCGAACTTGCATAACGAAAGGATGCGGGGCATAGCTTTGTAAGATGAAGCTCCATAAAAAATAGAATCTTAATGATACACTCTTATCATATGACTGGGTAATCGAGCAGTTTTAGCACACAGTTCATGCTCGTTAAAAAATAAACGCAAGATCCGAGTAGTTTTAGCACATAGTTCATGCTCGTTAAAAAATAAACATAAGATCGAGCAAATGTTTCCACCCGCGTTTAAGCTCGTTAAAAAATGAACTAACCCGGTGAATAACCACAGTGAATGTAATATCATCAGCCATTAAAGCCTTGGTCGTGTTTGCACCGTCACCTCCACTTTTCCGTTGGCCGATCGTTCACCTCCATATGTTTGTTTACCCATTTTGAGGAACAACTGCGAAGAGTGATTTCACCTAGCCATCCTTGTGACACTGCCATGATTGGAAAATTCCAACCTGTACCTGGAATCAGCTGCTAACCCTGTTTATCACTCATTCCTCAAAAGACGAGTCTTCTTTAAGCTCTTTTCAACTGACTCGTAAAATATGAAAAGATTGCCGAGTCCTTGGCCTTCCAGCTCGTTAACGGGACAGGAAGAGCTATCCCTCCTCTAGATTTTAATCTTTTTGGACCTGAGGGATTATTGCACAAAAAGATCGAGTGCTTGTTTTATTCGGCTCGTTAAAACTATCGAAAACTCATCCCTTCTATATTGTTTTATACTTTTTCGGACTTAAGGGATTAGATGACGAAAAAGGACTTTTGGAGTTAAATTTATGTACCTTTTCAGACTCTCTAAAAATGAAAAGGACCGAGTTATCCTTGTCGTTAGACTCGTTAAAATCATTAAATAGCGACAAACTTGTCTTTAGACGAGAACGAGTTTCACTATCGCTAGGCTCGTTAAAACATAGCGATGGGCTTGCCTGAAGGGAAGGTTATGGAACAAGCATATGTTATCCTCCTCAAGCTTGAAAAAAATAAAGAGGTACTGGTCAGCAATGACTGGGGAAAAATTGGGAGAAACTCAAGAAAACTTTGATGGTAGCAAGTCGCTCTTGAACATGACACTTTTCCTCCGTACCACAATCGGGTTGGGTTGTTTCATTCACCGGTCACATCCATGGTCTCGCCATACCATCCATATTTGGGGTAATGCTACTGATCCATCGCATTAGTGTCGCCATATGTTCAAGAGAAGTCGTTCAGAAAAGTCAACCGTGTCCCATCCACTGCCATACATTATCCTTCATCCTTTCATGACCACCACCCTGAATCATATGTCACAGATCGTTTTCACCTCCATTAAAATCATTAGCTCCGTTCCGTGTCACTGATGTGGGATTCATTAAGGCCCTCCTTTGACGGATCGCTTCTTGCCGACATCAGCTCATTATCCAAGAAGTTGATCTAGGAACAACCCCTTCAGTACTTTGAAGCTTGCATGCCTCAATGGCAAGTTTCTCACTTCCGGCGACAGGTATACATCAATGACCTTCGACCGAAAGATTTTGCATGGTGTTCGACGCCAAGTCCTTTATTTACACCACGTGAATTGTACTGCAGTACCTTGAGGGTCATTATCATTATCGGTGATTCCTCTCGCGCTTGTTAACGGTTTACATCATTGACCGGTAATCAAGCGATGTCTTTCCATGTTCGACTTCAGAACATTTCTCACATGGATCAACTTGTACTTAGAGTGAAGATTGAACGAGTTTGAAGATCCCGGATCTAGTTTCATCCATCCCGGCTGCGATATATATTCAAGAAAGATAAAGACATTGACATGTACATCATTGCAGCAGATAATCATCCTACTCAAAGGATGATAATTTCATCAAAATTATCAGTCTACCATCAGACGATTGTCTGTTCTATGTACAGAAAAATGAATTTATAAAGCTGAGCATGGGAATGCCCGCCTCAGCTAGATCATGAAAGCAGTATGAAAAATAATGTATTGTATTGTATCTTATTACAGGTCTCCTCTCAGCATTGGATGAACTTCAGATCCCCCTGATAAAGCATTTCACCCGATAAACGACCTCATACTTTAGGGGGCAACTGTTATAGACATTTTTGTGCCTTACAGCATTGAGCATGAAATGTCCATAATCTAAGGGATCCAAAGTCCCTAAACATGTTGCTCCTACCCCTAGAGGAACAAGGCTAACAAACCACAGCAATTCACAGAAGTTCTCCACCAGAAACTGCTCAAAAAACAAGTCAATTCAGGATCATTTCAGTGGCTCCACTAGCTGTTTGCGCTGAATGTCAAAGCCAACACTGGCTACCTGCGCTGAATGTCAAAGGCAACACTGGCTACCTGCGCTGAGCGAGAGTGGACATGTGGCAAGTTCATTTCTCAAGGTGTCAGAACCCAGGAAGCTTCCAAAATGACACTTGCCTCAGGGAATTCGACTGGTGATGAGTAAGAGGTTCCAAATCTCCAAGTGGAAGCAAGAACCTCCAAGTGGAATCAAGAACTGACACAGGGAGAGGACACTAGTCAGATCTCAAGCTGACTCATCCTCTCTCCAAACATCTATATATGGATCTCTCCTCCATGAGATCTAGGGGCTGGAATTTTGTTATTGCAAAGAATTGCTGTTGGTTTGAGATTGGAATCATTGGGTGCTTAGTGCTTTGAAGGGGGTGAAGATAGGAATTCCATTTGCTGGGAAGGAGATGCTGGATTGGAGCCCTTTGGGTTGTATCTCTTCCTGAACCTTGTTATTCATCAATAAAGCTATCTTGGTTTCTCCTATATGCTGATGTATTCTTGATGTATGATTGCATTAGTATGTTTAGTTTATTTCTAATCCTGAACTAGTTATGAATATGAATCCATGTCTTGTGTAGTGTTCTCTTCTTGTGATCTTGCAGAAACCTCTTGAAGCTGGGCGAGCGAGAAGGCAAGTAGCTGGGAACTCTCCAAGAGAAGAGAAGCCGGATCGAGGGACAAACGGAAGACACCGGTTAGTCCATCCATCTCTCTCTTCATTCTTAATTCATAAAGGAAGAATACTAGAATAGCTGTCTCTGTTTGTTGCTAAGGCACTGTCACACCTTAGGTGGATAGGATCGTCCTGCATAGGCATTTTTCCCCACAACAGGGCTGAAAATTCACCTTCAATCTATGCCCATTTACCAGGAACATGGAATTCCGTCCATCAATAGTTTTAATTTATACCGCTCCATTCTCAAACATTTTGACCAACTCATAAGGTCCCATCTAGCGTGTATGGAATTTCCCTTTAAAATATTTAAATCTAGAATCATAAAGGAGTACCCAATCACCTGGTTGGAACTGCTTCTTCCGAATAGACTTGTCATGCCACTTCTTGCGCTGTTGTTGAACCAAGATGTTCTACTGAACAACATCCCTTCGAAATTCATCTAACTCATTCAACTGTAGAAGACGTTGTTGTTGTGCTTCAGAGAGATCTAGCCCCAATTGGACTGCAGTCCTAAAAGTCTTGATCTGGAATTCTATCGACAAGAGGACTTGTTTCCCGTACACCAGCTCATATGGTGTGTGTCCTGTGTTGTTCCTCCAAGTGGTTCAGTATGCCCACAAGGCTTCCGGTAATTTGTCAGCCCAATCCTTTCTATGGATATTTACTATCTTTGTGAGGATGGACTCAATTACCTTGTTTGTGGACTCCACCTGACCATTTGCTTGTTGGTGATACGATGTATATTTCCTGTGCCGGACTTTTTACTACTCCATCACACCCTATACCAGATTAGAAATAAATTGTGATCCATTGTTAGAAAAAATTTCTGTAGGCACACCAAAGTAAAAAGAAAATCAACAACTTTTGCAATAGCAAAAGAAACAGCTTTAGCTTTTACCCATTTTGTAACGAAATCTATATAAACCAAAATATGCTTTTTATTTAATGATGTTGGATTTATTGGTCCTACAAAATCAATGGCCCATTTTTCAAAAGGCTCAATCACGACCTGAGGACATAAAGGAATTTCATTGGTTTGATTAGGTTAGCCAATTCACTGACATCTATCACATCGCTTGACATATTGTTTGGCATCCTTAAACAAAGAGGGCCAAAAATAGCTAGCTCGTAACACCTTTTATGCAGTTTGCTTATCATCGAAGTGACCTCTGCAAGGTTCATCATGGGAAGATTTTAAGATATCAAACACTTCTTCCTCTCTTACACATCTACGAATAATAAGATTTGGTCCAGTGTAAAAGAGGTCTCCTTGAATTCAGGAATATGCAACACTTTTCTGTATGATACTCTACTTTTCACGAGCGGATAAGTGAGGTGGTGTTTTTCTAGTGACCACATAGTTAGCTATGTTAGCGAACCACGGGGATGTTGTCGACACAGCAAAAATATGTTCGTGAGGAAAATCATCATCAACAGGAATTGCTTCACTAAGATTATTTAATCTTGAAAGATAATCTGCTACTACATTAGATTTTCCCAGTCTACCAACAATAGTAATTTTAAATTCCTATAACAATAATAACCACCTAGTCACTCTACCGCTAGTTAATGGTTTATTCATCAAATATTTTATTGCGGAATGGTTAGTATGCACAAAGACTTCATATCCTGTAATGTAATGTCTGAATTTATTAATGGAAAAAATTACAGCTAAAAACTCTTTCTTTGTAACAGTGTAATTTAATTCAGCGGGGTACAAGTTTTTACTAATGAAGTAAATAACATATGATTTTTTGTCTTCTTCTTGTCCTAAAGTTGTGCCAATAGCAGTATTTGAGGCATCAGAGGAAATATGAAATGGTAGGGACCAATTTGGTCCTCTCAAAACTGGTGCTTGAACTAGTTTTTCCTTCAATGTCTCAAAGGACCGTTGGCAAGCCATGGACCAAGAAAACTCACTATCCTTAGCCAAAATTCAGAAGTAGCTATCCTTGAGAAATTCTCAATGAATCTCCTATAGTAGCTCACATGTCCTAGAAAATCTCTCACTTCCCTTTGAGTTTTGGGTACAGGAAGACTCAAAATAATTTCTATTTTTGCAGGGTCAACCTGGATACCTTTGTTGGAAATAAGATGGCCAAGAACCACACCCTCCTTGTACAATAATCTACATTTTTGTCACTCAAGAAAAATGAGCTTCTTGGCAATGAAGAAGCAGTTTTTCTAGATTTTTGAGGGCTTCCTGAAATGAATCACCAAAAATAGAAAAGTCATCCGTATAGATCTCCACACACTCAAGGTCAGCAAAAATGGCCAAGACCGCCCTTTAAAAGGTAGCCGAGACATTACATAACCCAAAGGGAAGCACTCGGTAAGAAAATGTACCCCATGGACATGTAAAAGTGGTTTTGTCTTGATCCTCGGGTGCAATTTGTATCTGGTTATAACCACTAAAGCCATCTAGAAAAGAAAATTACTTCTTACCAGCAAGGGTATCGAGTACCTGGTCGATGAAAGGAAGGGGGAAGTAATCCTTAAGAGTGGCTTTGTTCAATTCTATGTAGTCAATGAAAATGTGCCATCTTCCATCTTTTTTCGGGACTAATACCAATGGAGAGACCCACTGGCTGTCAGAAATAGGTTAGATAAAATCAACATCCAAGAAATTTTTCACTTCTTCCTTTACAACATCTCTTAGAGCTGGGTTCATATGCCTTTGGGGTTGTCGGACAAGTCGGGCTCCATCCTGAATATAGATATGGTGGGTACAAGTTTCAGGAGGGATGCCTTTCATGTCTTCATAGTCCCATGCAAAGGCATCAAGATGGTTTTGCAACAAATTCACAGGCTGCACTTGCTGGGATGAATCCAAGTCTGAACTAATATGCAAGGATTTGCCTGGACTAATCTCAACAAGAGTGGTATTAGGCTCAAGAGTACACAGAGGTGTTGCTAGAGATGGTGGCGAGGGAGGTAGAGAGTCATGACTTTCCTAAAAATCTAGACTAAAAATCTGACTCAATGACTCAAAATTAGGCATGGTGTCTAGATTGTTCAGGAAGTCTTGAATCTCACCCTCCTGTGAAGAATCAACATACTCATGTATCAAGGAAACAGATTGAGTCTCCTCATCACTACTGTAGTCTAACCACAAAGTGTGTTGGAGCTCCTAAATGGATCTAGCGAGTGGATACGAGGTGACCTTCTTCCTAGAATCTCCATGAGAAATATACATGTCACCAGAACGACATCCAATATAAGCATCAGT
Source organism: Pinus tabuliformis (assembly GCA_031772625.1). NCBI lineage: Eukaryota > Viridiplantae > Streptophyta > Pinopsida > Pinales > Pinaceae > Pinus > Pinus tabuliformis. Next base: position 1,948,906,971 of record CM062818.1, read on the forward strand.
CGTAGCAAGCCATGGTCATCCCAAGATCAAGGGATGTCCTCCCATAGGATTCTTTGGCTGAAGCACAATGAAGTCTACGGGGTATTCCCATGAGTCTAAAGAAACGACCACATCATCCAACACCCCTTCCGGCTTGATTTTAGATCTATCTTCCAATTCAAGCACAGTGGGAGTAGGACGAATATGGAACAATCCAAGTTGATCCATGGTCTGCCTGGTCATAACATTAATGGCTGCCCCCAGGTCTATAAGTACATTATAGAAAAAGACATCACCTATTTGAACAACAGACAACAGGGTTTCTGGGGTCGGTATATTTCTCCATGTGCATACACCCCATCATTAACTCTGCTACTCTACCAACAAATTAAATAGTTTTAGGTTATAATCTTCTCCTTCTTGGCTTCTTGAGACAGAGTTCCCTAATGATTTTTGTGCAAATGGGGATCTCTTTGATAGCTTGGAGAAAAGGTACCTTTATGAAAAGGTTCCTAAGCTCAGAGGCTAGGCTAGACTCAGGAATGGGGTCATTCTTCTCCACAACTAACCTCTCCGGATAGGGAGGTCGGTTGGAAGAAGATGGAAAAGGCTCAGAGGGTACAGGGATGGGCTGGATGGTGACATCTTTTTCAGAATGGTTAGGAGTTTCCTCCTCACCTCTCTCTTCAGTAATCACCATGGGCTGTTTATGATTTTATGAGGTTACTATCTTCCCTAATCTCAATTGGAGATCATTGAATCCAACTGGCATGGACTGATATCTGGATGAGGAAAGTGGGTTCATAGAGTGGATCATTTGTACCACTTTGTTATTGGGGTTGGGTAAAGGTTGGGCATGCAGCTAAGGAGGTCGAAACGGTGGAGGTAAAGGCAATGGTGGCATTGGCTGACTCAGCTGAGGTAATGATGGTTGTGGCATTGGGTAAGGTGCATATATAGGTGGGTATGATAGCATAGGTGCAGGATAAGAATGGTGTGAATGCTTTAGCCCTCTCCATCATTTTTGCCAAGTTTGGGAGGGTTGTCCATAATGATATTGGTTCCCATGTTGCCAATGTTGAGAGTGACTAGTGTTAGGATAGGAATATGGATGTGCATTATAACCAAAAAATGTGGTGGAAGTTCAGGAGCCATACCTACACTTACCTGAGGCCAATTTCTTCGTGCTCCCATAACATGCAATGATTTGGCTTCAGGTTGTCCTCCTTCAAATACAGCTTTCAGCCCAGGTATGGAGGGACATTTTTTCGTGGCATGGTTCTCTGTACAAATTGCATATTTATTAGTTGCTTTAATATTGAGAGGACATTCTCTTAAGAGATGCTTTTTTCTACATTTTGAACAAAAGATAGACAATGACTCTTGTTCCTCTACAAGTTTTTGCTGAAATTTCAAAGAGTCTATTTGTTTACTAACAGTATTCATTATTTAAATTTTCATATTGTCCATTTTTTTCTCTAATCCAATAATCATAGCATCAGTAGATTCGGTTTTCTTATTTCTATTCTGAATTCCTTTACTGGATCTATATTAGTTCGTCGAGAATTTCCTGCACAAGTCACAAATTTGATCAAAATATTTCTGAGCAATATCCCCTTGTCCTAATAGATTTAGATTATTCCTAGCATCATCAGTAAGCCCACGTAAGAACAAGGTTCTAATGGTACTTAGATCAAATTTGTGCTTTGACCTCTGGAGGATGTACAAGAATCTCTCTAAGTAGTCCTCTAGAGTCTCATCATCATTTTTCACAATAGTAAATATTTCATCTTGAATATCTCTAGTTTTACAAAATTCCTGATATTTTGACATGAACACTCTCTTCATATGTTCCCAAGAAGATATAGTGTTTCCTCCTAGTGCCATGAACCAGCGGAGCGCCGCATCCTTGAGAGTTATAGGAAACAACTTTAACTTTTGAGCATCAGATGAATAATCATAACTTCTACACAAAATATCAAACTCAAATAAAAAAGAGTCTGGGTCTTCATGTACCTTAACATAGAAATGAGGAAGAGCTAATGTGGAATAGTTTTCATTTGTACTTGTGTATCACGATTCACAATTGGGAATCCAAAAGTGGATTGTTCCTCATTTACCTGATTTTCACTAGTTCCTTCTGCATGGTCTTCATGATCTGTCTTTGTTGCTCCTCCAAGCAAACCACTCTCAACAGGTCGAGAGGGCTGACGATGGGTTCTAATAGTCCCCTTCTTCCCCTTTGTGGGCTGTGTCACACCTGGACCACTGCTACCAGAGCCCAAGTAGACTGTTCTTGTGTGATGATTCTGGGTTTGTTTGGAATTTCTGCCTACAAAAGAAGACCCAATATGAAATTTGATTTCAGATTTATCAGTGTTTCCTTGGCCCCTAGTGGGCTTCAGACCCCTACCTATTTTAGGCATTCATTTCAAAAAATGACAAAACAAAATTCCAATAAAATGCTGCAATTAAAAAAATAACTTAAACACCTATGAATTCCTTCAAGCAATAGAAGCACACTATAGAAAAATAAAAAATAAAAAATAGCAGACTTACCCCTATTGCAGAAAACAAAAAATTCTTACCAATTCAAATCGGATCCCCCACAACGGCGCTAAAATGTTGGGTGCAAGAATTGCACTTAAGCAAGCTCCTTCAACACTTAATTGTCAACCTGGGGGTTTCGTAAACTTAGAGATGAAGCACAGGTAATGCCAGAAGTGGTATGAACTTTTCCTATTTCTATTCCTACTTCTCAATTGAAATTTTGCAGAATCAAATAGAAAAATCTCAAAGGCAACTAACACCAAAGTAATTCTAGTGTTGGAATGTAAAAGAATGCATTTGCAAAGAAATCAAATAAAGGAACTTTCACACTGCTGTAAACAATCTTAACTATTGAAGTAAAACTCTATGTTTATCCTTAGTATAGGTGGTGGTAGTTTAACAAGTGGGCCCTTGAAAAGATCTTCCTTCTAAATGATTTTCCTTCTCACACTGAGTGATTGTTCCTGTACTCTTGCAATCTACTTGCACTAGTGCAGGTACAGAACTTACGTGAGAAGTATATTTTACACTTATACTGAAGACAAACAAAAGTATTCCAATTTACTTTTGGGAAAAACAAAAGAGCATGTTAACTATAAAAAGAATTGCAAATGCAAGGAGAATTTGAAATAACTTGCACACAAAAAATAATTCTTTGATCAACTGAATCTCGCAAATGGAAATAAACTTTTAAGATAAAAACAATCTTCAAAAGTTAAAGCAAACCTTCCCTGTTCAAAGGGTTTTGCATGCAATCAAATCTAACTCGAAACAGTTCACTATAATATTCCATATTACTTTTAATCCTTTTCCTTAAATCGTGAAGTGCAAATACAAATTAAGATATGCAACAACGTTCTTTTCTATTTCATGAAGTTATTCTTAATCTTTAAGAATTTAAATTTTAGTATTAGAGATGTCTCCTTCAGATGATAAACGCATGCTTTGCAGAAATAGATTAAATCATATAAAGGAAAAGAACGAAACACTTGTTGTAAATGAACTAGCGAACCAGACTGGAAGATCCTACATGCACTAGTGAAGGAATGATCATATCTGCACAATCCAAGCGAAAGAAAACTGGAAAAGAAATTACAGGAAGTAATTTAATTTGACTTTCACATAATAGATCCATTCACACTTGACTGTTTTAATGAAATAAATCAGAATTCATAAGCAAGCACGAAATTAAGATTCAAACCACGCTTCTGTAAATAAATAGAGTTAACACACCTTTAAGATAACAAAAGAAAGAGGGTAAACGAGCTGGGTTGGCTGGGCCCTAGCCAACCAGCTCATTTCTTGTTTTATGAAACGAAAACCTTTAGCATGTTACTAACACATCAATGAAGAATTATAACGTAGAATGAGAAAATCAAAGCATAACTCCTTGTATTAATTCCAATAAGCAAATATACATTTGAGTTCAAGTCCAGCCCAAAACGAGGGCAACAACGAAATTACAAATAAACCAGAAGTTACAACTATACTATTATCGCAATCGCTTTCTAGCCTAGTTTTATCTAAAAGATACATTTTATACAACCCTTCGGCCTGTGGCCGTAACCAAAAATTATAGTCGTTCCAAATCAAGCCTTTCGGTTGAAACGAAATAACAAACAAAATTACAAAATTAAGCCAGCGGCTATAATAAGTTGTGAACTATTAGTTGGCCATAGACCTGATCCTCGGCCATATCCCTCACTATCCTCCACTTTGGTTTCAACTTCGGATGATCGCAAGCGAACTGGACGACGTGGACCAAGTTCCCTGCGTGAAGTGATAGAAATGTTGAGGAGATCACGAAACAGATAGTTGCTGGCGGTGCAGGAATCTACCTGCACTAGATCAAGCTAGTATAATGATTAATACTTCAGCTTATCAAATACTTTAGGAAAGTAAATATAAGTTACAAGAAATAATAAAGGCACGAAATCTACTTAAAGTTATTAATTAAGCACCTAATAAACCTTAAACATGAAATATGAAGTTTATGTAGGAATAGGCAGTATTCTTGGAGTAGGGCAGGAATGAGGAAGTTTATGTAGATAAACAGAGGTTAATGATTGTGGTTTTATAATAGGAAGGGGGTAAAAATGGAGCATTTTGGCTTGCTAACATGTATGTCATGCATCAACAGAGGAAGTGGGAGGAGTACCTTGCATTAGTGGAGTTTTCTTATAATAATGGGTATCAATAATCCTTGAAGATGAGTCCATTTGAGGATCTCTATGGGAGGAGTTGCAATACTTCTATCAGATGGAGTGATCCAGTGAATAAAGTGTTGATTGGACCAAATATGTTGAGGGAGATGGAGTAAGAGATGCAAGTTATCAAGCAAAATTTGAAGGAAACACAGAACAGGTAGAAGCATTGCGTGGATCAACATAGGGTGTTGAAGGAATTTTAGGTTGGGGAGCATGTGTACTTATGCATCAAGCCCGGGAAGAGCTCCTTGAGGATCAGATCATGTGCCAAGTTGGAACCTCAGTATTATGGGCATTTTAAGATCCTTGAGAGGATTGGACCAGTGGCTTACAGACTTTATTTGTAGCCATCAGTGAATGTATATGATGTTTTCCATGTTTAATTGCTTAAAATATATATACGGGATGTTGATCATGTGATTGATTGGTTTGTATTGCAGGTGGAACCAGAAGGATATTTCCTTCTAGAGCCACAATGCATCTTACAATGGAAGAAGCTCATGCTCTAGAACCGAGCAATAAAGCAATTTAAAATGTACGGGAAGCACTTCGGGCCCGATGAAGATAGATGGGAGATAGCCGATCATATACATGCATTATAACCTTCTTTATTTGTTGGCTGAAGCAAATGAGTTCTTTATATATATATACCTATATATGTTTTCCATTGTAAATATTGCAACGAGTTGTGTTTATATAACTCCAATAAGCAGTATGATTGTTTTGTTTTCAATAGTTTTGGTTGATCACAAGTGTCATAGAACACCAAGGACAATGTTGCCCCAAGGGGGAGGGGTTTTTAACATCCCTGAGTTAAGGTTCCATGTAAATAAAATAAAACCAAGGTCATGAGACACGTATTCCAAATTGAATGGAGGGGAAAAACATTACGTTGGGAATCACTTATGGTTTATTATTTGGATATGGAAATTGGAATTGCATTGGAAAAAGAAAAAGGAAATAAATGACAATTTAATATAAGAAATAAAGGAAAATAAGAGAAAAAGAAGATGAAGAGACATGAATTTACATGCAAGGGAAAATGAAGGAAAACTAAAGGAAAAGGAAAATAAAAGGAAGAAGAGAAAATTTACACACACTCTTGGTCATTCTAGCATTCACTTAGAGAAGAGAAGAGCAAGATATATAGAAAATGCACTTGAACACGAAGATGACTCAAGCAAGAAAGCAAGAAAAAGCAAGCGAAAGAGGAAGATTGAACAACAGTAAGCAAGGGAAAAAATCAAGCAGTGAAAGAGAAATAAGTAAGAGGATTTTGTAGGTAACATGTTACATGTTTGGTTATCTTGTTGGGATGTGAATGCATGGTCTATACATTGGTTTATTGTTCATGTTTATTGTCATTATCATGGGTTTTTTCTGGATTGATAATGGTGTACAACCTTGCATTTGCCATTTCCTGGATAACCATGATGTAGTGGGTTCCCTGTTTTGGTTAATCTTTGGAGTGCCAATAGATTTTGGATCTTGGTTGAGGTGGTCTCATGAAAATTCTGAAGGATTGAGGGTGGATATGGTTTTCTCCTGGAACTCTTGACATGTCGGTGGAGACAGGAAAATTCCTCTGGGTATGGTGAAGAAAGTCTGAGGCATCCAATCTTGTTTGGTTGTGGTGATTTCTGGACCAGTTAGGTTAAATAACTATGGTTGAGGGTTGAGGTAGTTTTGATCAAGTATGAGAAGGAACAAAACCCATAATAGATCATGAGGACTCAAACACAATGATGACAAAGTCTTGGAGAATTATGAGCAGTGGGATTGACTGAAGACTTTGTTTTTCTAGAGTTATCCCTGTGGTCGCACTCAAGAAGGCCTGTGCATGCGATTAATTTTCCATAGCCGCATGGAGGATGCCTTGTGCGTGTGGATGGAGGCTTCTAGCCACACTCACTTCATTGCATGCATGCGACTAAGGATTAAGCTATGTCAAGGAGTGACTTGGGCTCAAGGACAAGGTTACTAGTGGTTCTAGGTGATGATATGTCTCTGAGGGTGTGCATACAAGTTTGGACAAGTGGACCCTGCTTCCATAACTAGAACTTAGATGTTGTTTCATGTATAGTAACTATCATCTCATGTTTACCCTGGTGCGGTAGTAAAAGTGGGTAAATGTGGGGTGGTGTTTTACATGTGTATTGATGTGTGGCAAAAGGTTTTTGTGTTGATTAAAATTCCTTGGTTAGAGTTATTTTTTCCTTGTTCTTATGAGGTTTATAGACTTCTTGGAGTCCTTTGTGGCTATTCAAGATATTGTGGAGGTCATTCTGTCCTCGACCCATGTGATTTTGATACAAGTGGTGGTATGGTCCACCTCCCATTCTGTTTGATGATGTGTGTTATCTCGACGATCCAAATTTCTTAGGGTTTTAATGAAAGTTGAATTTCTTTTGGTTTAGTTTTGAGTAACTACCCACTTACAACCTCATCACTGCCTTGGTCTCATTTTCTTTTGTGTTTTTTTATGAAACGAGCTCTACAACCAGAAATTTTAGCTTGGTAAATAGGTTTTATTCCTCTAGTACTGAAGGTCAGCACTATAATTATTTGTTGGATCTAGCCCAAACGCTTCCAACAAAGGTTTTTCTTGTAGTATAAGGGAAAATTTACATCTCCAGGTCAGAAATTGACCCTAAGAACACCCATTTTCTTCTATTTATAATGTAGATTTCTTTCTTGCAACTAATTGTTTAGAAATTGGGCATTTTTGTTGGTTAAATCTCATTTCTCTGTTAATTGTCATTTTTGGTTAAATCTACAGGTGAAACCCTAACTTTTATGTGGTTACCGGGTTATGGCATCCACATATACCAGGGTTCAATATCGAAGCTCCATGCCATACAATATTTATGAGGTAAAGTTTCCAAAAAACCATTTCTACAAGTTCGACGTGACAACCCCAACCCTCGTTACCTCATGAAAAATTTAATTTAAATATTTTTACATAAAAATAGGGGGTTGAGTCAAAGGGACATTGATTCTAGAGCTGAGGAGTTTGCTTGCTTGGGATAACCAAGATTTCCTTGTTCAGGAAATCTGAAATTATTTTAACAGCTATTAGAGGCTAGTTGGTGTGTTTTAGTGGACTGGTTTTCCTAAATTAAAGTGGGATAAGAATAGAAGTACATGGGCCCATGTTGCTTGAGAACCACAACAAGGAAAAAAGGACAAGAAATTTATGAAGACAAGGCATTGCAAGGAAACAAGGATGAGGATGTCAATCATAGTGCAACTATGTAAGAAATAGAGGAAAAGGAGAGCTATGACCTCAGAGGAGGCACGATCATTCCCTCATTCACTCATTCAAGCAGAGCACCCATGTGAGCAAAATTCAATAGGAAGCAAAGCAGAAGAAGAAGAGTAGAGCAAAGAATTGCTGAAGAGAAGAGAAGACATCAATTTGGTGTGCATGAATGATATGAAGATGATCTCTCCTTGGTGAGTAACAATGCCCCTTAAGTCCTAGTAAATATAGAAGGTGGATTTAGTTTTCTCTAGATTCCTTTGATGGTGTGGGTTGAGGATAGTGTCCTTAGATTCCTCGATGGAGGACCTTTGAAGCCTTTCTAGCTGTGATTTTACAGTGGGTTTTGGATTCCCCTGAGTGGCTGGAACCATTGCGTTAGGGTGAATACTTTCTTCTCTGGATTTCCTTGACAATTTTTGGGGTGGAGGTAGTTGGCCTCTGGATTCCCCATGTGTACTTGGGTGGAGAAGAATCGTTTGGACTCCTCGTGTGCTTTGGGTGGAGGAAACAAACCTTTGGATTCCTTGTATGCATTGATTGGTTTTCACTGGGTAGCTGAAGGGTGGAGGCAGTTGGCCTCTAGATTCCTTGTATATTATTGGACTATTGAGTGGTTGGTGGGTGGAGGAATGAGGTCCTATGGATTCCATGTTTCAGCTAGCAGTTGGTGTTTCAATCCCTTGAGCAAGCCCCTTAGTATCTGGAATCTGGCTAGGGGGTGACAACTGTAAGTGAGATGGCTGCAACTGTATATGGTTGGATGGAGAGTCCTTGTCCAAGACTCAGTTTCCCTAAAAATTACAAGATAAGTGCTCTTTCTATATGTGCCTAAATAATAATGCATGTACGTGTTTGCATTCCTAGATTGAAATGGTGCTTATGTTTATAATGAGCATGTGTTTATGTTTATGTATGGAAATGGTGCTGATAAATGTATCGAACATGTGTTGTATTTCAGGATTGGAATAATGTGCTCTATGAAATGTATGTCAATGTAGTTAGTAAAATATATTAGGTAATATAATTAGCATGGTATAAAACATTGAAAGGATCCATGAGTATCTGGACTAAAATATGGCAACACTTGACATAAAGATCCATTTCTGTTAATGTAGAGTGATTACATTGGTGACTACCTAGTTGGTAGGGTCTGAACACACACACAAACATATAGACACATACTGGTTACAAGCCGATGAACCAGTTCATGTGGAGTTGTGCTAACACTGAGGAATTTCTCCCTCCTTTGAGTATAACAACCCTGATATTTACATAAAACATTTTCGAGCCTTGCATTTTTAGTAGTTTTCATCCTCGCCCTAGGGGCATTGGTGTTGATGGTTGTGTGTCCCCGCTAATAGACAAATTCCCTTGATACCATTAAGTGGCACCATAGAGCTGCTTGTAGGCTTACTTAGAAGCATGGAGTTCCTAACATGTAGAAGGAGAGGTGGAGGCCCTTTGGGAGATTCACAACCAATCCTTGGCAGAGGATGACCAAAAGATCACCAGGGTTGGCATGTCTGTAACTCCCTGTCCTGATGTGGGGAACAATTGAAGGTCGGGAACTCGTTGGAGTGGCCTTAGCTTAAGCTCATGAGGGGTAGCACCTGTAAAGTCTTAGTAGGACATAGTGGCCATGGTGGAGCACTGGCATAGATCCAGTCAATGGTAGAAATTTTTCTACCATACCATAAATGAAGTCATGGGTGAATGGGGATGTTCCATGCATATCAAAATCACAGCGAGGATAGATGAGGTCCTAGTCTTGTAGCTTAACTAAATGAGACGATGTGATAGGTTAGGAAAGAACCCTAGTCGTGGAAGCCATGGATTGGATGCTGAGATTTTGGTGGAAGGGTGATGTGGCACAAAGGCCATTTATGAAAACCTTTGATTAGTAGCGATAAGAACATGCGAGGTGACATCAGTCGGGATGTGTTGTTGGACACGCAAGCCTAGTGGCTTTGCTATTGGTTTGGAATGAAGCCCACAAGACATTACCTCGTAAATTTAAAGGGGAGGTTGAAGCAAAGTGCTAGGGTGATAACGTTGGGATGACGTGTCTCGGAGAGACCCACCCCGGTTGAATAAAATAAGCAACGATATGCCAGGGTGAGATGGTGCATAATGAAATGGAGTTATAACCCATGGACCATATAGAATCTAGGGATTCACAGTGATGAGGCCCACTAGTCCACGTGTACTTGGAGGTTCTATCCCAATGAATAAAAAGGTGTTAGCTAGAAAAGTGTCGGGAAAAGGGACAAGGATGATATGTCCCAGTGGTCCCCACCTCGAAGGTGAAAGAAAAGTTGCAGAAGGATATTAGTGATGGGTTAATGGGGACAAGATGACATGTCTTGGTGGTTTCCACCCTATAGGCATGAAAGGGGGATCAATCAAAAAGGGTCGGGATGGTTAAGAGTAGGGTGACGTGGCACCGCCACCTCGTGGGTCAATAAGAAGCAAGGGAGTGCAAAGGGATGGACCACCATGTCATGTGTCTCATAGGTTCCATCCTAGAGGTTTGTGTAAGAGAAATGGAGGGAGTGTTGGGAAATGGGACTGGGGTGACGTCGCAGATGGGCACTAGTGGAGCCCAGGTGTGGGAGTCGTGGAAAGTTACTATTAGTCAAGCGAGGAGGTCGAAAGAATGGGCCACCCCCATTTTTATCGTTATTCTCCCACTAGAGGTTTTTTGGAACCAGAAACCACCTATGTGGGGTGCCTATGGTGAATTTGAAAAAGGGGCTTGACTTGCCAAAATGGCAGTGAGTCGTTGATTTGGCGATTGACGGTTTCCTCTTACAACCCATTACGAGGGGTGACCCCCCTCACAAAACCTCATGCATGTTACCCTGTCGGAATAAGTGTGTGATGGATCCACTATTTAAATGTGCGGGTATCTTCCTGAAACCTACACGAATGTTATGAGGCATCGGTGGGGACCATCAAGGCAAGTTGTGTGGAAAGTCACTATTGGCTTATGGATTAATGTATTGTGGGACCCTTCGAAGGGAATATATGTATTTATAATAATGATAAATAAAATTACATATGTAAACTTATGAACCCATTCCCCTAACAATTGACCATATGAGTTGGATCAATCAGTGGCAGATAACCCACCAGGTCAAGAGGTGGGAGTGAAAATTTCAACTATTGAAATTGTATTGTAGCAATTGGAATGATTTATTCTAAATGTTAATTAAATTAGTAGTTTATTTCTTTGAAAACAAAGAAATAAACACATTGCAATCTTCACAAAATACTATGAAAAATAATAGCGCTAGAAACTGATAAATATGGTAGCACAAACACATAAAAATTGACACACTTATTTTGGACAAATGTCCCCAAAAAAACCCAACTTGGGAAAACCTGTGCAACAACTAAGGGTTTTAATTATAAAGCATTATTGAGATAATATAAGTATAGTCTATGGATGCCTAGTTGGCTATCAAATCAACAAGTATATGACAAAATTAATTAAATGGAAAATTATCTAATTTCATAAGAAATCTCGACACTGGCTCTTCTAGAAAATCTGGTTGTCCAAACCCTTGTACAGGGCTTTTGCACACTCCTTGTGTTGCCTATCAAACGTGTAGCTTTGCTCAACCTCTGATAAAGTTGTCCTACTTGTCTCAGCTACTGGAAGTGACTCTTTGGGCCTATGTAAGGCTTTCCTAGCCTCTGGAAGCTGAATCGACTTCTTCTCTATTTAAATCGAAATGTATTGCTGAAACTTTTGCGCAGCTTATACGTGGAATACTTTTGCTACTAGTTGCTACCTCTCGGTATATGGAAAAATTCCTCTGAATCACTGACCCTGCCCCTCTCTATCATTGCTTGCCTTCTCTAGCTCGAACTCTTTCAAAAATTGTTGTTGCTTTCTAGAAAATCAAATTGCCTAAGGAAAATCGATCTCTAATATGTGTTCTCCATCTACCCATCAAGCTCCTCTTATAATATTTTATTAGGACTCCAAAGGCCAAGATTAAAACTTTATCAAGGGCTAATATTATTTCCTAGTCGATCTATGTATGTTTCTAAATGATTCACACCTTTCTCAATTAATACTGATTAATTAACCCCTTTTCCTAAGTTTAGACTTAGGAAACATTTAAAAATAGGCTAATAATCTAATTGAGACACCTCTATGTGGAAGTTCCAAAAATGATTTATGGGTTATGGAGAATTCTTGTGTTTTAGCCTCTCCACAAAGTTTCAAGACTAGAACACCTCTAATGCTACAAAAGCTAACACTCCCTCTTAGCAAGGAAGGTGTTCTAGTGTTGCACTACTGCTACAACACCATGTCTTTGTATCACCCTCTGTCACACTACTGATGTATGGCCATTGTGACTCACTTCCACTGCCCACCAACCATTTCCCAACTTTGATGTTACATCTATGTTGCTACTGACACTACTATATTGCTGCCAACTCTGCATCTGCATTGCAACTCCCTCTCAACTGTTGTTGCTACCACTGCAACTACTACAACTGAGAAGCATTCAAAATATTGAATCAACTATGTCTGTGCTACATTTTTCTCCTGAGTATCTTACTGCTACTAGCCTCTGCACTATCCACTAAGGAATTTTTGTTGTTGCTCACTCTGTTATTGATCCTCCCAGTTTTTTGTATACACTACACTACGCTCCTCAACACCTGACTACAACTAGGGTGCAACTGTCACTCATGAATCAGAATGCATCAAATTAAATTGATTCATCCTGCTACGAAATATTGTGGGCCCCTAGAGAAAGGTAATGATCCATGAGGAGGACACTAGTGAGCCCTGGTATTGCACCAAGAGTGTTGCAACTCCCAAGGGCTACTCAAATTAAATTATCAACTCAGGGTTCATAAAACCTTATAGGTGACAGTGCTATATGCATAGTAGGTTACGTTTTACTCATGCCACCCTTATTTTTGACATCAGATCCAGGTGTTCAAAGACCATTCCTCTAACTTAACTATAGTGAAAACTCCCGATGAAATTGATTCTAACTATGAAAATGGAAATGCCATTCATTCAACTAATTATCATTTCATGAGAAAAAGACTAGTTTACTTGCAGAAGTGAAGCTAATCTATTTTGTACATTTAATCAAATCAATAACCTACTTGCATGTATCATTGATCTACTTTAAATTTTCTTGGAAATTAGAAATCTAACTTGTAACATGCTTGTGAATTAAAACACTAATTCTACTATGTTTTGTAGTGAGGAAAAGAGGAGGTTGCAGTGGTCTAAGATCCTCTTTAAATCATCAAAGGACAAGTTGGGGGTCATTACTCATCTGAACCAAGCTAAGGCTGAAGTGGAGAGAAAAACAGGTAGAGGAAAATGGTGTTATATGTTGGCTACAAGTGTTGCTACAAGAGGTTATCTAATGCTACAAGAGCCCTGATAATGCTACAAGAGGGGTTTCGAGAGTCCTTTGAGGGTGGAGATGGTGTCTTGAGGGCAGGAAGAGATGGATGAAGGTAGGAGGGAGTGAATGAAGTTTGGGGAAACCTCCTAGCCAAGCCTAGGACCTCTCAGAGGTTTGTCTTGCACCAAGATGGATGCCCATGGTGTCTCTAATTGCCTAAACAAAATGACTGTGGAAACAGAGTTTGAGAGAAGTGTGAGAGGTAAAGGGAGAATATGGAAAAGTCCAAGTGGAGATGAAAGATGTGGCCACCCTTGTAGGTCAACACAACCCTGCAACTAGCCCACTACATGCATTAAATGATCAATAACACAATGACATAAATTTTCATGGAAAAGATGAGTTGAATTTGACTACAATCTTATTCTATTTCACAATGCTACTCTAATCACTAAACTAACTCCTAGGTTGCAAAAAGTAAATATGGAAAATGATAACTAACATCTACCTATTTCCAAGAAATCATAAAAATATTTTTGGATAGAGATTGTGAATCTTTCCCACCACTTTTCCCAACATAGAGGTGCTAAGGAAGCCTGCAATCACACATTTTTATATCTTAATATCCACTACAACAAAATAAAGACATGAAATGCTTGGGAACAAGAATAAGACATAAATACAGAAGAAGGACTAAAGCCTCTGGGTTGGGCCCAAACCCAAGGGTTTCAATCCTCTAAAACTAGCTCAGATGCAGCTCAATAACAAACTTCTCATTAGCAGAAAATAGTAGTCTCATAAATCACATGAAAGTTAACAATAACAGGGACAAGTCGTGATCTCAATAGCTACTCCTAGCTGAATAAAAAATTTGAATCCTAATGAGCCTTTCATCTCGTTTATTTATACAAAAGGGTATCTAATAACATCTCCCTTGAAAATAGGAGTGATTCCCTCCTTGATCTCGAAAATTGTGGATCTTATCCTCCTTGAGCTTCTCATGCACTTGGAGTTACTCAGCTGTTAATGAATTCAAGCTTGTGAGTGAGGATTTGGTGATCTCAAGCCGATTTAGAGATTTAAGGAGGTGGAAAAACCTCCTTAGATTTCCTCCTGGTTGTCTTCATCAATCCCCTACATAGTAAATGCCTAAAAAATGCTTCTTTTTTCCTGCAATCTAATCACATTAGGCCACATACTATGATGAACATATTTTACTCTTCTTCCTAAGCATATTATAACCAAAAATGTGAATTAATGTGAGAAAAAGATAGTTTTAGGGCTGGAGGATAGCATAATGAACTTCAATATATAACTATTTATGGGACTCATCATCATCCCCTTACTGAAGATGTTTCTCATCCTCTGAGAAACTTAGTCATCCATATGAATCTCATTCATGGCCCTGGTGGCCTCTCTGACATCCCAAGGCACCTCAGTTGGTGTGCCCTCTTGTGGATAAAAACCTACATTTTCCTCTATCTCTATCCATACCTTTTGTTCCTTTGCTTGGTTCCCTTCTTCTTGTAAGCCCAACAAAAAAGGTGGACTGATTTTGAGCCCTATCCATTTGATTTTCAGTCTTTGCATAATTCTTTTGTACAATGGGGTTCTTTCCAAGGCATTCCTTGGCCTTTCAAGAGAGTGATACTCTGTAATTTGTAGATTGTGGGGTAAGACATTCCATCTTCTCTGACAAGCTTGTACACTCTTTGTTCCTGACATCCTAAAAGTGTCTTCAAAATGTAGAATGGATTTCACTTGGGTTGCTATGTATCTAGATGCTAAAGCAGGATCAAAAGAAATAGGGTTATGATTGTTGATGACAACCTTAGGGCTCACTAGCTCTACTCTGATATACAAGGGTTCCTTCTCTTCTTTTGTCATCACCTTTTTCACTTCCTCAACCCTTATCTCTTCATGAGTCAAACAATATGCTAATGCCATTAGTTTCATGTATCCCAATCTTGAATTGGGATCCCAGAATTTAGATCTATTAGAATGAAATTGTGCATATAGAATTCAACTACCTTTGCCCTATCTTCCATACTAGCTTGTTTGTAAAACTCAATAAACTGCCTATAGTCTTGAAAAGGAAAATATCCATATTATGCTAGTGTCTTAATTTGGAATTGTAGCCACTGTTCCTTGAGGAAAAAAGCATATAATTTTGATGGCTACTTGCACTGTATGGCTTCCATAAAGAGACTTGCTGTAGTGGCAAGTTGTGTTTCTTTCTATTGCAGTTGTTCTCTCAACCTTGTGTTTCCTGTCTATAGTTGCTCCCTTATAATTGAATCTCTTAGTCTCAAATTAGTCAACTCCTTGCCCATTTTAGTGACTTTCTCCTCCATGAGGCCTACATCTTCTACATTCTTAGATTTGACAATTTGCATCCACCTATGTGTTCTGTCTCTCTCTATTTCCAACTCATAGAGGAGTGGGACTGCAAACTTTTCAGGTACGATCCTTCCTTCGTCAACAAATTTGTAATAGGACCGTAAGCTAGGTTATGGATCAGGTACTTGAATCTCTTGGAGGCATTTTTCATATGCTTTTAAGATGGCTGCTCCTTCCTGTAGCTTCTTTTTCTGCTCCTGTATCATTTCCTGTTTCTCTTGTAGCTGACCCTGTTTCTCCTATAACTTCCCTTGTTTCTCCTTTAGCTCCTCTTTTTCTTCTTTCTCGAGGGTATCTTGTGTCTTGGGTTTATTTTCTATTAAACCCTCCCCCCATTTCTTCTACTGCCCTTTCTTGGTATTACTTAGGTATTGAATTCAACTTTCTTTAGAGCAATATCAGTGGTAAAAAAAATGTTAAACCTCCTTCCTATTGGTGAGGGAGAATGATGCTATAATTTATATCAAAACAAATTCTTTTTCTTTTCCCCTATCTTTCCTTTACACACAGTAATTTCCGACAATACCTACCGCTCAATTTTCTATTACAGGCTACCAACTTCACGAATAATTTCTCATGCAATTGTATGGAAATCAAGGAGGAAGGGATCCACTTACTCCTTTTTTAAAAATAGTTTTGGATATGCATGAGGGTTTGAAGACAATTTCAGGTCACTATGGCCTTCTCTCACCATTCAATTCCTCCTGTAGCTTCTTCTCAGCCCTCTTGTACTAGTTCAAACCTCCTCGTAGCTTCCTCTTGTAGCACCTGCAAATAGAATTTGAAACACTTCAGTGGCACCCTATGCAATCTGATAACACTAGTTCATCCGTCCTCCAACTATTTTTTGTAAATGAGCGATGGTGCAAATGAAGCCGAGCCTAGTAGATAATATCCCCTTTGTAGTAAGAGCTCAAAGCGCTTTGGTGACATGGAACATACACGAGTTTCCTTTTTTCGACCGTTGTCCCCACTCCTTGCAATCATTACCCTCCTCCTCGTGATTATCACCCCACTTCTCGTAAGCACCACCTCACTTGAGTTGACATTTCCATGTTGCATGGGTGAAAAAGATAGACTTTAGTTTATTGGCCAAGGGTGGCCAAGTTCACTGGCCACCTCCATCCTAATAAAACTCCTTTCTCTACTATTAACACATTTTGTCATTTTATGCATAGGGAAGAGGTGAGGGTTGTCATACTTGAGCCTACCTATGGATCGAATTGTTGGAGTTGACTGCATGTTGGAGCTGGGCCTTGTAACATCATGAGCTTGAGGGAGTTGATTTATTTTTCTTGTTTTTGTTCATGTCTTCATAGTTGATGATATTCTGACTGATAACTTAACTGTGTGTGAAGGTAACTTCCATGTGTCCAGTATACTGCTGGTGGAGTAGATGGATTCCTTTCTAAGGATGATGTGCATCTCTTTGTTGCAGAATTGGTTCAATGATGCTCTCTGTGGGTGAAAAAAAGGAATTCCAGGGAGTTCTTATTGTGTATGTACAATTTTATATAGGAGGAGTCTTCTTCTTGTAGCGGTCAATTAATCCTCTCTCTTCAAATCTCCGTTTCACATGCCAGGTTGAGGGAAAGTGATGAAAGTAATGAATGCACACTTAGGATTATGAGGAAGTGGTGTAGGTGATAGAATAATAGAAACAAGGATTTTCTGTGTGTTTTTTACATGCATGACAAAGTGAATTTTTGAGTAGATTTTTGGCTAGATGGAGTGGATAGGTGATGGGGTTTCCATTGGAGGACCCCTCTTAGCATTTACTAGAGACAACATGGCCTCCTGGTTTCTTTTTCCCATTAGATCCTCATCCTGTAGCCTTACAAGCTTCTCTTGTAGCATTACAGGTTCCTCCTGTAGCATCACAACAAGGAGGCAAAATTGGAGTCTTTTTTTTATTGGATGATGTAGAGAGGTGGATATGTGAGTGGAGACCGTGGAAATGAAATGTATAGGCGGAAGAATGGAGGAATAGACTTGTATATTCTACTCTGTAACCATGATTCTATCACTCTTTGGAGTCCTGCAAAAAGAAAATGGTGTAAGAACTCCTTCCTTGCATTTCTCTTTTTCTCTTATGTTTTTTTTTTAGACAAGCAAGCTGCCTCTACAGAGGTTTTCAACCTGAATGCCTGCCTTATGCACCTCAAGCAGGTTTCACCTCGGGATATTTTATTTTTATTTTTTCCTTCTTTGCTCCTGGGCTGCCTCAGTGAGGTTTTCAACTCAGGAGTTGGCCTCAGATGCCTCATGGAGGTTTTCATCTAGGCCCTCTTATTATTAATTTTTTTTTTTAGAAATTTGGTGGACTGAGGGCTATGAGCCTCCCAATTACATTTAACTCTCTGCTGACTGAATTGACAAATTCTTCCTTGGACAAAGGTTTCTTGTACAACTTCAACCTATGACCATTGACAACTAGGGGAATCCCTTCCTCATCAATTGTTATAATTTGGATAGACCCATTCTCGTGACACTTCTCTACCATATAGGGACCCAACGTTCTTGTCATTAACTTCCCCTTGAAATCCCTGAATCTAGAATCATAAATCAGGTCCAAAACTCCTTCTTGAAAATTATTTTCCTTGATGTACTTATCATGCCATATCTTCCTTTGTACCTGGATTACCTCAGTGTGTAGGAGAGCTTGCATTATGAATTCATATAGACCATTGAGTTGGAGTAACCTTTCTTGTTGTGTTTTAGTGAGATCAAAGTCTAACTGAGTTACCATTCTCAAGGTGTTGTACTAAAATTCAATAAACAATAGGGCCTTCTTCCCATATACCAACTCAAATGGAGTGAATCTAGTGGTGGTCTTTATTACACAGTATTTTGTCACACCTCCTACACTTCCCTGTGACATACCCTGAAGTCCCTGAAACATGACCATAATGCAATGTACTCATTCATATATGCAGTTTAGAGCCTTCCTCAGACATTGATTGGAAAATTCCTTGAGCTTCCTCTGAAGGAAATAGCTCTTTAACCCTAATTTGAGCATCATCACTCTTATGAGGCCTAAAACCGCAAGAGATTTTCAACATCAAGGCTATGGTTGTAAGCTTCCCCTTTATTCTTTAAATAATATTACAACTACTAGTTCATCTTCCCAAAATATATATGTTCATGTATGTATTGGTTTGGCATTCATTGATAAGCTAAATAGATTATTATTGGATTTGCTATTGGTTTTGGCATGCTTTTTTGTCTCTTGGTCGTTTGTGCAGGCACATAAGCACTGAAAGAAGCAGAAACAAGGTCGTGACACAAACGGTTCGAGGATCTCAACGAAGGAAATTAGATTAGTGTAGGTTTTAACCTCGTACAGAAATTACCTGCATACGAATTCTAAAACATAGAAAATAAACAATGCGAGAACATAACACATAAAACACATATACATAGAGACTTTCCCCTGGATCCCAAAACCGGGACTACTAGCTTGATTTTTCATTATGTTCCTTTCAATGTTACAATACATATTTATACATGCCGAAGCATCCAATACCATGGACCGAAAAACCATTGCGTCCAATACCATGGACCGAAAATCATCGCGTCCAATACCATGGACCGAAAATCATCACGTCCAAAAAAAAATGTGTGAAAATCGTGCACAAAAACTAAAATTTTCTGGGGCACTGCCCCGGACCCCATAAAGTGGGGTTACGGGTACACCTCAAACCCCCTATTAACTACGTGGAAAGAATATAACACAACCCAACATTCTCCCACTTGTTGTTTTCTTTTCACAAGGAGCCATAACAGAGCTTAGTCACTTTTCTAGCCCTGAAACGCCCATTGTCTCTCTACACCAAGAGAACTTCTCAAAGCTCATAGATTTTGTCAATGCATCTGTATTATTCTTCAAAGTGTCCACCTTTACCAGCAACATCTTTTTGTCTTCTATCATATCCCTCACAAAGTGATATTGAACATCAATGTGCTTTGTCTTTGAATGATTTCTAACTTAATTTCCTTTGATTTATTAATGATATTTAAATAAAATTATTATTTTCATATTAATAAAATGTAAATAAAATTATTATTTTAGGTCATTTATTTAGCAAACTACCCTTTAAATTATTAATCAACTTCTAATTTTTAATGATTCTTTTAATTATACATTCTATTGAGGCTTTTACCTTTTTCATAGGGTCATGTATTTAACTAATTTTCCCCTAACTTATGATAATTAACTTTGATTTTCTAACTTAATTACCTTTTATCTATTAATAAAAATTTAAATAAAATTATTATTATTTTTATTAATAAAATTTAAATAAAATTATTACTTTCTATATTACTTTTTAGGTATTCTATTATTTTAAGGCCATTTATTCAACTAACTTTCCTTTAAATTATTAATTAACCTATAATTTTTGATAATTAAACGATTATAATAATTTTGACCCCTGTCCTTGAGTCAAACTAGCCGTTAGAAAGGATAGCTGTTGGAGGCTCCGCTTAGTCTATTTAACATGATGAGCTTGATCTGTTTCTTCAACTTGTCCTGACGATGAACCACACTGGTTGGTTCGAAACGCGTCGACAAATGATATTCCATGTGATTTTCGCCGAAGAATCTTTCTTAACTTGATATGGATCACAGAAGCCTAAACTCTATTAAGAAGATTGCACTTTGGCTGTCACAGTCTATCCTTATAGCTTCCTGTACTAACCCCATACTTGAACACAATCTCTGCAACCAAACTGCTTCCTTGCTTGCATGAGTGGCTGCCATGTATTCTTCCTCTGTAGTTGATAGTGCCACTACAGATTGTTTCTTACTCATCCAACTGACTGCACCTCCAAATAGGTTAAACACATACCCACTTGTAGATCTTCTCTGATCCAGATCTCCAGCCCAATCTGCATCAACAAAGCCACAAATATCCAACACTCTATCCAATCCTAGTATTCCTTGGTAGCACAAACCATAATCACTAGTGCCACGCAAATACCTGAAAATCCGCTTCACTGTTGTCCTATGCTCCTTTCCTAGTTTTGACATAAACTTGCTCAATACTTCCACTACATGTGCAATGTTTGGTCTAGTACAGACCATTGCATACATCAGGCTACCGACTACACTTGCATATGGAACACGGGACATGTCCTCTTCCTCTTCTTGTGTCTTGGGACACTGTTCAGCAAATAACCTCACACCTACAGGAATAGGAACCTTCACTGGTTTACTATCCTGCATATTAAACCTCTGCAGTATTGTCTCGACATACTTCCTCTAGTTTAACTAGAGCTTCCTCTTTGTCCGATCTCTTTTAATTTCCATGCCAAAAATATAGTTTGCAGCACCAAGATCTTTCATGTCGAATTTGGAGGACAATTGGGTCTTCAAATCCTGGATAATTTATTTGTCATTTCCAACCAGCAACATATCATCCACATATAAGACCAGATAAATAACACGGTCACCAATTAATTTAAAATACACATAGTGATCTGCTTTGCCTTTGGTGAAGCCAAGTCCCCGTATAAATGTATCAAATTTCTGATACCACATCCTTGGTGACTGTTTTAATCCATACAGAGACTTCTTTAACTTGCATACCAGTTCTTTCTTACCCTTCACCACAAAGACTTCAGGTTGCTTCATGTATATTTCCTCTTCCAGATCCCCGTGAAGAAATGTTGTCTTCACATCCATCTGTTCTACCTCAAAATCAAAAGCAGTAGCAACAAATAAAAGTAATCTAATAGAAGTTACCTTGGCAACAAGAGAAAAAATATCACCAAAATCAATTCCCAACACCTGGGAATAACCTTTTGCTACCAACCGAGCTTTGTATTTCTCCACCTTTCCTTCTACATTTGTCTTCTTCTTGAACACCCATTTGCTGCCTATGGGTTTCCTTCCAGCCGGAAACTCCACCAGATCCCAAGCCTCATTTTCGTGCAAATATGCCATTTCATCAACCATGGCCTCTTTCCAGAGTTTTCCATCCTCTGAATCCACTGCTTCCTTCACAATTCTGGGATCATCATCAGTAACCGACAAAGCAAAATTTGAACAGAAAGCATATGGACTATACCTTTCTGGCTACCTTCTTTCTCGAACTGATCTTCTCATAGCCGGAGTTTGTGGCTCTTCAACTTCTGATTCCTCCTCTGTTGTAGAGTCTGATTCTTCCTCCTTTAACTCAAACTCTATCTTCTCAGGTTCCTTTGGTTGGACTTCATGTTTAGTAACATATTTTACCTCTCTGAACACCACATCTCGACTGTACACAACCTTCCATGTGACTGGGTTCTAAAGCTGATAACCTTTTAAACCATCCTTATACCCAATAAAGATGCACTTTTTAGATTTACTATCCAACTTGGTTTGTTTCTCCTTTGGAACATGTACATATGCATCACATCCAAATATCCTCAGATGTCAAAGAGAGGGTTTCTTACTAGTCCATACCTCTTGTGGAGTCTTATCCTCCAACTTTGATGAAGGTGATTTGTTGACCAGGTAACATGCAGTATCCACCACCTCTGCCCAGAATTCCTGTCCTAACCCAGCACCACTGAGCATACTTCTTTCCCTTTCCATCAACATCTTATTCATTCTTTCTGCAACTCCGTTTTGCTGAGGTGTATATGGAGTAGTCTTTTGTCGTGCTATACCACACTTCTTACAAAATTCTTCAAATTCCTTGCTGCAAAACTCTCCACCATTATCTGTCCTCAGCACCTTTATCTCCTTCTTTGTTTGATTTTCCACGAGAGCCTTAAATTCTTTAAACATGTCAAAGACTTCATATTTCTTCTTAAGGAAATATATCCAAGTATTCCTTGAGAAGTCATCTATAAATGATACATAGTACATAGACTTACCCAGTGAGGGAACCTTCACGGGTCCAAACACATCACTGTGCACAAGCTCTAATATCTGTTTCGCCCTCTTACCACTAGAGGGGAAACTCACCCGATTCTGCTTCCCATATACACAATTTTCACATAATTCAAAATCCAGAGAGCTATTACTCATACCTTCTACCATACATTTACCATGAAGTATTTGAAGGCATTTCTCTCCAATATGTCCAAGCCTTTGATTCCACAGCATGGTATTCTCTCCAGAGACCACTAGATTTTCTGCTCCACTTTCAAGAACCACAGAACTGTTGCACCCATCAACAACCGTGCTACCTTGCAGCTTGTACAGAGTTCCAATCTGAACTCCCCACATCAATACGAGTGCTCGTCGAACCATCTTGTAGGTATCCTTCTCGAACACTATTTTTACACCTATATCATCCAGCTTGCTTATAGAAATTAGATTGCTGGCCAATGCAGGAATATGTAGAACACCCGGAAGTGTTCTAACTCTTCCACCTTGCAACTTCAACTTTACCTTTCCACAACCAACGATTTTAGCCTTCCTGTCATCCCCCAAGAAGACATCACCACCATCATATTTCTCATACTTGCAGAACCACTCTCTATGGGGAGTGAAGTGAAAGGATGCACCTGATTCAATCAACCATGCCTCATGATCTACATGTGTACTTGAAGAAGCCAAGTACACATCCCCACCTTCATCTGAGGTGGTTTTCACTTCTGCAGAAGGAGCCTCATCAGATCCCTTTCCTTTGTCAGGAGCTTTAGATTTACAGTCCCTTTTGAAGTGGCCTTCCTTTCTGCATTTCCAGCAAACCACCTTTACAGGTTTTCCTGGAGATTTAGATCTCCCACTCGATGACTTATTTTTGTTTCTGTTCTGGGACCGTCCTCGTACATACAAGGCATCACCATTCTGGCTCTCCATATTTTTCCGTCTCATCTCCTCCATCAGCAAGGCTGAGACTATTTCATCAAACTGCAAGGTAGTTGCATTGCTACCTATTGCAATAACCAGACTATCCCGTGAATCTGGTAGAGAACACAACAAACTGATGCACTTATCTTCATCTGAAATTTTAATATCAACAGATGCTAACTGACTTACCACAGTATTAAATGCATTCAGATGCTTTGTCACCGAGTCTCCATCTTTCATCCTCAGGTTATACAACTTTTTCCACAGGAGAAATTCATTCACTAGAGACTTAGATCGGTACAAAGTCCCTAACTTGTCCTACAAAGCCTTCACTGTAGCTTCCCTTGATACATTCAAAAATATTGAATCTGAGACACACAATCGTATTGTGCTCTTTGCCTTCCGATCCAACTTCTTCCATTCTTCATCAGACACTCCCGTTGGTTTAGTACCTAGATCTACCGCGATCCACTGATCTTTATCCACCAACAGATCCTCCATCTTGAGTTTCCACAACTCAAAACTCTGACCATTAAATTTCTCGATCTCTATCTTTCCACTGCTCGCCATATTCTTTCACCACTAGAATCGATCTCGTAGATCTCCCATTGAACAGGGTCTACCACAGGCTCGAGCAAAACCCCTCAACAACAAAGGCGTCCCCTTGAAGCCAAAACAACTCTGATACCAAATGTAGGTTTTAACCCCATACAGAAATTACATGCATATGAATTCTAAAACATAGACAATAAATAATGCGAGAGCATAACACATAAAACGCATATACACAGAGATTTTCCTCTGGATCCCAAAACCGGGACTACCAGCTTGATTTTTCATTATGTTCCTTTCAATGTTACAATACATATTTATACATGCCGAAGCATCCAATACCATGGACCGAAAAACCATCGCGTCCAATACCATGGACCAAAAACCATCGCGTCCAAAAAAACATGTGTGAAAATCATGCACAAAACCAAAATTTTCCAGGGCGCTGCCCCAGACCCCATAAGTGGGGTTACGGGTACACCTCAAACCCCCTGTTAACTATGTGCAAAGAATATAACACAACCCAACAATTAGCATCAGAGCAAGGTAGGCTTTCTCTCTTGTTCTATTTTTCAATCATAATCTAGGAAGATGTCTAGTTGATTGTCCCTTCAGTTGCTAGACCCACTCATTGGGCTAGAGGGATCATCTTTGTCCGTAGAGAGGATTAACCTTGTCAACAAAATGGGGACTCTGTTGGGGAGCCTATGACCGTTTCCTTCCATTTCTTCACATTGTTTTTAGATGAGTTTGGTCAACCATTGATTTTTAGACTTCATTGCTTTCTTGCAGTCAGTGTCATTGTCTAGTAGATACCTGAAGATTGTTAACTTGAGTTTTTTTTGAAAATTTTGGATTTCTTTATCCTTTTCCTCGACCATCGTGGATTTGAGTCTGACAGTCGTGATGATATCGATGGTTTTTTAGTTACAGTAGCGATGATCGCTACTTTACTTCTGACAGGTGTGATGATTGTGGAAAATCAAGAAATTTATGGTTTTCTCCTTGATCTTCAGTTCTAGTTGTCTTATCCCTATGATTTACCAGTGTGCTTTTCATTGACTCTCTCTTTGTATAATTGTAGTTGTCTTTTAACTTGGCTTGAGTGTCCTTGAAGTTTGATTAGCCTTTTAGGGTTCTAGGTCTTCTAGGTCAACCTTCATACACTCATTGGTCTTCTCATCAGAGATCAGAAATTGATTGCATGTGTTAAAGAGTCTTTGTGTGTTCAGACATGCTTTGTCGATCACTTTTTGGTTCTTTTGACTTAAGTTGTTTTCATTAGTGGATATAGTGAAAGTTACTTAAGCTTCATTTGATGAACGATAGATTACAATTCGATCGTCTCATTGGAATCAAAAGAAAGTGTTTGCTTTGAAGTTTTTTATGTTTCGAACTGAAAGTGAAAGTGCCATTCATTTCCTAGTTTTCAGAACATTTTGTGTTGCATTTGAATCATTGATGTGAAAGAGATTTTCATAATTCTTCGTTTGATTTCATTATATTTCCTTTGCACTAGATTACATTAGTTGCATTTTTGAAAAAGAGAAAAATCATCATTACGTCTTAAATAAATTTTGCTTTAAGATTTGTTTTGGCATTGCATTTGCTTACCATATGAAAGATTAGATTTCATATTTTGTGTTTAGCATTCGACGAGTGTTATGGATGCATATTTGCATTTGATTTGATGCATGATTTGAGTGATTTTCTTCCCTACATAGATAGCTTTCATCGAATTGAAAGATTTCATTTCATCATCTAGTTTGCATTTTAGGAAGAAGAAACAACGTTAAGGCCTTGAAATTGAGACATAATTACAAGATCAACTTTAAATCTATCAATTAAACTAAGGAGAATTTGAAACATTAACGATAATATCCAGTGGTCTAGGTTAGATACATGTTCCAACGTCTTTAAAACTTTATGTTCGCTTTGGCATTAGACAACGCTAGCATGGACTTGTGCTCCCCGTACCGTCATGTATATAAAGGGAGACCCCTCTAGGTTGCAATCCTTTATCCGTAGGAAGCTAAGTCTACCGCCCTGTAAACATGATACACTGAACACAACATTCGGGGAGATTGCCTACACGTACTTTAAGTCCTTGGTCAATTTATTATCTAAGTTGTATATTGCAGTTCACGGTTACTTGGTACTCGTTTTACTTAGATTCACCCGAGCAGTCATTTGATCTATTCTACCTCTTTACATTTGAAGAGATCATCGAGAAACTTGTCCTTTCAAGATCGCTAAACTTACGAAAGTGACTAGAGTCACCTTTTCATCCTTTTCTTGAATCTTAAAACATGAAAAGGCCAAGTTTTTGTTTCAAATTCTAAAATTAATTGACCACAGAACAATATCCTTCCTGTGGAAATACTCCTTAATATATCTTAGGTTGATACCAGTGGAAACATTTCCTGAGTCTACCAGTCAAGGAAACTCCTCTGATGGGAATCCTACTCCTTTTCCTTCTTTCAGAAATACTGGTGCTCCCTATATGGCGACGTTGTCCCTTCCTGGATTGACCATTGGTCTTCTAGTTTGGTTGTTTTCGACCTTCGTGGTTCCAAGTGGTGAAACTGCTTTTCAACTGAGTTCTCCTCCACCTGAACAACATCAACCTCATGTTGATCCTAAATTTGACCCCTCGGCTTCTTCTCTTATTTCTTTAACTTGTTCTTCCTCTTTTCCTAGTGAAAGTCTAGATTCTAGTAATCAGGAAGCTAAGAAGAAGAAGAAGATGATGAAGAGGATGGAGAAGAAGAAGCAAAATAAGAAAAGGGGAAACCAAGCAGCCATTGCTATGGATGCAACTAATGTAGAGAAATATTCAAATCAGCCCTAGAAAGTAAAATTCCCTTGCATGT
Organism: Pinus tabuliformis; assembly: GCA_031772625.1. Lineage (NCBI taxonomy): Eukaryota > Viridiplantae > Streptophyta > Pinopsida > Pinales > Pinaceae > Pinus > Pinus tabuliformis. The sequence continues at coordinate 1,948,933,976 of CM062818.1, forward strand.
TATGTAAGGGTGACCACCTTCTTCAGAATTGTCGTGGTATTCCAAAGGTCTTAGAAGTGTGGTCCATAGGTTCACATCGAAATTTGTCATCAGCCTCTGGCGATCATGCTGGTGATAAACCTTCAACTAATAAGGTCCATGGGAAAAAGGGAAAAGTCAAATTTCCCTGTAATTTGTGTGAAGGTAATCATCCCATTCACCTTTGTCCTCTAATGGATGAAGCTTCCAAAGAATTGGAAAACCTTACAACTTCTCAACCTCGTCTTCCAACTGGGTATCGAAAGCTTTCCCTTGATCCTTCACTAGTTGATCCAATGATTTATCAAAAGTCATCTTTGTTCAACCCCACTCTCTCTAAAAGTGAGTTTCGTGAGTCCATTCTCGACCAACCATTGATTGAGAAACCGGTAGAATTGACCCCACCTTCAGTTAACCATACCTTTCCGGTAGAGAATGAACCTCATACTACTCAGGTTCTTCTGGTTTCTTCAGTTTCGTATGAATTGGAGGTAAACCTCCTGTTCCCAAGGTGCATGAGAGAATTTATCATGTTCCCATCGAGCAAGAGAGTAGCTCTCACGTTCCTATGACACCCCGTCTGAGTAGTTTGGTCACTTCTTTTGATTGGAGTCGACTGGTAGGATATTGTCTTTTGTCTTATGTGCCTTTTCAGATTACTGTATAGGATTACCATATGGCCTTACCTAGAACAATTGTAGAAGAGGGCGCATATGTTAGTATCTTGTCCTCAACTACTTGGAAAGCTTTAGGTTCTCCTCAGCTTGTCCTCGTCACTCAGAACCTGTTAGCTTTTAACAGAGGAACCAGTCAACCGTTAGGGATCATTCCTAAGTTGTCCCTTACTTTGGGAGGGAAGACTGTCTATATAGACATGATGGTTGTTCAAGGTCCGTTGGATTTTAATCTACTCCTTGGCTGTGACTATGTTTACGTCATGGGAGCTCTTGTTTCTTCCCTCTTTCGAGTGATGTGTTTCCCACATGAAGGAAGCATTGTGATCATTGATCAACTTACATTCATTGGTCCTGAATCAACTCCCAATCAACCATCATCCCTAAATGCTTCTCATATCCAAGCGGTATCACCCCCGCCACAGGTTAATTACGTGGCCACCTGTTCCATGCCTACATCTACTGATGATCTAGTAGGTGATGTAGTACATCATGTACTGGGGGCATTGGAGCCCAATTTTTTCTTTGGATCCTTGGACATGTATCCCTTCCAGAGTATTTTTCTCCCATCTGATGAGAACCTTATGGAAGCCATGGCCTCTTTTGGGTTGTAAACAAAGGATTGTGAGGATAGTTCTTTTACGATGTCAACCTCGTAAAAAAATGAAATAGTTTCATGGAGCAGAGTTCCTTGTCTTGTGTCAAGCTTGTTAAAAAATGAAACAAGGATTATCAGGATAGTTCTTTTACTATGTCAACCTCGTTAAAAAATGAAATAGTTCCCTATGAGCATGGTTCCTTTACTTGTGCCAAACTAAGTAAATAATGAAACAAGGTTTCATAAGCATGGTTCTTTTCCCGTGTCAATCTCATTAAAAAATGAAAAAAATCCCCTTCCCATTTGAGTCTTTGACTAGATATCGTAAAATGCCAGTCAAGTCTTTCACTTGATCTCGTAAGCAAACCTTCATTCCATGTACTTAGCTGAATGAAATGAAGCTTGGGGGGCATGTACCTTGAATTGAGTCATTATGTTGGGGGCATGCAAATTCATCTCAAGCATAGTTTATCTTTGTTTCAAGCTTGTGTAAAAATGAAACCAAATTCAAGCATAGCTTGTTTCTGTTTCAAGCTTGTGTAAAAATGAAACCAAATTCAAGCATAGCTTGTTTCTATTTCAACTTGTGTAAAAATGAAACCAAATCCAAGCATAGTTTTTTCCCATGTTTCGAGCTTGTGAAAAAATGAAACTATTCCTATTTTATATCTTGTGATTGCCATTTTTATCATCTTTTTTTTTAGATGAGCCTTAGTTCTTCCATTCCATCGGCACCATCTCTTTGGCCAATCGTTCGCTTTCACTTGGTTGTGTTAACCTTGCCTAAGGAACATCTGTGATGAGTGGTCTTATTAGCCAACCTCTTAACCATTACATTTTTTGAGCAGTTCCATCATGACTGGAACGAGGTGCTATCTTTTCATACCACTCGTTCCTCCAGGTGGAGTCCTCTTTCAGCTCTTTTCAAACTCCAAAAATATGAAAAGATTGTTGAGTACTTGTCTTTTTGAACTTGTTAAAGTAAATGAATCGATGTCACCTCAGTATACATTTACCCCTTTTTCGGGCTGAGATTGACTATTTACGAAAAAGGTACACCTTAGTCAAACATGGCTAGGAGGTTCTCTCGAATATTGTTTTCTACCTTTTCATATTCGAGAGAAAAATTATGAAAAGGGACCCGGTGGAGTTTTTTTCATCTCTTTTTCAAACTCTCTAAATATGAAAAAGATACCAAATTATTCTTACATTGGACACATTAAATTTTTATGACGAAAGACTCGTCACCATGATGAGATCGAGCTTCTCCTTCCTAGGGCTCGTAAAACTTTCTAGGATGGATTCATTCGAAGTGTGAACTTATACGACAAGCATATGGTATTCTCTTCAAGCTTGTGTAAAAATAAAGAGGTACTCACTAGAAATATAGGGGAAAAGTGAAGATGAAACATCCTTTGTATAGGCAGCATGTCACTCTTGAACATGACACTCACTTGTCTCTCATGTCGGTTTTGGGATATCGTCACCTAGTCACTTGTCCTTCAGGGTTTGGGTGATCCATTTTGCCTCTCATTTGACTATTCCACATCGTAATTATGACCCTTGGTCCTATGTTGAGTCTAATGTTGCCATACTTCGGAGTCGTGTCACCAATATGTTCAAGAGAAATCCAATCTGCAGTTATTTACCTATACACCATTTGAGTCATTTTTACAGTCTTGAAACTTATTCCACTTTATTCCTTGTTTCATGTCGATGATGGGGGATTCATTATGGCTCTCCTTCGATGGGTCACTTCCTGTCGACTTTAGCTCATTATCCAGGAAGATGATTTAGAAATTCCCTTTCAGTACCTCAAATCTTGCATGCCTTAATGGCAAGTTCTTCACATCCGATGATAGGTTTTCACACTTGGCCTTCGATCGAGTGATTCCACGAGTGTTCAAATTCAGCTTCATTATCACATTCACGGATTGTACTGTCATACCTTGAGAGCCATTTTCATAATGGTTGGTTCCTCTTGTGCCTATTAACGATGTACATCAATGGCTGGTAATCAGGTGGCTTTCTAGCATGTTTGTCTGCAACACACTCATTCACATGTTAGAATTCACACTTTGATCGGGTCGGGATGGAGCACAAGACCCTGAGTCTTGTTTGATATGACTTAGGTTGCATGGAGTTATATGTTTTTCATGATTGTACACATGTTTCTTCTATTTGGATGGCTGCGCCCATACCATGGATCTTTTATCTAGCCTTCATCATTCGGATGGCTACGTCCATGGCATGGATTCATGTCTTGATCTCAAATATGTATATGTATATGCGTCATTGATTTGTAGATCTCTTGATAATGTGTGTCCTTGTTCTTGCCAAAAGCTCGTAAAACATCTTAGCCATCACTCCTCGTTCTGACTTCATGCTTTAGGGGGCATCTGTTACACAATATTTTGTCACACCTCTTGCACTTCCCTGTGGCATACTCTGAAGTGCTCGAAACATGACCATAATGCAGTGTACTCATTCATATATACAGTTTAAAGCCTTCTTAAGACATTGATTAAAAATTCCTTGATCTTCCTCTGAAGGAAATAGCTCTTTAACCCTAAGTTGAGCATCATTGTGCTTATGAGGCCTAAAACCGCAATGATCCCAAAAAGGAAATTTTCCCAGGATATGAGAAGCTTCATGATCTAGAAGCTTCCAGAGCGGTGAGATGGAGGTGGTTTCACATATATGAGGATGAATCCTCCCATCTTGACCTCTTTGTCTTATCCCTATGAGCTACCTCCTTAAGATGTGGGCCTAATCCTATCTTTGAAGATTCCTAACTCCCTCTCCCAATCTATAAATTCATCCTCTCCCATTCCCAATTGGTTGGTCAAGTTAGAGACTAGGTTGATCTATGTCCATTTGCACCCCTATGCTGAGCTTGTGCTTAGAGGTCATTTATTAGACTTTGAGAAGAAGTGTTGGAGAGTTTCTTGGCTTAGACTTGGATTACCACTATGGGCTCAAACTTACCAAGTTTTTCATCAGTCCTTTTGATATAACATTTGCTTCCAAAATCTTTAAAGTATTTTATAGTAGGAGTCTTACCATACCAAAGTTCATGTGGAGTTTGAGTGCTATTTACCCGAACATTTGCTTTGTTGAGAATAGTTACGGCAACGAATGCAGCTTCACCCCAGAAGGTTGTAGGAGTTCTAGATTCATCTAGCATGGCTCGAGCCATTTGTTGAATAGTTCTGTTCATTATTTATACCACTCCATTTTTCTGAGGAGTCCTTGTAGTGGATAATTTCCTTTTTATTCCATGTTGTTCACAAAAGTCAAAGAATTCATCCGAGGTAAATTCCCCTCCTCGTTCAAATTTGAGGCATTTGATTTTTCAATCTGATTCATTTTCAACCAAAGCTTTGAAGGCTTGGAACTTTTAAAATGCTTAATCTTTATGCTTTAGAAGACCTATCCAACACATTTTGGAAAAATCATCAATGGGAAAAATGTCTTCTCCACGAGGTGACTTTTTCCTTGATGGTCCACATAAATCAGTATGGACAAGTTCAAGAGGCTTACTAGTTGACCCTTCTTTTTCCATGAAGTGAGCTCTGGTTTTTTTCCCGATTTGACATGGTTTTCATATTGTATTTTCAAGGATGTTGATATCTAGAAGATCATGAACATCCTTGAATCTGCATTCTTTTCTTATTTGAGAAAAGTTTAGATGTCCCAATCTTCTATGCCACAGCCAGTTTTCATCATTTTTTCTTAGATAGAACTGTTTTTGTCCTCCCTTGAGTATGTATAGGTTGTTTGGAGTTCTTGTACCTTTGATCATGGTCTCTCATGTATCAAACTCACGAACAACACATATTTTGATCGAAATGCCACTTCATTTCCTTGATCACACATTTGACTGACGCTTAACAGGTTATGCTTTAAACCGTCTACATACATAACATTTCCAGCTTTAACCTTTTCTTTCAAGAAAACAAAGCCTTTACCTTTTATGACAACAGGAGTTTTTTTTCCAAATGACACATTCTTTTCCTTTTCTAAGGCATTATATGAGTGAAGTTTTTCTTTGTCACCTGTCATGTGTTTTGAGCATCCACTATCGATGTACCACTGGTTTTCTTGTCCTTCTGCATATAAGGCTATACCACATCTTTATGTTTGAGATTCTTTCCTTCTCCATATCTTGGGATTTAATGGATTTTTCTCTTTTTGAGATGTTTGCCGAAATTTGCTCCTACATTCAGATTCTTCATGACGAAAGTTGTTACAGATTGGGCATTCTATTTCATTTTCAAGAAGAGAAAAGTTATTATAGGAAATTTTCTTGATCCCTGTTACATTCCTTTGATTTCGTGCTTCTCTAGTCATTATGGTTTTGTAAGAAACACATTGAGCAGCTTTGTGTCCAAAATTATGACATGAAAAACATTTCCCATTGAAGAAGTTCCTGCGACTATCAAATCTATTGACCTGGAGATTGTAGTTTCTATTGATATTCATCTTTGGAGCAAATTGAGTGTGGTTTACCTGAGGTTGGTTGTGGCTTATATTCATCCTTGGACTAAATTGAATCTGATTTACCTGGTGATCTACTTTATGTATTTGCTGACGACTGTCATACTGTTCACTGGTCTTTGCTGGATCAAGATAGCTTTTGGTGGAGGTTGACGACTTCTGTGATTGAGATGCTTCTTCAGTATATCCAATACCTATCTTTATCAAAGGAGAACGCTGAACTTTTATAATTTCATATAAAGTTTCTGATCCTTTAGCAAATCTAAGATTGAGAGATTTCGTTTTTTCAATATCCTTTCTTAGACCTACAATTTCACATTCTAGTTTTTCATTGTGTTTTTCTTTTTCAGCAAGTTGGTATGTTAAGATATCTATAATCATATTCTTTTCTTCTAAACAGATTTTGAGTTTAGATATTTCTTCATGAATGTCTTCCTCTTCTAAATCATCCCAAAAATTATCATCATCATAAGCCATGAGAATTCTGTAATCTTGTCCAGTTTCATCTTCATCACTATTAGATAAACCATCACTATCTTCATGAGTATAGTAACTCCTTTTATTCACAATTTGTTTTCTATTCCCTTTTGCATATTCCTTTCCTTTTTCAATTTTATCTTTATGAGGACATCTGGTAGCGTAATGATCGGCTCTGCCACAAGAAAAGAATTTGAAGGGTAACTTACCTCTAAACCTTCCAGAACCCTGTTAAAGCTTTTTGACAAAGTTTACCTCATCTTCTTCTTCTGAAATATGTCCTGATTCATTGTGTTCTTCCTTTCCTTTTGCTGAAGCTTTGAATGTGGCTTCTCTCATATCTGATGGTCCTCCTTTTCTCATTTCAAAGGTATTTAAGATTCTTTGAAGCTGTGTCATAGTGATATTCTGCAGATCATGTTTTTCTTCTATGGCAGACACTTTGGATTCAAATTTAGCAGACAAGGATCTCAAAACTTTCTCAACTAAGGTAACTTCCTTAATTTCTTCACCTAGATTCTTCATACAATTGACAACCTCATCTATACGTAGGAAGTAACTAGCTATGCTTTCATCAATATGCATCTTAAGAGTTTCATACTAAATTTTGAGAGTTTGAAGCTTATCACGTTTTACCTGAGAGTCTACTTCGTAGCCCAGAACGATTTTGTCCCATATTTCTTTGGCTGATTTGAGCTGCATGACTTTGACAAACTCTGATTGTGACAGACTTCCTAATAAAGTATTGACAACTCTGGCATTGGTTTCATATTGCTTTTTACCTGTCGTATCTGTAGGAATTTTTGTTGGAAATGTATATCCTCCTTCCACAATTTCCTAGACATCCGTTCCAAGTGATTGTAGATAGGACGTGGTTCTTATTTTCCAATAAACAAAATTTCTCCCATCAAAGATTAGCAGTCTAATGGATCCCACGCTTTCTTGATTACTCATGATGATAGATATCCCTTCAAGCGATCAAGCTTCTTTTGAAGGACCTCCTCTAATACCAATTGTTGGAAATAATACTGAGAGGGGGGTGAATCAGTATTATCATATCTAAAAAATTATTTCCCAAACAAATTTATATATGTTACTTCAGTGAAGTGAACTAGCATGTACATGCGACTGTACTTAAAGCAACCATCGTATGTGCAGAGAACTTTTGATTTAGATAATTTATCATGTATTGAGCTTAAACCAGTATGTCAGAGATTTATTAGACAGTGCAAAAAAAGCAGAATAAAGCATCACACATAAGAAACACACATGAACACCAAGATATAAGGTGGAAACCCAATGTGGGTAAAAACCACCTGTTGTTGTCGTCTTTGTCTTCTTTTGATAATAAGAAAATCTGTTTACAAACTTGTACTAGTGTAGACTCATACCAGTACGCAGACACCCACCTGCAGAAGGATACAACCTTGTCTTGTTCTCCAGCTACTATTGGAAGGGAGCTACAACCCCCTAGCCCTTGTACTAGCCAATATGTTTACTAGTACGTAGGTGCCAGCCTACAAAAAAATCCACTCTTCCACCAGGAACCACGTTTCATGAATTTTCAGACTGGATACACTTGGAACACAACACCATAATCTGAAGGCCACGTTTCATCCAATTTTCAAATTGGACCCATCAACAACATTGAAACTTAGAAAATCATAATTGTAATACAACCATCAAATACATCTACATCAACCAATCACTGAAACTCAATCATCACTTTCTGAATCAACCACAACCGAATCAATCAATCACTTGACAACCCATCCCCACTGTAGAAAATCACAATCTATCAATCTGATCATTCAGAACACTGTCACCAGAATGTAGTCACCAGAACCCAAAGCAGAACCCAGAACTCTGCAACAACAAACAGAAACAACTGAAACTTTAAACATCATACTTCATAAGGCATACGCTACTTCCATGTGTCGAACCAGTGTGTTTACACACTTTTACCAAAAGGAACCAGCGTACAAATCTGCAAATTCAAATTTATGATGTATATGCTACTTTGATATGTTGAACCAATGTGTATACGCTCTTTTATTAAAGCAAACTTGCGTACAGATCTGTAAATGCTAACTCAAAACATCACAACTGTTCCTGTTAGGATATTCCGACACATAGGAAATAGTTAAGTACAACTTGGTCTAGTATAGAGTTAGGTATAGAGTTAGGTAAAGTGTGTTTCTTTACTATGTACATTTTGTAACTTACAATCTGACGGTCACGATATGTAGTGATCCGACGGTTCATTCTCTCCTCGGTATTACCGACACTTGATCCGTGGCTTAACACCCGATTGGTCCATGATCTCTATTTAAAGAGCATGGAGGGTCATTTGTAGGGTAATCCATCTATGAGAGAAGCATATGTAAATTTTCATTCTTTTATTAATAAATTGCCTGAAGCGGCCGTGTTGGCTCAGGTCGTGGAATGTTTCCCTCTTTGAGGGTTTTAACCACGTCAAAATACTGGTGTATTGATCTGTGATTTGTTTGTGAGTGGTGTCCTTTGGTGTTCTGTCTGAGGAACTTACCCTGTAAATTCCTACAATTCCAGACTTCAGTCATTCCCAGATCATCATATTTACAGTATAAAACACACGTCAGTATTCAGATCTAGACTGTTCAAGATCAAACCACATAATGATAATACTTTTAAGCCTTTATGATCCCGGTCCATCAACCTTCATCAGCCATATAGGTGCCTCCTTAGATCAGATCAAGCAAACCATCAGAAGCTCATTAACCTGCATATATGATCCAACACCTCATAAGATATTCAAAATACTTGCACACTTTGGCCTAATGATCTTCTCCTCCTTATATAGTTTTAGGCCTTTCTCAATACCATGGACCAAAACTACTTAGGACCAATACCTTGGACCAAATACCTCAGACCAATTACCTTGGGTCAAATAACTTGGACAAAAAACATTGTTTTTCCAAGATATACATGCTTTTCCTTTTGTGAAAGTGCATGTGTACGTATACGCTCCTTTTGTTCAGTAAACCTGCATGTATATGCAGCTTGGACAAGGTGAACCTGCGTATACCTCTCTTTCTTCATTCTTTGTAGTCTGATATGTAATTCTTTGACCTGTTGGACAGTGAGCTTTCATCTGAGTGAGTTTCCATCAAGGACAACACCTGTATCATAATGCCAACATGTTGTTCGATCATATCAAGCACTGCAGTCTTTCATTCTGTAGATATTCGAACACCCACATACTATGTTTTGTTAATGCTTCTGATTGAACAAATTAGACAAAGTTTTTCTTTAATTTTTTAATCCCTCTTCTATATGTTGCTTCTTTTTTTCCAAATTTGCATAGATGGGCAGTGAAATTAGGAATGCAATGTAGTAGGTGTTTTCCTTCAGCAATACTGGTATTGATGATTGTATTGCAGGAATATATTTGATAGGATTTTTTCCCCTTGTTCCTTTTATTCCCCATACGTGGACACTTTTTCTATACATTTACAAAGATTTGAAGTTGACCTAAGGTTGCAGATTATTGTTTCCTCATCTGATACAAAGGATTGCTGACAAAATTAGTTAAGCAAAAAATGTTGGTTGGCAAAAAAAATTTCGAACCAAAAAAATCTACAGGTTTTGGATCACTTCAGAGACCCTAAAAAATAAAAAATCCTGAAGGTGTGTTGGAATTATACCCTTGAAATAGCTTGGAAAACCTTAGTTTTACTAGAATATTGTTAAGGGAAAAATCTACAGGAAGTATAGTTCAAAGTAGTTTCAAGAATTTTAAAGATTTTTTATCACTTCAAACACACTCAAACTCCTATGGCGTGTAAAATTTCAAATCACTTCATAGGCCCTCAAAACACCTAAGGCGTGGAGGAATAAAATTGGACTTGTAAAATTGTGCTAACCACCTCAACTTCTTCTAGGTATAATGTACCTTCATTTCCATTTAAGTTGTTGCAATTACCTAAAGTCATTTTTTAAATCTTTTCACTTTCTCATGGAGTCTTCAAAAATCCTTGTTTACATAACCATATAGGATAACTGCCATGTCTTCTTCAATTTTTTAGTTGATTCTCTCGGTGATCTGTGTTAGGAATTACACTACTATTACTATTAGAGGTGAGATTCCTAGTGGGATGAGTACTTATTCCATTTTCCTGATTTGATGCTATGGTTCTCTGAATTGAAGTTTTGGGTGAACTGTTTTAGGCGGTGTTCACTCCATTTTTTTCTTTTATGGGGAAAAACCTCTCATAAATATGATTTTTTTCATTCTAGTTAACATGCCCCATTGTGAAAGGATTGACTTCTTATATGTTGGCATGTAATTTTGTTTTCTGCAGGTAGCCATTGCAGCCATTCTAGGTGTAAAATTTGGGGGCTCCGGGGGAGGCAGTCTATCAAAGGAATTCACCATACCCATGGTGCTTCTCATCTACTTCTACATCGTCTCCTTTTCCTGGTCATGCGATCCTCTTGGATGGCTGGTTCCTAACGAGATCTTCCCTTTGGATGTCCACACATGTGGTCAGAGCATCAGACCCACATTTGTGAGCACTTATGTAAGTCATGGGATATCTTTTATTCATATTAGTGTTGACAGTCCCCTAAGCTTGCACTGATCTAGGGGAAGAGGGCGTAATTTGAATGATTTGTCTCTGGAACATAGTCAAAATATACTATTTTCAAGAAAAATCTTGAAATGAATACTTGTTGGTAAATCATTGATTTTTCAAAAATGGGAATGAATTTCTAATGCTAATGAGAGTTCTTACTTTACCTTATCTCTGAGTCCATGTTGGCCTGCATTTCTAGGTAGTTCCACAACATTGTTAGGCTTGGTGAAAGTCAACAAGATCTTGATTAGTGAATCTTGACTTAAATTGCCTTGAATAGTTTCATGAATCCTGACAAAAAGTATACAACATGGATTTTGATTGCTATAAGACATAAATTAACAAAGTAATAAAAAAATAGTAAAAGCATGGGTTTTCAATCTTGACATATAACCCCAAGATTTAGCTGCATATGATCAATTTTTTTCTTATTTTTTGTTTTGATTCCAAAATCAACAACTTTAACTCCTTTACGTGACTCATAATTTATTTCCTATCAATGGAACTTGTGATCATGAGCAATGGCAAAGCATAATTGGTACAATTGTCATGTCTTGAAGCAGGAAATCAACCGTGAAACTTCTCAGAAGATTATAGTTAATAGAGACAGTTTTTGTCCCCCACTAATTACAAAATGGTATAGCATGAGAGACAAGAATTCTTTCTTGGAAATTCAACATGGAAACAAAATTTAGATAAAATTGGCACTGTTCACACCACCATAAATGGTAAACCCAATCCAATTGTGGTTCCCAATTCTGGCATGCTTGTCTAGAAAATGCTTTGTGCTCTTAATGGCTGAAGGTGAAATATTGGTCGGATGCAATATGTGTTAGATGAAGCTCGATTATTTATCCAATTCATGCTCAAGTCTCCACCTCATGATATATTTGAAACCCAACATTGCAGACACATGATTAACATTAGACACAACAAGTCAAAGCTCCACGAATTAAAATAAAAATTATAGAAATGAAAATATGATATTGAATATTCCCTTCATCCTATTCATGACACATTATTCTTCATATTCATAAATCTAGGATTATTATTGATCTAAAAAATAAGAGGGCTATTGTGATTGAGCACACACAATATTTTATGATGAGGTGATTGATATGCACTTATCAACAGATTTGGAGAAGAGAAATCTCAGAGCTAGAGGGCAGGCTTCAGAAAGGACCACCATGCCATTGGCCACATTTCACTTTACAAGCTATCATTGGAGAAGCTAGAAAAAAAAATTGTTAAGATTTATTGTTGTTTTGTGTACTTCAGGAAGGCCTTTGACTCCATAACCAAGCTTTTACTTTTCAATAGATTGAGATATTGGTATCTCACAAGCCCTCATTACTGATATCATGAGGCTTTATGGATTAGTTATCAGCTAGTTTTACAAACCCGGTGGATTCTCTGACCTTATTCTAAGTGTTGATCAGCTTAAACAAGTTTGTACTTGTTTCCCCATCTTAATCAGGATTTACATTGAATCATGAGCTTGACTAGTTTCTAAGGGAGATGACACATGCCAATGAAGGGTGAATTTTACACCATGGTCTAAGTACTTATTGTCGTTGACTGATTTGGTCTTAATTTCTTCCTTTCTTGAGATTCTTCAGTCGCAACTTGATTCGTTGGATTATTTTTTTGACATTTGTAAGTTGGGGTTGTTAATATTAGTAAGGCTAAGAACATGTTTTTGTGTGCAACCAAAGATACTATGTCTTGGATGAATTTCTCCAATAGAGGAGAACCAGTTAACATCACCCCTACCTATTCTTATTCATTTATTTAGGTGTCTAGTTTTCAAGGCCACCTTTCAATTTGGGACCAACTTCTCAAATGTCGCTATGCAAGGGATACACTTCTTTAGGTGTTTTGGAAAAGTAGCACTTCCAATTTCATTTTCAAGATATTCGTCGATGATGGAACTATTTCACTATATTGTTAGAACAATTGTTTTGGATGGATCAAATATCTAATTAGATCGAATTTGGGTGAGGCCAGTTGAGCACTTATTGAGAGAATTCCAACCATCATGCTCCAACAGATGATCAGATGTAAGCGCACAGTTCCACATGCCATTATGCAAGTTTATTTGGACCTCACCCACTTCAACTAGAGACTTTGCTCAAGCTTACCTCTTACCTATACAACCTTTTCACTCCTCGATATTTGGCCTTTGGAGAGGAGAGGTACCCTTATATGGCTCTTTTATCTTCCAAGGAGATTGCTTCACATCCTTCTCAAAGTACATTCATGAAAGAATGTTGGTATTTTAAATTTTTTGAGGTATCTACATTGTTGTAGTATATAGTTATTTTCATTGATCGTCTTCCTCCCTACATGTCCTCTTTTAATTTCCCCCTTGTCTGCCTCCTTTGAAGGAAGAACTCAATCGTGTAGTAGATAGTATCTATAGGCAGTTCATTCAGGGAACAGGGACCTTCCTACGCCACTACCCCCCACCACCCACTCAATAACCCTCTCATCCACTTAATCCCAAGTTGGGCTTCAAGGTTGAGACCTTAATAAGAATCTTAGAGGTCATTCTTAATCATCCAACATACATTACAATAGGATTGATCTCATGACTTTAGAGATGAATTGACAAATGAACAGGGAAAATTCACAGAAGTCCTAAAAGAAACCTCTAACAAGTTGAGACAATAACCTGATTGTTTAGTATGCACAACAAACAGGATGGGAGGACATTACAAAGTAAATCTAGGATCTAAATTAGAATGATTGCCATGTTCATGATGTTGGAAGTGGAACCTTAGGCTCCTCACAAAACAAGAATTTTCCTCTAGATGATCCTAAACTAATCTAGGATTACCTACAATAGGGACCTTGAAAAGGACCTGGTATTTACTATTTATGTAAGGAAAGCTCCAAAAGTGTCATGCATCTCTTCTTGAATTGTCCCTTTACCAAGGAAGTATAGAATCTGGACAACCTCAAAATATCACAGTGGTGGAAAAGGAAGCAAGCTGGGAAGGAGAATCAATTGAAGAAACCTTAGAAACCTGGTTCAAAAACAATGAGGCTAGAAAGAGCCACCATTCCCTGCCACCTTTTTTCCTTTGGGAAATATGGCTCACAAGGAATGAGGCCTTGTTCCAAGACAAAGTAGTCTCTGCTGGGAACCTTCCCTAAATTCAAGAGAGCCTACCTTTGCTACCAAAAAGTCTCAAAGAAAGAAAAACTAAAGAAATATAGCAGCCCCTGACATCTCTCCTAAACTTTAATACTCCTCATGGATTCTTCAATGAGGCAACAAGAAGAGACTCAAAACAGAGTGGAGGTGGGGGGATTCTGATTATTCCAGAGAATCTGAACACAAATCCAATCTCCTTTGAATGTGGATTAGGTGTTTCCACATATATTTTTGTAGAAGTAAAGGCTACCACCATCATAATGAACTTTGAATGTGGATTAGGTGCTACCACAAATATTTACAGAAGTAAAGGTTACCACCATCCTAATGAAATTATCAAGAGGAGGAGTTCGCAGAAGCCTAAATATATATGGGGACTCCAAAATGGTTATTGACTAGATGCAGATCTCCAAAAATAAGAAAGTGTTCAATTATAGGGGTGCCTCTAGTTTGCAGAAGAACTAAAGAACACCTTCACTTTTGTATCCTTTCACCACATCTACAGAGTATAACCAAGAAGATGATATTGTCTCAAATCAAGCACACAGAAGAGAACATGGTTCCTTGTTGATCAAAGGATCAACTATGGGTGGGGAAGAAATCCATCCACCAAGGCAAATCGAATACTAGTTCAAGATTACTCTAGTTGAACATGAAGTTGTTTTCAGTCCATATCTGATGATTGCAGGTTTTCAGAATCTTTCTTTGAGGCAAAAGTAGTATCTTATAGGATACTACTTTATACAGTCTATCAAGACTCTTTCAATGTATATGAAGAAAATACCAGTGTCGCCTTTGCAAAACTTGTTCCTTGAAAGACAAATTCCAGCTTGAAAATCCATCTCATTTTTGGACAGCGCTGTAGGGACATTGCTTTTGGATGTACTCCTTTGATTTAATAAAGGTTTATGCTTTATTTATTTGGAAAGTAAAATAGCATTAGTCTCATGGCCTGATATTTCCATTGGGCCAATGAAAGTGTGATACCACTAGCTCAAGATTAAGACCAGACAACATATCCCTCATGATAATAATTTCATATATGTACAATCTAGGAAGTTGAGACCAAGGAGTATTTTACTTTTCAGTGCCTCATCTACTATGAGATATAAGTGAGATATTATTGCCTCTTCAAGGATTTTGGAAGGAGCCTCTCTATCTTTTTGGGTTATCCTAACTAGATGTTTTAATGGCAAATTTGATTCTTTTAATGGCATAGCTATATAAATTGTTTCAAGTTTTACACTTTTGTCGAATATGAGAATTCTTGTCCTTTAGATCAACTATCTAATCTATTATTTTTAGAGATATGTTAATAATTTTCCATTTTTTTCTTGTGATTAGTCAAAATTTTGAGTAACTATTTAATCAAAAGTTTGCTATATTAAATTGATTTAACTATGATTATATTGTATGAATTGTTTCTGCATCTTGATGACTTATCTTTCACTTTTATAATCTTCATATATATCATTTTGTGCATTTACAATATCAGTTGTTAGAACTTCTTTAGTAGCCTGATTTTCATCATAAAATTGGCATGATTAAATCCCCATTCGTTTAATCACCTTGCTATTGATTTGGATCAAATCTATATCTGATTCCAATCAAGATAGGATAGATTAGTTTAATTTATTGCTTGCATCCTAGTGTAAATTTACATTTTAATTAATTTAGTGCATTGCATAAAGTCTCCTTACATAGGAGCAATTGTATTTGTGGCTTGGAAGAGCCCTTGTTTCATCTTAAGGGCTTCTTTCTTGCGAGGGCCCTGCAAGAGGGTGGATTTAATATATCTCTTATTGTTGATAAGTAATTAGAGATATTATAAGACAATAGGAAGGGTAAGGGGGTAACTGGACCCAATAGAACCAGTCAAAACCAACAACACAAATGAAAAATGGTATAATTGGGGCTCTGACCAGGTGGTCTCCTTAAATGTTGATGAGGTCATTTTTGGCCATCAACAGGAATGTACCATTGAGCACCCCAAGAGGAGGAACCAACGCACATGTGCATCATTCTAGTAGACCATATAGTTTTTCCACTAAGAGGTACAACCATCACTCTCTTCATCACCAACACCATCATTCAGGAAGAAAGGAAAATGATCACATGCCTGAGGAATGAAGAAGGGAAATCCACCCACATTTGATGGGGAAATGGAGAAATCAGAGGATGCAGAAGCATGGTTGTTGGGCATGAGGAATGTTATCGGGAAATCTAGTGTCTATGCAGAGCTGCTAGTCCCACTAAGATGGGTAGCTATCTTAGAAACAAACATATTAAAGTTACTTTCGTTTTCCTTTATGAGAAGTAGATAGGAGAGGATCAAAGAATACCAACCTTAGTCTTTCGCTCGGTTCCTTGCTTGTTCCTTCTCCTCACCGACAGGTCTTTGCCGCTTCTCCCTTGACCACTCCGCTTCAAAGAGTACCTGTAAAGTCAAAGCAGCATAATACCTTCAAAGTGCAGAGATCTACAATCATAAAAAATATAGGACCAAATATATATTGACCACACAAATTCATATACTATCAAACATACAAGAATGTGGAGGAAAACTTGAATAACTTTATTAATATAAATATTAGAAGAGAGGATTACAACCCATTGTTCTGACCCAGCATCATCCTCCCAGCATGAAAGCCCTTCTTCACCTCATGAAAAGCTTAGATCACCCAACACTATGATATTCCACTAGGAAACCAACAACACTTCCTTACAAGATACAAAATTCCAGCCTCTGGATCTCTGGGATGAGGGATCCATATATAGATGATTACAGGGAGGTGAGTCAGCTTCTGGGATTTTGATTAGTGTCTTCTCTCTGATAGTTCTTGATTCCACTTGGATATTGATGATCTCTTACTCATCCCTAGGCGAACTCAGAGAGGCAAGTGTCACAGGAGAAGTTTCTGGAAGATTCTATGATCATCCACCTCACAAACTGTCTCTGCCATTTATCCATTCTCGCCCATCGCACCCTACAGAAGGGCTTTCCAGCATGCATTGCACCTTTTACACTGGGCAGGTGAGATGCATCACACCCTTAGCACTGAGCAACCTGTATGGTCCAGTTTTGACCAGTTTCCTATGGAGAACTTCTGGGAGATTATGTAATCAGTTGACCTTGTTTCTTTAGGGCATGAAACAACACTTTTAGGGACTTAGAAGCCCTTGGTTTATGGACATATATGATTGGGGTTGCAGTGCCCAAAAATGTCTATAACAGTTGCCCCCTAAAGCATGAGGTCGTTAATCTTTTGATGTCGGGTGAAATGCTTTATCATGAGGATCCGAGGTTTCTGAAATGGAAGGCGACCTGTAATAAGATACAACACAATACATTATCTTCATAATATTTTCATGATCTAGCTGAGGCGGGCATTCCCATGCTCAGCTTTATAAATTCATTTTCATGTACATAAGATAGACAACCGTCTGTGTGGCAGACTGATGATTCAGATAGAGCCATCATCCTTTGATTCAGATGATCATCTGTGCAGCAATGATGTACATTTGATGTCTTTATTTTCCTGGATATACCGTTGCCCGGATGGATGAAACTAGATCCGGGGTCTTCAAACTCATCCAATCTTCGCCCAAAGTACAAGTCAATCCATGTGAAAAATGTTCTGGAGTTGAACATGGAAAGACATCGCCTGATTACCAACCAATGATGTAAGTTGTTAACAGGCGCGAGAGGAATCACCGTTAATGATGATGACCCTCAAGGTACGACAGTAAAATTCGCGTGGTGTGACAATGGGACTTGGTTTCGAACACCATGCAAAATCTCTCGGTCGAAGGCCATTGATGTAAACCTGTTGCCGAAAGTGAGAAACTTGCCATTGAGGCATGCAAGCTTCAAAGTACTGAAAGGGTTGTTCCTAGGTCGACTTCTTGGATAATGAGATGATGTCGACAAGAAGTGACTCGTCGTAGGAGGGCCTTGATGAATCCCACATCTATGACACAGAACGGAGCAAATGACTTTTGGAGGTGAAAACGATCTGATGATATAGGGTTTAGGGTGGCGGTCATGAAAGAATGAAGCGCAAAGGTATTGGAGTGGGTGAGACACAAGATGGGTTGGTGAATTCTCTGATCGACTTCTCTTGAACATATTGGCGACACTTGAAATGGATTGGTAGCATTAACCCCAAAGATGGATGGTACGATGAACCAATGGTAATATGACCGGTGAACGAAATAACCCAACCCGACTTAGACATGGTGATGGAGTGAAAGTGTCATGTTCAAGAGCGACTCGCTACCAATAAAGTTTCTTCAAATTTTCTTCCCAATTTTTTCCCAGTCATTGTTGACCAGTACCTCTTTATTTTTATCAAGCTTGAGGAGGATAACATATGCTTGTTCTATAATTTTCCCTTCGGGAAAACCCGTCGCTATGTTTTAACGAGTCTAGCGACAGTGAAACTCGTTCTTGTCTGCATGGACAAGTTTGTCGCTATTGGTTTTAACGAGTTTAACGACAAAGACAACTCAGTCCTTTTTCAATTTTAGAGAGTCTAAAAAGGGACGGAAAGGAAACTCCAGTGATCCTTTTTCATCATGTAATCCCTTAAGTCCGAAAAAGTATAAAATAATACGAAAGGGATGAATTTTCGATAGTTTTAACAAGCCAAACAAGACAAGCGCTCAATCTTTTTGTGTAATAATCCCTCAGGTCCAAAAATATTAAAATCTAGAGGAGGGATAGCACTCCCGGTAGCTTTAACGAGCTGGAGAGGCCAACTGCTCGGCAATATTTTCATATTTTACGAGTCAGACGAAAAGAGCTTAAAGGAGACTCGCCTCTTGAGGAACGAGTGATATTTCCAGGTAGCAGCTGATTCCAGGTAAGGTTTGGAATTTTCCAATCATGGCAGTGTCACAAGGATGGCTAACAGAATCACTCTTCGCAGCTGTTCCTCAAAAGGGGTAAACAATCAAATGGAGGCGAATGATCGGCTAAAACAGAGTGGAGGTGATGGTAAGAACACGACCAAGGCTCAAAAGTTGATGATAATGCATTCGCAATGGTTATTTACTAAAGGTGGGTTCATTTTTTAATGAGCTTAAACTCTGGTGGAACATATGCTCATTGCTAGGTTTATTTTTTTTTTTAACGAGCTTGAACTTCGCATAAAACTGCTCGTGGCAGGTTTATTTTTTAACGAGCTTGAACCCTGAGGTAACATTGCTAGTGGCCTGGTTTATTTTTTAATGAGCTCGAACCATGCGACAACATATGCTCAAATTTAGTTTCATGTTTACACAAGCTTGAAACGAAAAACTATGCTTGTTATAAGTTTGCATGCCCCCAACACAATGATGCAAATCGAGGTGCATGCCCCCCAAGCTTCATTGCATTCAACGCAGTGGTTGGAATGAAGGTTTACCTTCGATATCTTTGAAAGACTCGACTTGGAAAGGGAGTTGTTTCATTTTTTAATGAGGTTGACATAGTAAAAGAACTATCCTCATGGCGACCTTTGATCACAACTCATAAGGGGTCATGAAGGAAAGATCTGGTTCCAATGCCCCCAGTACATAAAGTACGACATCACTGAATTGATCATCAAATGATGTAGCTATGGTAGGGCTTGGAGGCAATGCTTCACGATGATCCACACCATCAAAATGTTCAGAGTTCTTCTTCATCTTTGTTGGTGTAGAAGACATCAAGTGACAGGTTTCCACTGTGGCCACTTCTGCCAGATTACTTGGAGGCGGAAGGGCAAAAATCCCCATTAAGGAAGGGTCTTTTAGGAGACCTACTCCGATATTTTGAAGTGATTGAGAGCTTCCATGGATCAATGGAATGCTTTCGGTAACTTGAGAACTGTTGGGGAGAAGGTTTGTTGATCAATGATTGTAATTCCTCCTTGAAAGGGAAATGCAATCTTTCTAAAGTAAGTTGACACAACAACAGCCATAGCATAACTCCTAGGCCTTCCTAGTAGGATATTATAATCGAGGTTTCCATCGATAACTTCGACATCAATTTCTACTGTCTTGCCCCCTAGTTCAACTTGCAAGTTACTTAATATCCCATACGGCGTGTATGTTCTTCCATCGAGCGTTTTTAACGTCGTTGACGATTGCGACAAGGGTGGTAAGCCTAAAGTTTTCTAGCAACTCATTGGCATGATACATGTAGATGCCCCCTCATCAATAATTGTTCGATGAACAGTTTTGTTGAGGGCTTTCACTTGAATGAGGAAAGCGAGCTGAGCTGGTAACTGCGGGTCATATCCTTTGTGATTAAAGGCCACAAGATTGGAATCCGATGGGTCAATCCCACCTATTGTTGATAATAGAGCCTGCTTTTGGGAGGGGAAATTTTGTAGTACCTCAAGTGTTGACATAGCAGACGACGATTGGGCCAGATCCTCTACTATATTATAATTCTGTGCTTCTCTGGCACGAGAATTAAATGTCGATTTGTGTACTACTCCCTTTGGCAGTTTTATCATTATCTCGGGAATCATGGGTGGCACAACTTCGGGCAAAGTTGTTGTCAAACTACTAGGTTGATCATTAGCCTTGCTGTTCGACAACTATGGATTCCTGTAATCTTTATTCCTTGTCAATATCAAAGCATCATTTTGCTGTTTTGAAATGGACAACATAAGCACTTGGGATGGGGAAGCACGATCACTAGCAACCAGGTTTATTTCTGGGCTCAGAAACGGATTAGTCAACACCGCTGGGGTATTTGAAGTTTTTAAAAATTTCATAACCTTAGCTTTATGTGGACAATCTTTCGTGAAATGCTCATCGTCGCATATGTAACATGGATAACGAGGTTTCTTTTGCCCAGTAGGGTTTTCAGAAGATTTTTCAGGAGGTGAATTTTCCTATTTTTTCTTATTATTTTTCCCTTTCTTCTTGCCCCCTAGTTGCTTTGGATTTTTTCCCTTGTCAGTCGACACGGCATTGACCTCTAAGGCGAGAGGTTCTTCATTTGCATTTTGACTAGAAACTGTACGGGCTTTCTTAGATGTAGCCTTTGTGGTTTTTGTGCTTGTCGTACCTATCATGCCATCGTCGGCATGAGAGTCTTTGCTTGATTTAGGAGGAGGAGGAACGGAAAACTCTGGTCTAGGAGCATCGGGAATTTTGTTATAAAGCATGCCAGACTGAGTATAGATCAAGTCTAGATATTGCGCACAAGCAATGACTTGCTCTTTAGTGACAACTCCCCCCTTAGACACATCTTCTGTAATAGAAGGTAACAATGACTTAATAAACCATTCAGCTAGCAGCTAATCAGGAACATATGTTCTTACCATTCGACGATGACATCGCCACTCATGAATATGATCAGATATGTGAGTGGCTGTCATCTGCTTAAAATTAGTAAGAAGCTCCATTCCTGTTTCGTACCTTATTGGTAACTGAAAATGGGTTAAAAAGGTGGTGGCAAGGGTGTTGAAGTTATCAAATGAAGCTCTAGGAAATTCTATATACCATTTAGCTTTCGGACCTATTAACGTTCGCTGAAAAAGGCGAAGCCTGATCGAATCATCATTCAACATGTTGGATGAACACCACAAATGGAATGTCATCACATGATTCGATGGATCTTCACCGAGATTTCCATTGAATTTAGGAATATAAGAGGGAAGTTTATGAGGAATTGCAGGCCACCAAGGGGCATAAGCAATTGGATCATTCTTCAGTCGGTTTAGATATGGTAATTCTAGAGTTGCTACAAAGGGCAATTGTTGATTCAGGTTAGGCGAAGCATACCCAGGATAAGATGGAATCGCCTGAGCAGTGGGTCTTTACATACTAGCGTAATGTATTTGATGCTGGTAACTTTGATAATGTTGATGGGCATAACCATTATAGTATGGTTGTTGATAACCGCTTTGGAAATGTGGTTGCCCATTACTTGCAAAGACTTGTTGCTCAGGTCCCTGATATGATTGCTGGAATTGCGGTTGTTGATATTGAACCAGCCATGGTTGTTGGACCATTTGCTGTTGTCCAATACTGGATGATTAACCAAGATGAGGAGTCATAGTACTTGTTTGAGCCTGAGTCGCTCCAGATAAGGAGGCACTAACCTGTGGTTGTGATTGAATCGCTGAGATGAGAGGCTGTTGTATTGCGACCTGAGAAACTTGGGGTTGACATACAATAGGTAGTGCTTGTACTTGCGATGCAGTCACCATAGCAGGTATAGTGGGAATATTCGACACAGGGTGGACTGGTTGCATTGAATATAAAACCCTTGGTTACTGAGGCAATATTGGTACCCAACCACTGGATGTAATTCCAGTTTGACCTGAACTTTGTTGTAAACTCCCATATGGTTGTTCTCCGGGAGGGAACAATGAAAAGGCATACTGCCCCCCATATGGTGGAAATCTAGTACTTAAAGGGTAGATTGGCCTTTGAAGACACATTGGATCAATTTGTTGAGTTTCAACATAAGAAATACCAGATGATAATCTGGATGAAGAAATAGGAACTGACCATGTCGTCGAAACAGTCCCTAATTGGACTTCGGCTTGTTGTTGATAACTTGCCGGGACAGATGGTACACCAGAGAGCACTATTGGAGTAGCAGCAGGAGGTTCTGTTGCTGCTGCGTCAGATGACATAGTCTTGGATGTCGACGGTTGTTCAAACATATCTAGTCTATCCAAAAGATTTCCTAGCGATTCTACAAGAACTTGCGATGAAGGGAGACTAACTTCTAAGACCAACGAGGGAACAATGACATTATTCCAATTAAAATAAATTTTAGACGCTTTGACACAACCTGCTTTTTTAATTTTTAAGAGTCGAGGAAAAACAAAAGATGAGTCTAGTCACCTTCGATTTTTAATGAGCCTGAAGTGACAAGTGCTCAGATGGACCTTTTCCTTTAAGGAGTCTGAAAAGGAACGAAAGAGACTACTCTAGAAATCTAGACAGAGGGATTACCAAACCAATCGCAAAACTGCAGAATACTTTTTACGGTACGGCAGTCAATCTTCCCGAATGTTGTGTTCAGTGCATTGCAATCGATAGGGCGGCAGACACGGCTTCCTAAGGATAAAGGATATAGCCTATTGTGGTCTCCCAATATATACTCGACGATACGTGGGAGCACAAGTCCGTACTGGCACTTGTCATCTCAAAGAGGAGGAATCACCCAACCAACAATGAAAGCGATAGTTACCAGGCTTTATGACGTCGGAATACGTCTCTAGCCTAGACTTCTAAATGTTATGCGTTAGGTTCCAAAGCGTTTTTATGTTCATTGAATTTATTTTACAGTTGATCTTTCTTAAGAAATTTTCCTTTCAGGTTCACCGCGTGATGTAGATATACAATTCCTAAATTGCAATCTAAGATGATAAACAATCGTTTAATCTTCTTTTTGCAATGAAAATCCTAGCTACTAAAGAAAGAGAGATGATATTCTTTCAACATAGAGCAGAGAGCACACACTAGATGCACTGTCCCAAATCAAACCAACAAGCAGTCTAAATGCAAATGCACATGCATATATTTGTTTTCAGCTTTCTTAATGTGTGAATGAAAAGAAGAATGCTAAGTACAAATCTGAATTATCTTTTCAAAGCGACAGTACTAACAAATTTCTCTTCAAAAACGAAAGGAAGATAATGACGACACTTTGCGACTTTGAATTGAAAACTATTTTCGACACTTGAAAAAATACTAATTCAAATCAAATACAAGAGTAACTGTATAATCGACCATCAAGAACAATAGAATTCTTTTCTTTGATTGAAAACGACACTTGCGACACTTCCAAATAAAAAAGACGACAATTTTATTACGCTACTTTTTGTAAAAGAGATCTGTAAATGGCGCACAATACATAAAAAAATTCACAATTCTTCATACTATGGAGGCGGAATCATGCAAAGGAAGGGAGTTTCCACAGTGGTATACTGATCTCAGACAGAAAAACTCCTAAATAAAGTTGAAGAGAGTGAACACAGAAACCAAAATCTGAGAGTAGAAGAGGTCTTATCTGATCAGCGCACCTGCAACACAGGGAAAGTGCGATGCAGCGCACCTACTGCACATGGGAGGTGCGATGCATTCAGATTCCCAAGAGGAGAAAGTGCGATGGCCCATGGACGAGACTTCAACTTGGTTCTTGGTCACAGTTTGTAGCTTAGTTTAGGGATTTAGGCCGAGCTAATGATATTCAGTAAATAGAAATCACAGGGGCTGATCTAATGAGGTTACTAGAGACACCACTAGGGAAATTAGGATGTTTGTAAATCGATTGTTTAGTTTATAAACAAAACCCAGAGATAGACTGAAGCAGCATTGATCTACTTTGCACTCGCATAGCAAATGCAGTTCGAAGGCTAGCTGGCTTAACTTCAGGCTCCATTTGTAAGTTTATAAAGCAAAAAAATATAGACAAGCAAACAATCTATTCGCTCCCCAGCGGATTCGCCATTTTGTTATCGGGAAATCTAGTGTCTAGGTAGAGTTGCTAGTCCCACTAAGACGGGTAGTTATCTTAGAAAAAAACAGATTAAAGTTACTTTTGTTTTCCTTTATGAGAAGTAGATAGGATAGGATCAAAGAATACCAACCTTAGTCTTTTGCTTGGTTCCTTGCTTTTTCCTTCTCCTCACCGACAGGTCTTTGCCGCTTCTCCCTTGATCACTCCACTTCAAAGAGTACCTGTAAAGTCAAAGCAGCATAATACCTTCAAAGTGCAGAGATCTACAATCATAAACAATATAGGACCAGATATATATTGACCACACAAATGCATATACTATCAAACATACAAGAATGTGGAGGAAAACTTGAATAGCTTTATTAATATAAAGATTAGAAGAGAGGATTACAACCCATTGTTCTGACCCAACGTCATCCTCGCAGCATGAAAGCCCTTCTTCACCTCATGAAAAGCTTAGATCACCCAACACTATGATATTCCACCAGGAAACCAACAACACTTCCTTACAAGATACAAAATTCTAGCCTTTGGATCTCTGGGATGAGGGATCCATATATAGATGATTGCAGGGAGGTGAGTCAGCTTCTGGGATTTTGATTAGTGTCTTCTCTCTGATAGTTCTTGATTCCACTTGGATATTGATGATCTCTTACTCATCCCTGAGCGAATTCATAGAGGCAAGTGTCATAGGAGAAGTTTCTGGAAGATTCTATGATCATCCACCTCGCAAACTGTCCCTGCCATTTGTCCATTCTCACCCATCGCACCCTACAGAAGGGCTTTCCAGTATGCATCGCACCTTTTACACTGGGCAGGTGAGATGCATACCACCCTTAGCACTGAGCAACCTGTATGGTCCAGTTTTGACCAGTTTTGAACAGTTTCCTGTGGAGAACTTCTGGGAGATGATGTAATCAGCTGACCTTGTTTCTTTAGGGCATGAAACAACACTTTTAGGTACTTAGAATCCCTTGGTTTATGGACATATATGATTGGGTTTGCAGTGCCCAAAAATGTCTATAACAGGATGTTTCCAGAATCCTTGATTATTTAGAAAATATGAAAGCAAGAATTTCCACCTTCAACTTGAAGGGAAAAGCATATATATGCTGGGAATATTTGAAGAATGGTAGAGAATTGTTGAGAAGGAATTGAATTGGCAAGAATTTTAAAATCTCTTCAGAGGGAAATATTTGTCCGAGCCCTACTATGATGGTAAGGCAAAAAAGTTCTATGAACTCAAGATGGGGCAATTAGTAGATGATGAGTGTGTCACCAAGTTCCTAGAATTATTGAGTATGTGCCATATATTAGGGATTAGAAAGCCAAGATTCAAAGGTTTACCAGTAGGTTGCCTATGGCATTCAGAGATAAAATTGAGTTGCTGGAGCCTATGGCACATATAGAGATAAAATTGAGTTGCTGGAGCCTATGACATAGAATAATATAACTTCAATAGTTTATGATGGTCATGGGATTTTATATCAATGACATGTCAATCAATAGTAAAGGATTTATTTAATGAAAAAGTGTATCGTGTTTAAGTTCTTATAGTAGACATGACATGTTTTACAATTTGTACCTTATTTTCATGCAATAGTTGTCTAATTGGTTCTTCAGTATATTGATATTTCCTTCCTTAATTGTACTTTAGCCATGGAGGGTTCATTGTATTTGATACCTTTAAGTCATTCCTAGTAGATATAATTCATGATATACGATCAAAAAAAATATGTGTTTCAAATTTATATTATCAAATGAAATTTGTTATAATTTTTCATAACTTTCTTATTGCAATAATTTATCATAATTTCTTATCATTTATCATTACATTAATAAGGTAAAAAAACATTGGTTCTTCCAAGGTCAAAATTTATGTGATATAGATCAAAATTTTGTTTTTTATATAAGATAATTGATACTATAGTTAGTGCTTCAGATGATAAAATAATAGCTTAAGCGATGGATCTAAGGAGAAGAATTAGGTTTTCCTATGATGCATTCTTTGCTACCACAATGATATTGTCTCTTTCAGCTTCATATGGCAATTTATGATTTCTGGATCTCAATTCTAGATGGGAGATGGTGGAAGGTTTCCTCCATGCGCTGGATATCTCACACAAAGTACAACATCCATCTTCCTTCTACAAATTTCCTTTTGTAGTAGTTATATTCATCATAAGTAAGGAGAGAAGGGTCTTCGGTGGTGTGCATCTCTATGGTGTGATAGTTCCTACTCTCACACCTATGGATCTTCGATTTTCATTGTGTCTTATTGGAATTTTTTACTTTTATTGCGAGACGAAAAATGGATTTCTATGTCAAATCCAGGTTACTGTGTCACTTCCAAAGTGGATCCTGCTGAGAATGTTTGGGCCTCCTTTTTTTCCTTGGAATCGAAGGGAAGAAAAGGATCCATGGTAGAACGATCATGTTATTGTTTGGAGAATGGAAGTAGAGGGGAATCAAGGGAAGCGAAATTCCAACAACTGCCTGGGTGGATCAACAGATCCTTTTAACCTTACAGTGCCTAGATTTGAGGTTGTAGGAAGCGAAATCGACTGCCAAAATCTTGATCTGGAAGCGAAAGAAATTTTCCTAATTTTGGTTAAATCCATCATTGGGAAATGCGCATCATAATGGTGTGGGCTAGGGATCTTGTGAGATACCTAAAGCAAAAAAAGAAAATCCAGGGATTCCAACAAATCTTCAAAGTCTAATCTACATAGAGAAATAAATGCAGGATTATTCCAAGCTACAATATTATGGCATTAAAAGTGACTCTTCCATCATAATAAACCTAAGGTTATGTGGAGGATGTCCTTGATATAGTATCCTTAAAGGTCTAGCCTCTTTTAATGATGTGGTAAAAGGGAGGGCTGAAATGCACAAAACTACTGATCACCTCCCCAATTTTCCTAGTCCCTATATTGTGGAACAGATGAATTAAGTGTCAGCATTGACAGTAAACCTGCTAGAGGTAAATGAGCTCCACTCCAAATTTCAATCCAAAGCATTCATATGCATATTTAACGGCTTCTTTCCCAAGAAGGAGGATTACACCATTAGATCTTTTCCACTTGGACTAAAAATTGTGATATTCACCTATGTTCAAGGGGATTTTTTATTGTCAAATTTGATACAACAAAATATTTAGATTATATTTTAAACAAGGGACCATGGTTTTGGGGTAGTGTTGACCTGTTTATGATCCCATGGTTTTCGGGATTTGATGAAAATACCATGGTGGTATCCAAAATGTTGATATGGTCCAGGTTACATAATCTCCCCTAGAATTTTTTTGCATCACAAAGTGTTAAAGGGAATCAAAAATTCTTTGGGAAAGTTCCTAAAGGTTGATGCAAATAGAGTCATAAAAGGAATTTTCACTTTTTCCAGGATCTGTGTAGAGGTGGACCTTAGTAAAGGTTTACCTGATTGCATTATTCTGATTCATAATAATTTGTAATGGTCTCAGTCTCTATATTTTGAAAATACAACATTTATATGTCGTATTTGTCTTCAAACCGAACATCTTCAAAACTCGTGTCCTTAGGCAAAGAAAGACCCTAAAAGAAAAAAGAGACAAGCCCAAAAGCCAAGGGAACGGAAATTATTAGATTCGCAGGATGCTAAAGCAGAGGAAGAAGAAGCCCTAGAGAATACTATAAATATTGTTTAAAAAGATTCCCAAGAAATTATAGAGAAGAGAGGCATGGAGCTTTTTAGTGCCTAAATCTACCTCAGGCTGAAGGAAGGCAGGTCTAGGGTAACATCAAACCACGCTTAACCTGGTAGCTAGTCCTACCGGGTGGGGAGAGGGCTCTCTCCTTGCCAATATCGATTAGAATATGGAAACTAGGGATTGAGATGACTGAAATGAATGCTAATTTTAGGCTAGGTATATGGATCAGAGAAATTTGTTTGATTTTAAGTTTTGGTTGCTGGATCAATTGGAGAAGGCAGCTTGGGTCCGGGAAATCAACTCAGGGATACAATCATGTTCTGTGGGGCAGGGTAGACAAGAGCTTATGTACTAGTAAAGGATTGAGATGGTAGAGTAAGACAACTGAGAAGTTGAGGAGGGAATAAGAAACTATGAATCCTCTTCAAACAGTGAAAACATTGAAAACTAAATGCAATCCCAAGACAAAGCACTGTAAATCTAGTGTATTTTGTCTATTCACCTTGATTCACTTAGTTTAGAAGAAAGAGAGACGTGATAAATATATAACATCAGAAAAACTCATTACAAATAAAGAACAATACATAAAACTCTCTGTCACAACAATCCCACAAAAATTAATTGTGAAACCTGGTTTTATTCCTTGCCAACTGCTGATACAAAATGTTCAGTGAGTCCAACACTTCTGCCAAAGTCCACCTTTACAAATGAATTAAAAAGTACATGATATAGGCAGGAAAACTACTCAAGCTAGCTATCAAGGTTGAATCCATGAGAAAAGGAGTGGTTTCAACCATATCTAAACTAAGAACAGGAATACAGGCAGTGGAATAGCTTGCCTTTAAAACCAAGGAAACCAATTCATTCATTTCAAAACCACCTTTGACTTGATGTATCTACCCTATTAAGTGTCTTACATCCATAATTACATCAAATGACATCATTTACCATGCTAAATTCACCAAGATAGCAAGAAAAAGTCAACTGTAGAGAAAACTAAGCTAAATCTGGAAAATTAGGCAGAACTAACAAAATTCATCCTATGCGTAGCGCCACTGATCCTATCCGCAACGCTTTTTATAGGCAAATTTTGGAAGGCTTCTCAGAGTCCAAATTAGGTGCAGGATAGCTCATTGGAAAGCTTGATAAGTCTACTTTCTGGAACAACTTGAATTTCTGAATTTGGAGTCCATTTGCCCCTCCAAAAATTGATTCTCCCAAGACTTCTTCTTGTGTGGCAAAAAAGTGGCAGAGAGGGCACTTTTTGGGTGTTTCTTGCCCTTTAGGAGACCCAGAACTTGTCCAAATTCTTAGCCATTCCTAAGCTTCCATATTTTTCCATGTTGATTCCAAAAATATAAACTTTTTTGCAAATGGATGCCTGCTGAAAAAACCTGTTTTTTACATTAAATATTTCAAAATTAACAAAAATTTCTCCAAATTTCTTGAAATTACGCATGATTGACCCTTGTTAAGTGCTTTGATGAGCCAATGATGCTTCAACCAAGATCTTGAGTTTATCTTGCTCTTTTTTGCTCCTCAAATCTCTTTTTAGCTTAGCCTTTAACCTCTTCACCCTTATGTTGCAAATTTTATTCTGGGTTAAGTAATGATAGGCCATATGGCGCAACATTTTCTTCTCTTTGATGGATTTCTCAAGCATCTTCTCATGGTGAATTTTCACCCTCTCCAACCATGATTCTTGGTCATCCTCAATTTCTTTCTCAAGGGAGGTCATTTTTATCTTTCTCTTCTTTGTCATTTGCCTCTTTTCCCTAATCATTTGCAGCTCCATAATAGCTGGCTTATCTTCCAGTTGCTTGTTTTCCTGCTCAAGAAAGTTGATGATCCATTTGGCCCTCTCAAGGTTAAGTGATAAGGCTTTTATTTCAGCCTCATTCTCTTTAATAATCATGTCCTTGAGTTTTGAGATTTGAGAGCCCAAATCAGTGACATCCTCCTCAATCAAAATAAAGTCTCTATCTTTCCCTTCAGTAGGGCCCTCATCATGCATTTTTTGTTTCCCTTTGTCTTTTCTCTTTGACTGCTGGCCGACCTGTATATCTGGAGAAGAAGGAAAAGCCCCTTTACCCCTGGTGAAGATAACATTTTCCTGTGGTCCGGTGAAGAAAACGAGATCCCTTCCACCCCTAGTGGAGATAGTACTCGTTTGGCAGTAACAAAAATCCTCCTGATGCCTCTCTCATAGGTGACAAACACCGACACACCTGTAGTTTCAGTCTCATGAACACCTAGCTATCCTGATGGAATCATCGGATGGCCTTTGAAAATCTCATGGGAAATGAAGGTATCCCATGGTATGTTCAACAAGCTTAACTGATGCAAGACAATAATTTTAATCAGTGAGAAGTGGTAAATGTTGTTGAATTACTGAGGAAAAGGTTTCCTTTGCACATAGAGAGCCATCTTTTCAATATTCCTGCATATAAAGTATGGGAGGTTCATCATCCTAACTCTTGTGAAATGCATCAACAATCTGACATGATATGTATATAGGCAGGAAAACCTTCCTTCACAGGTGAAATACTTGATGACGAGTTTCATGAGAGGAGCATAAATGTTCTGCAAGTATTTGAAAGGAAAAACCCTGTTGATTTTCCTATGATATCCAGCCTTAATGTAAGGCTCATAATGTTCTTTGCCCACATGCTTCCCTTATTCTACTGTTCACCTACATTAGGGATGCTTGTTGCTGTGGAAATGGTGGCAGGTGTCAAGGTGAAAGAGACACCAGCAAGGTTCACCTCGCCATTGTGGAGATGAAGAACAAGCAACCTAACAAACTCATGATGAAATTTCACCTTCTATACCATTTCAGAAAACTGATAACAAGACTGA
This sequence comes from Pinus tabuliformis, assembly GCA_031772625.1. Taxonomy (NCBI): domain Eukaryota; kingdom Viridiplantae; phylum Streptophyta; class Pinopsida; order Pinales; family Pinaceae; genus Pinus; species Pinus tabuliformis. The sequence continues at coordinate 1,948,965,025 of CM062818.1, forward strand.
TGTTTAAAGCAAGTTACAGCAAGAGAACAATCAAGTAATTCTGTAAGAGTAGTGGGCTCCTCCCGGATGATCTTTCCTCCTTTGTGTGGCTTTCTTGGTACATGAGCTTCTCTGGAAGAATCACTGAGAGTTTCCTCTTCCCTCTCATAGTCTGAATTTGTCTCCATGCTTATGAATTTGAAGTGAAAGCAGATGAGTATGAAGAGATTTTGAAATATGAGGTGAGTAGTGTGTATAAGGAAGTAAATGCTAGGAGGAAGGGTTTCTTTTGGAAATGAGGGAAGTGAATGGTATTATGAATGTGGAATGAGACGTTTGACAATGAAGTGAATGTAGTGAAGGAATAGGATGTGGGAGTTAGGGTTTGGGAATAGGGTATAGGGCTAGGGTTTGGTAAATGGGAGTGGGGTTTAGGGAGTGAATGTTGATGATGTAGGGAGAGGGAATGGGATTTGACAAGCTCAATATGGATGGAGTGAGAAAGAAGCGCAATGACCTTTAAAAACTTGGAAGAGAGGATTTAGCAAGCTAGGGTTTTCTCTTCAAGAAAACCAAACACATCCAAGGCACCAAACATAACTTTCCTGAGCAAGGAGGAGTGTTTTACTTACTTGGAACAGGCATAAATTTATGTTTTAGGAAGTTTGGAACTATTTTGAATCGATTCTAGCTCTTGTAACAGGCGCGCAGCGCCAAGGAACAGGTGTGCAACGCACTTTCTATGCGCAGCACCAGACCAATTTTCTATAGAGAAACTGCAACAGGTGCGCAGCGCCAGCAAGATGACTGTATTTTTCCCCTGTTTTGCCTTCCTTCTTCAAAAACACGATTTTCTCCCTTTGGCTCGTTCAATTGCAAAAATGAAGACTTAAAACACATGAATTGGATTTTATATCCCTCCCATTTATTTTTTCACTAACCAAGACCCACTTTTCTAATGTTTTGCTAGCTTTTTCAAAAATACTCTTTTTCACTTACATTCTGACTTTTTCCTTTTTGCAGGTGGACTTATACATTGATTTTTTGTAATGGCAGGAGCTTGACTTTGTTACCAGGTCACCAGGAACAACTATTGAATACTTATTACATATAGAAACATTTAAATTACATGAAATTTTTACAATAATGGAAAAATTCTGTTTTCACCTCAAAACAGAGTTTTGAGGTAAAAAAGATTTATTGAACATGACAGAAGTAAATTTATGATTTTATGAACTTATTTACCCTCCTCATGTGCATGCTGACCTTTTTATTCAAATTTGGATGACCATGATGACAAACCCTAAGACCTAGTGAGACTAAACCCTAAAACTGATTTTTATAAATGAAATGAAATAGGGTGACAGTAAATGACTAAACTAAAATTTGTAAACAGGTCAACAAGTGAATGTCATAAGGGAAATTGACATGAGACCACTACCATCATTTGATCCATGACCTAATGGAATGCAGCTGATCGGATGAGACACCTAATATGCATGAAAAAAGAGCAATTTTGATCATTGATGGTACTGTGAAGACACTAACACTAACATTGGCTCCAATGGGGATGGTAGCTCCTTGGAGGTGCCAAGAATCGCATATCTTTGGGAGAGCAGACCAGTGCCTTATCCATTGGGCAATATGGAATCAATATCTTGGCAAAAAAAACATCAAAACTCAAGACTCAAGACTCAAAACTGAAATGAAACTGACGCAATACTAAAACACAACTGAAAAACTGGAAAATATGCTCAAAATGGAGCTTATTCAATAAAACCTACTCTAGCTGTTCCATTCATCACCTGATCAAGTGAAATGAAACAACCAATGCAACCAAGTAAGAATTTTGGCTGCTGTTTGCATTCTCCACAAGTGCTTGCTTATGAACAACAAGAGAGAACTACTGAAAGGCAACTCCCATGAAAACTTGTAAACAAATCCGTTGAATAATATGGATTCTCTATCTGACTCCAAAAACATTGCATAAGGATCTTGAAATTCATGCACACTGGGACTTAGCTCATCCAATGGATTACTTTTCTTCTCCTCGTACCATGAATGCAAACTTTGATCTGAGCTTTGTGACAAGACTCCTGCTGAAAATGACAAAGAAACTGGCTGCCAGATCAAGTTTGTATCAGTACACGTTTCAAGCTCATAGGTAGCTAATGGAGAAGGACTTTGACTGCAGACATCATCCAACACATCAGCTATTGGATCGTGAAAAACTTGAAAAGACTGCTGCAACCCATTTTCTATTGATTCCAATGAGATTGCATGGTTTTCTACAGGCTACCCATTTGAAGATATACTATGCAATTTTCCCTTCAAAAACTAAAATGATTCAAAACAAAATGGTACGGAATCATCTGGCATCATTTGATCATATGGTCTAGCTTCCAAGTCTTCATTTGCAACTTGACAATCATCTACAACTTGATAATCAATGGCATTTGGTGGCTGAAAATCTAGATACGAGAAGTCTTGAACAAGGATCTCATTGCCCTCTAGATGGTCCAGATCAAGACTTGTCGACAGTTGATTTCTAATTGCATGAAAGTTGTCTCTGATGAACTGAAACGAAGCAAAACAAAAAGGCAAAGATCCTTCACTTACTTCAAAATTTGCTTCACTTTCCTCCTCACTTCCATGGCTGATATGTAACGGCTGATCACTATATTTGAGTTGCTGGAAATGAACTTCCTCCTTCCACAAACTAGCTGTTGATTTGTCTGCAAGACTAGCTTCTGTTTGGATAACATAATCATCATCATACTGATCGAACTGAGGCAAATCGTCAGTAAAAAAAATACATCATCAAGCATGCATGTCATTTCAACAGATCTGTCTTCTGCAAGATGATCTATAAAACTATCATTATCTGATCTATGACAACTGGGATAAGAAAGAAAATGTTTTGGAGCAGCCGTTTGTTCTTCTTCAATCAACGAGCCATGGTCTTGAACATAATACTCATTCTTTGTAGTGATCTTTTGCGTCATCTCTTCCACTGCACTTACCAAAATGTCGAGCTTTAACTCTAAATATGTCGATTCCTCTAGATCTATGTTCTTCATCTCTTCTTCCTTCAACTTTGCCCTTCTGATCAGCAAATTAGCCTCTACATCTACTGCACTGTTCTGCATCTCTTCAAGTGTTGCAAGATTCCTTTCCCTCAGCTGAAATTCCATTTCCAGATCAAAGGCTTCCAGGTAGTGCAAGAGAGCGGATCCAGGAGGAGGTCTTATATTAACCGGCATCGAAAAATAGACTTGGTTAAACCTGGCAGAAAACTATTGTACTGTCTCCCCTGGCAATCTTTTCAGCTAGTTATACTCTTCTATAATCAAGAAAGGGTTCTATCTGACCACCCACTTGTCGAGGAAAACTTTGACGAACTGCTGGAAATCTGAGATGCTTGCATCAGGCAGGGTTTTGAACCAACTCTTGACTTTGCCTTGCAAAGAAAGAGCAAAAAGCCTAATACTGACATCTTCTTCATCAACTTCAAAAAGGTCGATAAAAGACTCAAAATTCAATACATGTCTCTTAGCAGTGATGTTGTTGCGTTCAATATCAAATCTTGGTAGATATAGGTCATGATTTTTAGGGAAAGCATGGGATATAGGAGGTAAAATCAGAGGCTTGTATCGATCGGGAATTTTACAAGGTATAGGAGTATGTACAGAAGGTGAAGAATCAGTCTTGCTCTCTTGAGGCTCATCAGTTTGAAGATGGTCATCACAAGCTTCAGAAAAAGGATCTTGATCAAGCTCACAGGCATGCAAATATTTGGTATTCACAATCTTCAAAGGGAAAGCAGCAAATGCAGGCTGAGGATCTTTTCTCAAATACAATATACTTTGTAAAGCCTTCTTGACATACTCGGGAAAAGAGAAGAAATAATTTATAACAAAGAACAAAATGTCTTGGATGAAATTCCAACTTGAATACTTGATCTTTCCATATTGTCCTTTCATGTTTCTGTTGGTCAGGTTCATCCTCCAGTGGAGTCCTTGGATCTGATCTCGAAATGGATTTAGAGTCGCCAGGTGAATGATTTCAACCTTGCTATGTCTAATCATTGTTCACCATCAATAATCATATCTTAACTTGATTAAATTTTGTTGAGGAACATAAAACTACGTTCCCCAGTGGAGTCGCCACTATGTTAGTGCCAAAATCTACCTCAGGCTAAAGGAAGGCAGGTCTAGGGTAACATCAAACCACGCTTAACCTGGTAGCTAGCCCTATTAGTTCAGGAGAGGGCTCTCTCCTTGCCAATCTCGATTAGAATATGGAAACTAGGGCTTGAGATGACTGAAATGAATGCTGATTTTAGGCTAGGTATATGGATCAGAGAAATTTGTTTGATTTTAAGTTTTGGTTGCTGGATCAATTGGAGAAGGCAGCTTGGGTCCGGGAAATCAACTCAGGGATATAATCATGTTCTATGGGGCAGGGTAGACAAGAGCTTATGTACTAGTAAAGGATTGAGATGGTAGAGTAAGACAACTGAGAAGTTGAGGAGGGCATAAGAAGCTATGAATCCTCTTCAAACAGTGAAAACATTGAAAACTAAATGCAATCCCAAGACAAAGCATTGTAAATCTAGTGTATTTTGTCTATTCACCTTGATTCACTTAGTTTAGAAGAAAGAGAGAGATGTGATACATATATAACATCAGAAAAACTCATTACAAAGAAAGAAAAATACATAAAACTCACTGTCACAAGAATCCCACAAAAATAGCTATGAAACCTGGTTTTATTCCTTGCCAACTGCTAATAAAAAATGTTTAGTGAGTCCAACACTTATGCCATAGTCCAACCTTTACAAATGAATAAAAAAGTACATGATATAGGAAAGTAAACTACTCAAGCTAGCTATCAGGGTCGAATTCATGAGAAAATGGGTGGTTTCAACCATATCTAAACTAAGAACAGGGATATAGGTAGTGGAACAACTTGCCTCTAAAACCAAGGAAACCAATTCTTTCATTTCAAAACCACCTTTGACTTGATGTATCTACCCTAATAACTGTTTTCAATCCATAATTACATCAAATTACATCATTTACCATGTTAAATTCACCAAGAGAGCAAGAAAAAATCAACTATAGAGAAACTTAGGTGAAATCTGGAAAATCAGGCAAAACTGGCAAAATTCATCCTATGCGCAGCGCGTTTTCTAGGCCAATTTTGGAAGGCTTCCCGGAGTCCAAATCAGGTGCAGGATAGCTCATTGGAAAGCTTGATGAGTCTACTTTCTGGAAAAACTTGAATTTATGAATTTGGAGTCCATTTGTCCCTCCAAAAATTTATTCTCCCAAGACTGCTTCCTGTGTGGCAAAAAAGTGGTAGAGAGGACACTTTTTGGGTGTTTTTTGTCCTTTAGGAGACCTAGAACTTGTCCAAAATTCTCAGCCATTCTTGAGCTTCCATTTCCTTCCATGCTGATTCCAAAAATATAAACTTTTTTGCAAATGGACGCCCCCAACAAAATCACAGCGCCGGTGGCGCTGCGCACTTGCTGAAAAAACCTGTTTTCTACAATAAAAATTTCAAAATTGACAAAAATTTCTCCAAATCTCTTGAAATTTGCATGATTGACCCTTGTTAAGTGCTTTGATGAGCCAATGATGCTTCAGCCAATATCTTGAGTTTATCTTGCTCTTTTTTTCTCCTCAAAGCTCTTTTTAGCTTAGCCTTTAACCTCTTCACCCTTATGTTGCAAAGTTTATTCCGGGTTAAGTAATGATAGGCCATATGGCGCAACATTTTATTCTCTTTGTTGGCTTTCTCAAGCATCTTCTCAAGGTGAATTTTCACCATCTCCAACCATGATTCTCGGTCATCCTAAATTTCTTGCTCCAGGGAGTTCATTTTGATCTTTCTCTTCTTTTCCATTTGCCTCTTTTCCCTAACAATTTGCAGCTCCATAATAGCTTTCTTATCTTCCAGTTGCTTGTTTTCTTGCTCAAGAAAGTTGATGATCCATTTGGCCCTCTCAAGGTTAAGTGATAAGGCTTGTATTTCAACCTCCTTCTCTTTGATAATCATGTCCTTGAGTTTTGAGCTTTGAGAGCCCAAATTAGTGACATCCTCCTCAATCAAAATAAAATCTCTATCTTGCCCTTCAGGAGGGCCCTCCTCATGCATTTTTTGTTTCCCTTTGTCTTTTCTCTTTGACTACTGACCAACCTGTATAGTGGGAGAAGAAGGCAAAGCCCCTTTCACCCCTGGTGAAGATAACATTTGTCTGTGGTTCAGTGAAGAAAACGAGACCCCTTCCACCCCTGGTGGAGATAGTACCTATTTGGCAGCAGCAAAAAGCCTCCTGATGCATCTCTAATAGGTGACAAACACTAGCACACCTGTAGTTTCAGTCTCATGAACACCTGGCTGTCCTGATGGCCCTCCTTCCTCTTAAGGCACTGATGGAATCACTTGAGGGCCTTTGAAAATCTCATGGGAAATGAAGGTATCCCATGGTATGTTTAGCAAGCTTAACTGATGCAAGACAATAATTTTAATCAGTGAGAAGTGGTAAATGTTGTTGAATTGCTGAGGAAAAGGTTTCCTTTGCACATAGAGAGCCATCTTTTCAATATTCCTGCATATAATGTATGGGAGGTTCACCATCCTAACTCTTGTGAAATGCATCAACAATCTGACATGATATGTATATAGGCAGGAAAACCTTCCTTCACAAGTGAAATAATTGATGATGAATTTCATGAGAGAAGCATAAATGTTCTGCAAGTATTTGAAAGGAAAAACCCTGCTGATTTGCCTATGATATCTAGCCTTAATGTAAGGCTCATAATGTTCTTTGCCCACATGTTTTCCCTTATTCCACTATTCACCTACATTAGGGATGCCCGTTGCTGCTGAAATGGTGGCAGGTGTCAAGGTGAAAGAGACACCATCAAGGTTCACCTGGCCATTGTGGAGATGAAGAACAAACAACCTAACAAGCTCATGATGAAATTTCACCTTCTCTACCATTTCAGAAAACTGATAACAAGCCTGATGTTTAAAGCAAGTTACAGTAAGAGGACAAGCAAATAATTATTTAAGAGTAGTGGGCTCCTCCCGGATGATCTTTCCTCCTTTGTGTGACTTTCTTGGTACATGAGCTTCTCTGGAAGAATCACTGAGAGTTTCCTCTTCCCTCTCATAGTCTGAATCTGTCTCCATGCTTATGAATTTGAAGTGAAAGCAGATGAGTATGAAGAGATTTTGAAATATGAGGTGAGTAGTGTGTATAAGGAAGTAAATGCTAGGAGGAAGGGTTTCTTTTGGGAAATGAGGGAAGTGAATGGTATTATGAATGTGGAATGAGGGGTTTGACAATGAAGTGAATGTAATGAAGGAATAGGATGTGGGAGTTACGGTTTGGGAATAGGGTATAGGGCCAGGGTTTGGTAAATGGGAGTGGGGTTAGGGGAGTGAAAGTTGATGATGTAGGAAGAGGGAATGGGATTTGACAAGCTCAATATGGGTGGAGTGAGAAATAAGAGCAATGACCTTTAAAAACTTGGAAGAGAGGATTTAGCAAGCTAGGGTTTGTGTTAACCATTTAGCTAGGGTTTTCTCTTCAAGAAAACCAAACACATCCAAGGCACCAAACATAACTTTCCTTAGCAAGGAGGAGTGTTTTACTTACTTGGAACAGGTGCACGGCGCCAAGGAACAGGTGCGCAGTGGACTTTCTATGCACAGTGCCATACCAATTTTCTATAGAGAAACTGCAACAGGTGCGTAGCGCTAAGGCCCAGGTGCGCAAAACCAACAAGATGACTATATTTTTCCCCTGTTTTGCCTTCCTTCTTCAAAAACGTGATTTTCTCCCTTTGGCTCGTTCAATTGCAACAATGAAGACTTAAAACACATGAATTGGCTTTTATATCCCTCTCATTTAATTTTTCACTAACCAAGACCCACTTTTCTAATGTTTTGCTAGCTTTTTCAAAAATACTCTTTTTCACTTACAATCTGACTTTTGCCTTTTTGCAGGTGGACTTATACATTGATTTTTGGTAATGGCAGGAGCTTGATTTTGTTACCAGGTCACGAGGAACAGCTACTGAATACTTATTACATATAGAAACATTTAAATTACATGAAATTTTTACAATAATGGAAAAACTCTGTTTTCACCTCAAAACTTTGCTTTGAGGTAAAAAAGATTTATTGAACATGACAGAAGTAAATTTATGATTTTATGAATTTATTTACCCTCCTCATGTGCCCGCTAACCTTTTTATTCAAATTTGGATGACCATGATGACAAACCCTAAGACCTAGTGAGACTAAACCATAAAACTAATTTTTATAAATGAAATGAAACAAGATGACAGTAAATGACTAAACTAAAATGTGTGAACAGGTCAGCAGGTGAATGTCATGAGGGAAATTGACATGAGACCACTACCATCAGTTGATCCATGACCTAATGGAATGCAGCTGATCGGATGAGACACCTAATATGCGTGCAAAAAGAGCAATTTTGATCACTGATGGTAGTGTGAAGACACTGACACTAACAGAGTTGGTAGTTCTGATGGTTCCATTTTCGTCCAAAGTAACAACGACTTCAACTCATCAACATCAGATTGAGAGGTCGTTCTTTGAAAAAGAAGAAAGCAATACCAAAACAATTCATGCACCAGAGAACTCAGACTCTGATAAAGAAACTTCAATAAATGTAGAAGCAAATCAAATGACTATTGTATCTTCCACTCCCAACTCTGGTGGTTTGCGAAAAGTGGAGAAAAAGAAGGGTAGAAAAGAATAGTTTCTTGTTGTTTCTTTTTGAGTTTCCTTTTTTGGGTACTAGGTAATGCTGGTCTGCTTGAATGCTTTTTAGCATTTGCTTAATGTAATTTTGTTCTTTCGAATAACATTTCAAATTTTAATTGGGTAAAAATTGTTGAAAAGTGTAGCAAGAAAGGCTCAATTTGACTTAGCCTTGGTCAAATTGAGTAAATTCGAAGTTTCCACATTAGCAGATAAATTCAAGGAAGTAAATTGAGGTGACATTGCTCTCCTCACCCAATTATCTTAGTAAATTCAAGTTAGTGGGCTTGGAGTTCAGTTTACATGTGTTGATTTCTAATTTGTAGCAATCCAGTCCATTTATTTCTAGTTGTACTTAGTTAAACTAGTTCTAATAACTAATAGAACTAGTTGGAGGTCAGTTGTGTTGTGGGATAGTAGTCTAACTCAGATATCTTCTAGTTAACTGATCAATCAACTGAAAATAGGTCATGCATGTAAGGAATTTGATTTGCTCAGTTGTGGTGGAGATTCCAAGGCAGTGCAACATCGGTTGTTGACTAGTTTTGAGTGTACAAGTGTTGCATGTAATCAGTGACCAATCCTTGGGAATTGCGAAATAATTTTGGAGGAAATTTCTAAAGAATAGGGGCTAATTTCCTCAGGATTTGTGCAAGGAAATAAGAGCTTATGTGGAGGTAGAAATTGACTAATTCTAGGTTATATATTTTCATTGAGAGCAGAGAACAATTATTCACTTGCAAGTTGAGCTCAGAGCGAGCAAGCAATTTTAATACATTTTCTATTCATATGATTAATGCAAGTAGGCTTAAGGGGTTTTTACCAATTGGTTTTCCATAGATACATTTGTGTACTTGTGTATGTGATTGATATATGTTTGCGATTGTTGTTCTAAATTGTGAATTTATTTCCGCAAATGAGTAGAGTAGAATTGTCTCTCTTGATTTAGATTAAATTTCTTGAGTAGTTGCAATTATATCACCATATTTCTACATGGTATCAGAGTAGGATTCACATTAGAAAAAGTATTTCGAAGTTTTTCCTCAAGGGGTTCGACTTTGTAGCTTCAGTATAGTAGGATTTCTTCAGAGTTGGGAGAATGGCCTTCAATGGACTGATATTAGAGTATGCCTTGGAAGGAAGATCAAATTTCATTGCCTGGAAGGATCGAATGGAGGCAGTGCTTGATGAAAATGGATTGCTAGATTATGTCAAGATAGATATTTGAAAACCAGGATTAGATGATGCCCAAAACCTAGCCCAGTGGAAGAAATATGTAGCCAAGGTGAGGAGAATGATCTTGGAGGGAGTGAGAGACCACATTGTCTCAAATATCCATGGAAAAGAAACTCCTTTCACAATGTGGAAGGAATTGACTGATCCATTCAAGAATAGTAGTGACCATAGAAAATTGGCCCTCAAAGACAAACTTCAAAACATTAAAATGCAGAAGAATGATACTATTCTACAGTATCTCACCAGATTTAACAAGTTCGGGATGAGCTTGGATGGGTTGGTGTGAATGTTGTAAAATATGACCTAGTGAGCATAACTCTTCTAGGCCTTCCAAAATCATGGCATAGCTACTAGTAATCCTTGAACAAGAGGAAGAAATTACTGAATTGGGAATGTTGATGGTTTGATTTGGTACAAGAAGAAATCAAGCGAAATACCAGAGATAGAAGTGCATCCAAGAGAGAGGATGAAGAAAATTTTGCATTGGTAAGTAAGGGAAAGATGGGAAAAGGGAAGAAATATCAAACAAAATAACATTCCAGCCAAGGGAGCAAGAAGAAATACTTTTCCAAAATAAAATGCTTCAATTGTCATGAATTCGAGTACTATGCTACAAAGTTTCCACACAAAATATCTATCAATAAGAACTTAGGAGGAGAAACATGTGAAGCATTGGATTCACAGTTTCAGTTAGACTTCACCCTGATTGCATGCATGGGCACTTTGATGGGTAGTGTGTGGTAACTGGACTCGGGTGCCTTATTCCACATGTCAGGGTGTAGAGAGTTTTTTAGTGACATGGAGGAGAAACATCTCTAGATGCATATTGAGTTTGGGGATGACGGAAGGTACAATGCTACCGAGATTGGTATAGTAACCTTTAAGAGGGAGTTGGGATCCCCTATTCACCTCAAAGATGTCATGTTTGTACTAGGCCTGAAGAATAACCTCATCTCTGTAGCAGTTTTGGAATACCATGGATATGATGTAATTTTCAGTAAAGGGAAAGATTTTATGAGACACATAGCCACTGGACAAGTGAAGAAGATCAGGGTTCTTGTGAAGAACCTGTATAAAGTTGATGTGGAAGATTGTGTTTCATTAAGTAGTAACGGAAAGAGAGTGAAGAGTCACAATTTCTGTGAACTATGGCACAGGGGATTGGGCCATTTGCATCATGGTGCCTTAAAAATTATGCAACAAATAACCATTGGCCTCCCTAAAGGATCATTTGAGAAACAATATGTCTGCAAGGGTTGTACCTTGGGGAAGTATGTAAAATCCACATTCCATGATCGAGACAACAAAGCAAATGCAGTCTTGGAGAGAGTCCACTCTGATGTTTGTGGACCCTTCTCAGCAACATCCACTGCCATACATAAGTACTATGTTATTTTTATTGATGATTTCTCAAGAAAGTGTTGTATATTCTTCATCCAGAAGAAGGATGATACATTCTCAAAATTTGTAGAATTCAAGGCACTAGTTGAGAAAGAGACTGACAAGAAGGTGAAGGCTCTCAGGAGTGACAATGGAGGTGAGTATGTTTCGAATGACTTCAAGGAATTTTGAGCCAAAGAAGGAATTTGAAGAGAAATGGAAACCCACACAACCCATTGCAGAATGGGGTAGTTGAGAGAAAGAACTGGAAAATTTTGGGAGTTGTGAGAGCTATGATATATGACCAAGTTCTGCCACTACATTTGTGGGCAGAGGAATGTAACACAATAGTCTACTTGCAAAACCGAAGTCCTCATCATATTCTTGGTATGATTATACCAGAGGAGGCTTTTTCAGGGAGAAAGTCAAATGTGTCTCATTCCAAATTTTTTGGAGCCTCTGTTTACTGCCATGTCTCCAAATATTCGAGGAAGAAACTTGATATGACAACAAAGTTGGGAGTTTTTTTGGGTTACATCGAAACCCCAAAAAATTACCAGGTGTACTTTCCTTCCTTCAAATTGACAACTCTGTGAAGGGATGTACAGTTTGATGAGGTGAAGCAATGAGATGTTCTCTTGAGAAAGAGCTACAAATCCCACCAGAAGAGGAGTTTTTAACTCCAAAGGAGGATCCTTAGGAATTTTTGGAGCAACCACAAATGGAGGATAAGAGAGGAGGTAGAGTGGAGATATCCACTCAATCAGAACCATCCAGATAAGGTAGAAAGAGAACTAGGGAAGCTGATAGATTGGTGCAGGATGCGAGGGAGAATGTGGGAGCTCCTTCAAATTTGCGCAGAAAAAGGAGGTCACCTAAGAGGATAAACTGGCTACATGGCTCTAATGACTAGTATTGTAGAGACTGAGCCATATTCTTTTGAGGAAGTAGTTGAGCGACTATTTTGGGTTGATGCAATGGTGGAAGAATACAAATGCATCATGAAGAACAATTTTTGAGAAGTGGTCCCAAGACTGGAATATAAATCACTTTTGGTTTCGAGATGGATCTTCGAAGTTAAGCATGCAGCAGACGAAAGCATATAGAAGTATAAGGCCAGATTTGTGGCCAAAAGATTCTCTCAAGTTGAGGGAACTGACTATGAGGAAACCTTTGCTCCCATAGCAAGGTATTCATCCATTAGATCAATTCTTGCACTGACTGCGTAGATGGGGTGGAATATCGACCAGATGGATGTAAAAACATCATTTCTCAATGGTGTTATTGAGGATGAATTATACATTGAGCAACCAAAAGGATTTGAAACATTTGTGTTGAGAAATGGCAACAAGAAATTCCAATTTAATTTTTCCTTGAATTAAATTGTGAATTAAAATCAAATTCTATTCTCATAGCAGCTTGTAAATAGTTAATTAGGTTTAATTAATTAAGCAAATCCTTTCGGTAGAAATCACTTAAGAGAAATTTTTGGCCGACGCATTTCGAACCAACAAGTGTGGTTCATCATGTAAGTGTTCTCCCTAAATTTTAGGGGTCTAATATGAGTTTAGATTGAGTTGTAATTAGATAATTGAGTTATAGTCAATTAAACTAGTTCTAACTGTTTTTTGAACTAGTAGAGGATTAGCAGTCAGTTAGTGCACCGGTGCATCCACAGGTAATTCTCCAGTTAACTGAATATTCTCTCATTGGAAATTCATGCATGTCAGTTCCGACAAAGACCCAATTGAGACTAGAGTGCAGGGACAATGTACTATCAGTTGTATGATTTACTGAGTTGTAAATATCATGCATGCAATTAGGAAGAGGACCTAATTAGGATTGCACAATTTTGGAAGCATGAATTCCCTTTAAATATAGGCTATTCATCCTAGGAATTGCGCAAGGAAATAGGGGATTGGAAGGCAGTGGAAATTGGCTAACTATTGGCTAAGAACGAGCTTGTGAGGTAGAGAGTTCAACATACTTGTGCGGAATTGTTCTAGTGAGAACAAGCTTTGTATCTTCAATCATATTTATGATTAATGCAATATGGATAGGCGGGGTTTTGAGTAGTGTCTTCCCCAAGAAAACTTATTATGTTATGTGCCATTGATTTATCTTCTTCTTGTTCAAATTGTTTTCATCGATCTATTAGCTTCTGTTGGCTGAAAGTAGAAGTAGATTTTTGTCTCTTGTTTTAGTATACTACATGAGCTTGTGAATCTACAAGAAAATCTACATGATATCAGAGTTGAAGACATTATACTAGAGGAGATTTCGAAGTTTTGAGTTTTGGGCTATAGGTGAAATTCAAATTTGCAATACATACTTCAGGATAGGCTAATGGCGCTACAATTTGTTGGTCGAGTATGCCTTGGAAGGTAGCTCAAATTATATATCTTGGAGGGAAAGAATGGAGGTTGTGCTGGAGGATAGTGGCTTGAAGGAATTTGTTTATCAAGACATTCTCAAGCCAACAACATCAGATGCACAAAATCTAGACAAATGGAAGAAGCATGTGGCGAAGGCAAGGTGGATAATCATTGAGGGAGTTCGAGACCACATTTTCTTGAGTCTCCATGGAAAGGAAACTCCGCATGCTATGTGGAAAGCATTGACGAACTTGTATCAGAAAAATAGTGACCAAAGGAATTTGGCACTGAACGACAAACTTCAGAAAATCAAAATGGAGAAAGGTGAGACTATTCCAAAATATTTGACCAAGTTCATTTAATGTCATGATGAACTTGAAAGTGTTGGAATCATGGTTCCCGAGGATTATATGGTGAGTCTTGCTCTTTTGGGACTCCCAAAGAGTTGGCAGAGTTATCAGTACTTTGTCAATAGTTGGGAGAAGTTTCCAGAACGATTGTGGTCAGATTTAATGCAAGAAGATATCAAGAGGAACACCAAGGATGGCTCTTCATCAAAGACTGATGATGAAGAGAATTGTGCCTTAGAGATTAAGGAAAAGAAGGGGAAAGGGAAAGCTTCCCATTCTAAATCAGATTCTTGCCATGGAGGTAAGAAGAAAGACATGACGAAAGTTAAGTGCTTTCATTGTCACGAGCTCTGAGGTCCCTATACTACTAGTGTAACCCCTTATTGTTATTAGTACAACCCCCTTATTATATTGTTGTGCCCATGTATTCCCCATATTGTTATTATTGTGCCCCATAGAAGCCCACTATTGTTATTATTGTGCCCTTACATTATTATTGTTATGTCAGCTTTGATTATATTATGACCCCTTAGACTCCTATATATAGAAAGGAGGTCTTATCATTTGTATCATCTAAGAATTGTTCATTTGTGTAATGTAAAGGAGGTTGCCCCCTCGAAGAGGCTGAATTATAAGGCGTTGATCTATATTTTCTATCTTTTTGTGAGCTGGTTCCATAACATTTGGTATCAGGGCTCGATCTTGAAACGACTATAACTCTATACTTTTAGATCTTTAAGTTCTGAAATTGCGACCTACAGTAGCCCTCTGCATCCTTTTTCCAATGCCACTAGTCTGATCAAATTTAGATTTTCCAAGGAAGAGTTATGCACAATCTCCCAAGATGACCTAATTATATACCTTTTCAGAAGAGCTAACTTGTATGAAGTGCCACGTGTCACTGTTTTGACCTTAAGATCTGAGAAATATACACAGGAAACTACAGTCTGTCCTCTTTCTGTAACTTCTTACGAAATTTCAATCTGATGCTCAAAACAAAAGTTATGACTATTTTCCCCAGGTCACCTGTTTGGAATGTAATTTGGGAGTCTATAAAAAGGCCAACTTCCTCAGATCATATCTCCATAAATATAGCACGAAAAGCTCTGAAATTCGGACCCTAGGTTCAGAATGATTTAAACCCAAATGGGTTTTTTTTTAGCATCTGAAACATCTAAGAAAAACGTTATAGCGAAAATTCCTCGATGACCTGTTTGGAGCAGTGAAACCCTAGAATCCAAAGCTCTGATACACATATCAAGAAGAAAAAGGTTCAAGAAGTGAAAGATCACATCAAGAAAGAAGAAATGAATCCGACAATATCTTGTAATGCATTGGACAGAATTACCACTCCTCAAACTATCAACATAGAAGGACATATCAAGAAGAAAAATGTTCAAGAATTGAAAGGTCACATCAAGTCTCAAGAAATCAATCGGACCATATCTTGTAATGCATTGGAAGAAATTACCACTCCTCAAAATATAAAGATAGAAGGACATATCAAGAAGAAAAGGGTAAGAGTTTTGATTGATTCAGGAATTACCCATAATTTTATTGATTGTAAGATAGCCAAGGAATTGAATTGCTCCCTATATCCAGCACCGGAGTGTCAAGTGATGGTTGCAAGTGGAGGAACAATAAATTGCTCTAGAAAGTGCCATAATACAAGCTATCCATGGGAGAATATATATTGAATAGTCCAATGCTTTCCATTCCAATGGGTGGTGCTGATGTTTTACTAGGATTCTAATGGCTACAATCTTTGGGTATGATAGCTTTTAATTTTCAAGAAATTTTCTTGAAAATTTTTTGGGAAGGAAAGGAAGTTGAATTGAGGGGTATTGAAGGAAAACCTAGAAATATAATCAACTCTAACAACATGACAAAGCTTCTAAATAAAGAACAAAGGGGTGTAATTGCACAATTGTTCACTAGAGGATCCCACATCGAAACCATGTATTTCTCTAGATCTCCAAAACGTTCTAGGCAATCATTCCAAGGTATTTGAGATTCCCAAAGGCTTCCCACCTATTCGTGATCATGATCATGCTATTAATTTGATTCCATGAAGTGTTCCTCAAAACATCAGGCCTTACATATATCCATATGCCCAAAGGAGTGGAAACTCATTCAAACATTGCAGAAGATCCCAGTTCAAACAATATTGTGAGAACTTGACAAGGAAGGAAAAATCATATTGGAACCTGAAGCAGTGACAGAACCAAGAAATTGAAAGCTATGAAATAGATCAATTTCAGAGTATCTCATCAAGTGGAATAAATTACCCGCTGAAGATTCCTCATGGGAGGACAAGAATTTATACAGAAGCATCAAGAACTACTCAAGCGTTGAGGACAACACTTTTTGAAGAAGAGGAGCATGTTAGGTCCCTATACTACTAGTGTAACCCCTTATTGTTATTAGTACAACCCCCTTATTTGATTGTTGTGCCCATGTAGTCACCAAATTGTTATTATTATGCCCCATAGAAGCCCAGTATTGTTATTATTGTGCCCTTACATTATTATTGTTATGTCGACTCTAATAATATTATGACCCCTTAGACTCCTATATATAGAAAGTAGGTCTTTGGTGGGCTCCAGTATTGCAGCAATAATGTTGCAACTCCTGGGACTCCCTTCTTTACTTTTATCAACCCGGTAGTTCGTAACAAACTTGGAAGTGACGGTGTTGTATGCACAAGTACTAGCTCTTGTCGCAACGGTCACTTGGTCAGCTGGCACAAGTCTGCTAGGGGCTTAAGCCAACTTCTATGAGCTCTTAGAAGAAACTTTTTAACTGATGGATGAAAGCTAACTCAAAGGAAGCTAATCTACTTGTGGAAAGAAACTGAAAGCCAAAAAGTAACGCAATCCCTAGAAAACCCTAATTCTACCAGCTAGTCCTACTGATGCAAAGGAGAGAATGCAAACTACTGGAAGGGATGCCATTAATTCTATGAAGTCAAAATACATGTGTCTAGACTACCTCTACCTGAAGAAAACATCTTTTTGTATTTTTGAATAAGTTATTAGAATTATCATGCATGTGCTTTTAACTGGCTTTTTATTGTGCAGGGGTGGATCAAGGAGGAGAAATGCTTGGAAAAGGTTGGGAAGGTTCAGAGAGGATCTAAGGAGTCCCTAACACCCTTCCGGAGAGTTTCACAAAGTTTGGCTGTCAAGAAACCTCATTTGTGAGCTTCTACAGGAAGTCTGCAGGGGTTCTACAGGATGTTCAGAGATTTCTACAGGATGTTCAGAAATTTCTACAGGATGTTTAAAAAGTGGATTTTAGAGGATGGGTGAGTGAGGGAAGATGCATGAATGGATAAGGAGGTAGGATAGGGGCCTGGAGTGACCCAGGGACTGGTGGATGGAGTGGTGAGAGGGTGTAGAAGGCTGACTTGGCTTAAAGAAGGCTAAGACAATGATGGAGCAAGAAGGTAGGGTTACGTGGGAAAAAGGAAAGGTGTGAGACGAGGAACCTAGCTAGGAGATGGAACAGCTGGCTCTGATGAAGCTTAGGCGGATGAGAGAGTGGTAGAGATGCCCTGCACGGTGTACCTTGAACCGAATCAACAAAGTCTTACAAATAATCAAAGTCCTAGCTAATCTAATCTAACTGTCAATAAAATGAATGAACAACAGCTTTATTTGGAAAGAAAACCATGTACATCAATCATGCAAAGAAACATTTCAGAGATCTGAACCCATAACTAACTTCTGCAAATGAAAACAGTACACTAAGGATTGCATGGTCAAGCAAACTAGTGTTTTTGTTGGGGTAGCACTGTTTCTTCAATTCCAGCCCCTGATCCAATAAGGATGAGGTGAAACTGAGAGAGTTTTTGACCCTTTTCTTGGAGCTTTTTTCCTATTATTATCCTACCAGTCTATTTTAAACATCTGAAGCAATTCTATTCATAAACGGTGACCTATTTAACCAACACAACTAAATCTGCCCAACAGAAATGCGTTTCAAATGCATAAAAGGAAAACAACGATGCAATAGGGAAAGGTAACAGTACAAAAAGGAAACCCTAGGCTCTCAGGTTGGGCCCAACCCTGAGAGCTATGGATCCTATAGAAAACTCAGAGTTGATATAAAATCGGACTGCTTCTCATTATCAAAAAATAGTCATAAGTCAAGAGTTATGCCAAAATGGCTACAAGAGAACAAAGTAAAGCTAACAACACTGTAGTGCAAAATATGCAATGGTTTCAAAAGTCCCTTATGAAGGCTGAGGCCTTAACATTTATACACCACGAGGGCCCTAGCTGGCCTCCTAAATCTATGGGACTTGGCTGTCCAAACTGTGAGTAGACAGCCCCTTCAAAAATCTTCTTGGCTGCCTTCTAGATCCGGTTTTGGTGGCCTTTGGAGCTCAGAGTTGGGGGTGAAGATCCCGAGGAAGGTCTATTTAATGCCATAGACAACCCCCCTACGAATCCTCACCTCAAGCTTGGCTGTCTTCTAGCCCATGATTGCTCGGTTTTGCTCCAACATGTGTCAAAAAACCTGAAATGAGCACGTGTTAGCCACCTAGGAAGAGTGACTACCCTTATTCATACAAATGACATAAACATACTGAAAAATAATGCATAAGCTATGAAAAATGAAGGATTGAACAAGGACTGAACAGGGATAATTAGGCCAAATGAGCCCAACAAGTTACCAAATTTGGGGCTCATCATGCCCCCCTGCTAAAAGGGTTGCTCATCCTCTGAGAAACTAGTCCAGCTCCTCGTCTTTCATTGCTTTAATCGCCACCCTCACATCCCAGGCTTCTGAAGTAGTATCCTCCTCACTGTCATGGAATCCGGCCTTCCTTTCCACCTCTTCCCACTGCTTATGCTCTTCTTCTTCTGTGCCTCCTTCTAACAATCCCAAAAGCAAAGGTGGACTTAGCTTGAGGCCTATCCAGCTGGCCTGGAGGTTCTGCATAGAATTCTTGTAGAGAGGCACTTGTGCCAAGGCCTCCCTCATTCTAGTTGGGGTGTGATATTCCCTGATTTTGAGGCTGTGGGACAATGTGTTCCACCTACGGGTGCAAGCATGAACACAATTGTCCCCCAATAGTCGCTCCATATCCTCAAAATGTGCTATGGCCTGAGCCTGCCGATCCATGTACTCTAATAGAGCCTGAGAGTTGGTTTCTAGGTGCTGGTGGGTGGATATCAATGCTGTGGGGTCCCCTAGCTCTGCTCTAATCAGCAGTGGTTCTTGTAATTCTCGGTTCATGACATTTCTGACCTCTGCCGCTCTCTTTTCTTTGTGGTTTAGCCATGAGGTCATTGCCATCAGCTGCATGTCCCCTACTGCTATGTTGGGGTCCCATGAGGTTATATTTGGAAGGGCCAAATTATGAAGGTAGAACTCTGATAGCTTGGCCTTGTCTTCCAATGAACTGTTGTTACATAAATCCATGAACTGTTGGGGGTTTTGGATTTGGGAGATACCCCTTTGTGCCAATGTGTTGATTTGGAATTGCAGCCACTGATCCCTAAGGTATAGGCCATAGGATTTGGCCGGCTGCCTACATTGCAGAGCTTCCATTGCCCAACTGGCCATGTAGGCCAGTTGTGCCTCCTTTTCTTGCATCTGTTGTTTTAGAGATTGTATCTCTAGGCCTGCTTGCAATTCCCTTTCCTGTAGTTGCCGGTTTAGTGCCCCAAGTTCAGCTTGCATTCCTTCTTTTCCCTGAGGCTCTTCTGTGGTGTCCTTGGCTGTTGTGTCCTCTTCTTTCCTCTGTCCTTGTAGCTGTAGCTGCTGTTTAAGCAACTCATTCTCTTCTCTTAACTTGGCTTGTTGGGAGCTTTCCACATGCCGTACTCTTGCCAACTCCCTTTGTGTTTCCTTGAGCATTTCCTCTAGCGGCCCTATATCTGCTACCCCCTTGGATTTAGCGATCCTCATCCAAGTGTGGGTTCGTACTCTTTCTTCCTCTAGTGCTAGAAACAGTGGCACTGTGAATTTTTTAGGAATAATTTTTCCAGCCTCCAAAAAGTTATAGTAAGAGCCCAGGCTGGGTTGGGAGCTTGGTTCCATGATGACATAGGTCTTCTCCTCCTCCCGTGGTGACTTGGCTGCTCTTTCCTCCATCTGCTCAGTTTATTTCAGCCTAGCCAAAGTTTCCTGTAGAACAGCCTCGACATCCTGTAGAGAGGCTTCCGAGTTCACTTTCTCCATCCTTTCCCTCCATGAGGATGTTTTCGGGCTCCCCCGCTCATAAGTAATGGATGCCTTGGAGGGGGACCTATCCCTTGGTGTGGTAGGGGTATCCACAATTGTGATTGGCTCTTTTGATGGAGGCTGGGGTCTGCCAGTCTTAATTCTCACACTCCTTCTTGCTTTAAAATACAGAGGAGTCTCCCTCTTTCTTTTTTCCTTTGGCTTGGGAGAGGTACCTAGGGTGGCCAACACAGCTGCTGCCTCCCTAGCTAGAATTTCGGTCGATTTATCCTTCTGCTGTCCTTTTTCCGGACTTCCTGTAGAAAGTCCAGTAGTGGCTGGTTTCTGGCTTCCTGTAGAAGCCGTTTTTAAACTTCATGTAGAAATAGCCTTCTCGTTTCCTGTAGAAGCATATGGCATCGTTTTAGCCTACTTGGCTGAGGGTGCTTTTTCCTTTAGCTTGGCTGAGGCTGCCTTAGGGGTGCCCTCATTGGCTTGTACTTTCTCAGTCCTTTCTACCCTGCTCTGTAGTCTTTTCTTCCTGGGTGTTGGTGTAATTTTACCACCCCCTGTTTTGGCAGCTTGGCCTTTTTCTTGTGTTCCTTTCTGTTCTTTCTTTGGTGTTTTTCCCAGGGTTTCTTATCCTTTAGCTTTCTTCTCTGCTTGAGCGTGCTCCTTCTCCTCGCTGCTGGAGGAAGTGAGCTCCTTGGCCAAAATTCGGATGTCATCATCCTTAGACATATTCCAAAAAATTTCCCAAGAGAGAGGGACAGTGTAAGTGTGGAGTGCATCTTCCACGAGGAGCTTGATAAGCCCATGATGGGCTAGCTGGTCTGGTGTCCCCTCTCTCAGTTTGGCGGCACACTCAATCATAGATTGCAGGAGGAAGTAAGGAATGCTCAATTTTTGTTCTGAGGGTAGGTCCATTTGGTGCCTGAGTCCTGTGAGCAACCGGAAATGATAGCCATACATGATGCTAAATCGCCCCTCACAAGTAATATACTTCATAATTTGGAGGCTGACTTCACTCTAGAACAGTTGTAGGCTAGTTCTTCGAACTCCATTCTTGTGCTCTGAAAATTGTTCCTCTGCGCAAGAAGAACTCTTTTTTAGCTTTCTGACCCCATTTTCTCTCCTCCTTATCCCAGGGTACCCCCATCGGTAGATCAGTTACTCTGCTAATGAGCTGTGGGGTGAGTCTGAGGGTCAATCCTCTGAAGTTGACAACTGCCAATGTCTTCAACTTCGGCTTCAAGGACCCTTAGGAATTATTCTGTAATTTCGTCATCGTGACCTTGAAGCTTGTCACAGAATGACATCCAGTGTGCACGGGAAAACAAGTCCACCACCTCAGGGGTTTCCTGTAATTTCTTGGAGTCCGAAGGTTCTTTTCTAATGAACCCTCCCGGCATGGTAAAAAACTCTGTTTTTGTTGTTCTGAACTTGCCTACTCGTGTATAGAAGGAGGACTTCGAGATTTCTCTACACAGAGCGCAGAGCTATGTCTCCGTTATGCACACAGTCATATAAAGTTCACAATCTTTCACCGGTGAGCCTTGACAGTGTCTCAATTTTTCTACAGGAGGGAATTTAATTCAAGACCCTGGAGAAAATCTCGCATACAGACTACGAAGACAATTTCATGCAGCGATAAGAAAACGACTTTTGAATTCATAGACAGACTTGCATTCACATTTTCCCTACCCCCTCAACACGTCGAATTCACCACCTTTTGAATTATTTGCATGGGAAAGTTATGTTCAGGCCTACCTCACTGAGAATTGCCACCCTCGTCGTGAACAGTCCAAGCTTCTTCGTAATGCCAAGCTCCCTGTAGCGCAGCTTCCTGTAGAAATCGTGCACGGCTTCTGGAGGACGTTACGGTGGTTCTGGACGAGTCTGAGCAGCAGCAGGACGTTGGAACAGACCGAGAACTCGAGCTAACAACTTGCAGAGGAGGAGGACGCGTACTCGGCTGCAAAATGGTTGTGAGTGTAAATGACTGCAGTGTATCATAAGTTGTTCAACCGGCCAATTTTGAATTGCTGCGGAATTCATGGCTCGGGGGTGAGCTGTCTCGGTCGATCCGTTGGCCAACATCACAGCCATCATTCCTCGGTGTGTCCCTGACCGCCGAATTCTTCCCTCTGCATTCACCGCCACCATTCCTGTCATACTGCCGCTTCTCCCCGACTTGACACTTCCCACGTGTCAATTGCCCGTCTTTTCGGCAGAACCAAGCCCATTCGGATCCTACGAGGCCGTCTGACTGGTTGTGGTGGCCAGTTGAATGGCTACCAGACTCGTTCAATCCATCCATTCTCACAGTCATGCACATTTAGAGTATAGCTTATGTAATTTGACGAAATAAGGTTAGGCACTTACCTGTGCGGCCGTGGACGTGGTTTTTTTCAGGTTTCGGGACGAGGAATGCTAGATCTGCCTGTTGCTGCTTCGTGCATGATTGCTTGAGCTCCTCTTCATTGGCTGTTGCTGGCTACGAGACCTTGAGACCTGATTTCCTGGTGGTGAATGCTGCATGCCCCGACTTCATGAGTTGCTGGTGTCTCCATGGTATGTGCTCCAGCCGGATCAGCTGCTACAGGATTCCTGTAGGACATCCTGTAGCCGTTTCTCCTCCTGGGGTGCATGCTGAAATAAATGAGTCGCGTTCGCAGGTGCAGGGTCCTGAGGTCACCTTGACAGGTAAAGTGTGCGAGCCTCTGCATGCTTTATTTCCCACTTAATTTTTTTTTTTATCTGAGAAAACAAGGTTCTGGTATGACTGTGCAGGTATATTCGACCAGATGGCAGCAATGGTGGTGAAAGGAGGTGAAACAAGTGGAGGATGGAAGAAAAGAGTGGTTGCATGCCTCCTCAATGGACTTCAAGCTTCAAATCCTTCTCCAAAATCGATCCTGGCCCGCCCAAAGGCTCTACAGGATGTTTCCTTTAGAAATACAGAACTTCCTGTAGAAGGCTAAACCATGACCAAATTGTGTCCAAACCTTGGAAAAAATGAGTGTTCATGGAGGGAGTGTATGTGAGGTTGCCTGGTAGCTTGGTAGGGACCCTTGTCCTTGAGTTGAGAGGCCTCCTTTTTGCATTGTGTTCCTGCAACCTGCAACAATTTCCAGAGATTAAACTTGTTTTTTTCTCTGTTTCTTCCTTCTTCTTTTTTCTTTTTCTTTCTTTTTGTTTTTTTTTTCTTTTTTAAGAGACAGCAGGGGTGCCTCAATGAGGTTTTCACCCCTACTATCTGCCTTGGGCGCCTCAGAGAGGTTTTCACCCAAGGATCTTTTTATTCCAATTCTTTTTTCAGAGAGACAGCAGGGGCGCCTCAATGAGGTTTTCACCCCTACCATCTGCCTTGGGCGCCTCAGAAAGGTTTTCACCCAAGAATATATATATATATATATATATATATATATATATATATATATATATATAGATATATATATATATATATATATATATATATAGATATATATAGAATGATGCTCAGGATGTGCCCAAAACAGAGGCAGAACCCTTCTCTATGACCAGCACTGATTTTTCCACAGTTTTGATGAACTCCTACCTCGAAAGAGGTTTCCTGTAGATCTTTAGTCGATGCCCATTGACGAGCATGGGGATGGCTTCTTCATCAATGGTACGGATAAGGACAGAACCATTGTGATTACACTTCTCCACTGCATATGGTCCTAGCCATCTTGCCCTCAGCTTCCCCTTGAAATCCTTATGTCTGGGATCATACAGCAGTGCCCAATCTCCCGGCTGGAATTGTTTGTCATTGAGGTGCCGGTCATGCCATATCTTCCTCTGAAGTTGAACCACTTCGGAGTGGAGGAGGGCTTGCATTCGGTGTTCATCTAACCCATTCAGCTGCAATAACCTTTATTGTTGAGCATGGCTGAGATCTAGGTCCAGCTGAGCTACCATCCTAAATGTGTTGTACTCAAACTCGATTGACAGCAAAGCTCTTCTCCCATAGACCAGCTCATAAGGGGTGAAACTGGTTGTGGTCTTCCAAGTGGTGTTGTAGGCCCAAGTGGCCTCAACCAGGCGATCTGCCCAATCCTTTTTGCTGCTGCTCACCACCTTAGTCAAAATCCCTTCTAATGCTCTATCGGTGACTTCCACCTGCCCATTTGCTTGAGGATGATATGGGGTGGAAGTCCTATGCTTGATCTTGTGATGAGCGAGCAAGTCTTCAATTAAGTTGGAGGTGAACTGGCTTCCTTGATCGGTGACTAACTCTCTTGGGTAGCCAAATTTGTAGAAGATGTTTTCTCTTAAAAACTCAGCCACCTTTTCTTCTGTTGCTGCTTTGATTGCCTTGGTTTCCGCCCACTTTGTCAGATAGTCTATGCACACAATGATGTAAGACCTTTGCCTTGAAGGAGGGTTGATAGGACCCACAAAATCCATACCCCACTTCTCAAATGGCTCAAGAGTCACTTGAGGTTGGAGAGGCATTTCGTCCCTTTGAGTCGGTTTCCCCATCCTTTGGCATCGGTCACATTGACTGATATATCTTCTGACATCTTGATGAAGAGTGGGCCAATAGTAGCCTGCCTGTAGAATTTTGAAGGTAGTCCTCTTGGCTGCAAAATGTCCTCCACAAGGCCCATCGTGACAGGTTAGGAGGATGTCAAAGACTTCCTCCTCCCTTACACAACGCCTTAAGATCTGATCGGGGCCAAGTTTGAACAGGTTGCCCCCGATCCAAGTGAATGAGGCACTCTTCCTCACGATTCTGCTCTTCTCCTTTGAGGATAGATGCGGAGGGAACTGTGCTGAGACCAGATAGTTTTCTATATCAGCAAACCACGGAGAGAGTACTGAGATAGCAAACAGATGTTCATCTGGCATCTAGCCATCCACTGTTCCTTCTTCACCTGCAGGCAAATCCAATCTAGACAAGAAGTTAGCAACAACATTTTCTTTACCTGGTTTGTCAACAATATTCAAATTAAATTGCTGCAACAAAAGTAACCATCTAATAATACGAGCATTCACATCAGGCTTATTCATTAAATATCTAATTGCAGCATGGTCAGTATGTACAAATGTTTGATAGCCAATGATGTAGTGTCGGAACTTGTTCAGGGAATGGACCACGGCTAGGAACTCTTTCTCAGTTACAGTATAACTCATTTTTGCCTTGGATAAGTTTTTGCTGACAAAGTATATGGCATATGGAAGTTTTTCTTCAACTTGTCCTAAGGCTGCCCCTATGTCTTTATTTGAGGCATCAATGTGGATGTGGAAAGGTAGGGCCCAGTGTGGGCCTCTCAAAATTGGGGCGAACACCAACTTATCTTTTAATTCATTCAGAGCCCTCTGACAGTCGTCCGTCCATTTAAACTCAACATCTTTTGCTAAGAGGCCAAACAATGGCGAGGCTAGCTTACTGAAGTCTTTAATGAATCTTCTATAATATCTCGCTAAGCCTAAGAAACTCCGAACATCTCTTACCTTTTGAGGAGGTGGAACCTTTTTGATGGTAGCAACTTTATTAGGATCCACCTGTAATCCTTGGCGAGAAATGGTATGACCTAACACAGTCCCTTCAGTCATCAGAAATTCACATTTTTCAGGGCTGAGGGACAGGTTCATCTCAATGTACTTGCTTAAAACTTTTCCCAGGTTAGACAAGGCTTCTTGGAAGCTAGACCCGTAAGGAGTAAAGTCATCCATATAGATTTCCACCAAATCATGAACCAACTCGGAAAAGATGCTCAATACAGCTCTCTTGAAAGTGGAAGGGGCATTGCATAGCCCAAAGGGAAGGACTCGGTAGGCAAAGGCACCCCATGGACAAGTGAAGGTGGTCTTATCTTGGTCCTCCGGGCTGATTTGGATCTGATTATACCCGCTGAACCCATCTAGGAAAGAGAAAAACTTCTTTCCTGCCAGTCCATCCAACACTTAATCTATGAAAGGCAGAGGGAAGTGGTATTTCTTGGTGGATTTGTTCAGTTCTCTGTAGTCCACACAGATTCTCCACTTGACATTTTTCTTGGGTACCAACACCAGAGGGGAAACCCATTCGTTGTCTGATATGGGGTAGATGAATCCTGCATCCAACAATTTTTTCTTTAACAATGTCCTTAAGGGCTGGATTCATTCTCCTCTGAGGTTGCATGACTGGCTTGCAGTCCTCCTTAATGTAAATATGATGGGTACAGACCGAGGGATGGATTCCTTTCATTTCCTTATAGCTCCAGGCAAAAGCCTCCAAATGGTGGGTCAATAGGCTACATAGCTCCTTTTCCTGAGAGGGAGAGAGAGAGGAGCTGATCTTTAAAGTTCTTTCAGGGCCAAACTCCACATTCTTAACTCTGGGAGTGGTCGGATCAGTCGCACATAGGTCCACTAAAGCATTGTCTTGGGTATCTTCCACCAACTCTTCCAAGGAAAGTGCACCAGGGGGGGATTTTGGATGAAGTTCTCAATCAAATCATCCTCGGTTTGAGGACCTCCCCTGGTGGCCTCTACTGTGCATAATGGTGCAGAGTAGACCTCATCCTATTCTCCTTCTTCCAACCAGAGGGGTAAGTCATGTTCTAGCAGAGGTTGGGCAGGAGGGTATAGGACCAACTGTTTGGACATAGGCCCATTTTTGATGGTCATGCTTCCTGCTCGACAGCTGATGTAAGCATCTGAAGTAGCCAGCCAAGGCCTTCCCAAAATGAGGGGATATCCTGTGAGTTTTGCCTTTGGCTGAAGGACCAAAAAGTCCACAGGGTACTCCCAGGAGTCAACAGAGACCAAGACATCTTCCACAATCCCTTCGGGAGTCATGGTGGAGCGGTCTGCCAATTGCAGCATTGTCAAGGTGTTCCTTAAGGAACTCTGAAGGTTGAGGTTAAGCATGGTGTCCCTGGTCATCACATTAATGGCGGCCCCTAGATCAATCAAGTTGTGGGGTATGATGGTGCCATTGATGTGGACATCAACTACAGGACTCCCAGGGTCCAAATACTTTGGACAGATTACTTGCCCCAACATGAGATCGGACAGTTGTCCTATGACATTGATGGTTGAGGCATCCCTCTTTCACCTGCCTGGGTGCTTGAAACACTTCTCCTTAATCAATTTGTTGTATATCGATACATCTTTTATGGCCTGGAGAAGTGGTATTTTCACACACAACTGCTTTAGTTCTCCCAGAAGCTCATTCTCTTCTGGGTTGGGTTGTGTGGTTACTGTGAGTCGCTTAGGAAAGGGTGGAATGGCTTGGGGTTCACTTTCCTATTTCTCTTCCTCCTCCTCTATGGGAGGAGGTTGGCGCTCTGGAAGGACCTTCCCAGACCGCAGGTTGATCTCCTGGATCTCCACAGCATAGGTAGGGCATGTTGTCTCCCCAGTATATACCTGCTGGGCCTGTCTGTTGTTGGGGTTCGGGTTCGGTTGAGCAGGCATCTGGGGTTGTCTTGGAGGAGTAGGAGGTAATGGCTGTGGTTGAGCCGGTGGTGGAGGTAAAATGGCGGGAGGAGTGTTGTACTAGGGCCTCCACCCCGATTGAGGTGCATTCCACTGAGGTTGTGGCTGGGCATGTGAGTGAAATGAATGAGAAGGAGGTTGAGTATGGTATGGAGATGGATAAGACCACGGAGGAGGTGTGGACCAGGAAGGATGAGCAGGGGGGCCCCAAGAAGGTATATGAGTGGATTGGTTGGGGTTATAATAAGCTTGGGATGTCCCTTGCATCCCCTGTTGGTAAGGTCTGGGTCCATGTGGCCTCCTCTGGGTGAGGAAGTAGAGAGGTTCAGTAGCCACCTCAGCCCCTAGATACATGGCTTTAAATCCAGGCAAGGTAGGGCATTGGTTGGTGGGGTGGTCTTCCTCACAAACTAAACATACCTCTACTGAGTGCAATGGAAACTCATTCTTGGGATGCTTCCTCGTGCATCTAGGACAAAAAATGGCCAAATCCCTCTCAGCTTCCTCTTTCTTTTGCTGAATTCGGAAGGTATCAAGTTGCATCGCAATAGTCTGTCTCATCTCACTCTTGAGGTCTTCCATCTGGTTAGCAAACTCATGCTTGGAGAAGGTGGTACTAGCTGAAAGGTGATTCCCCCTACCTCTCTTCCGGGCCGCCCTAGAATGGTTTCTAAACACTATCTTTATGTCCTCATAAGGTAGTTGGTAGATGTCTCCTCCAGCCAGCATGTTAAGGGTGTCCAGAAGGTCTTCAGGGACTCCTCGGAGCAGAACCAACTTCAGAGATTCCGGGTCAAGTGTGCACCTGGCCCGTTTATAACTGAGTTGGAACCTTTCCTCGTAGTCTTCTAAAGATTCATTGCTTCCCATGGTCATCAGAAAGATTTCTCCCTTAGTTTCCTTGGATTTACAGTAGTCCCGGTATTTGGTATTGAAAGCTTGTTGCATCTGAGCCCAAGTGGTGATACTGTTTCTAGGTAACCCCATGAACCAGCGTAATGTTGCGTCCTTGAGGGTAGAGGGAAAGAGTTTCAACTTTTGCTCATCCTTAGCATAGTCATAAGTTCGACAAAGGACAACAAACTCAAACAGGAAGGTATCAGGGTCTTCAGTAGTCAATCCATGGAAGTGAGGTAAAGCGGAGGGGATTATGTTTTTCATTTTCATATCTCCATTGGTTTCTCGGATGGGAAAGGCACCTTATATTCTCTCATCTTCTCTTCTACCGTTTCGGTTTTCAACCATGGCTTCAGATGGAGTGTTCTCTAACTCTTCTTCTATTATAGGATCTTCGTATATCTCAGGGAGTTCACCTATAGGTTCTTCTGTTCTTCTGGCTCACTGACACCAGAGAAGAGAGAAGGTTGACTCAGTGATGTGGTGGGGGTGTTGGGTAAGAATTTTCCAGTTTTATCTATGTTCCTACGAGGCATGAAATGGAAAGACTTTTGATTGCTTTTGCTTTTTTTCTTCTAGTACTTGCAAAACTAAAATAGATTGAACTGCAACTAACTATCTTGCTGAAATGAAAATGCGGAATTGAAATGAAAGAACGAAAGTATTAATCTATTTTGCTCAAATGAAATTGCAGGAATTAAATGCTAGTCTACGCTTGCTGAATTGAAATGCTAATCTACACTTGCATAATTGAAATTGCGGAATTGAAATGCTAATCTATGAAAGCAGGAAATTCTATTCTACTTTTGCGGAAATGAAATGAAATAAACTACTTAGCAGAAGGTTGTAGGAGAAATAGAAGAAAAGCAACAATCACCAATACTCTGACGCTTCCCCGGCAACGGCGCCAAAAAGATGGTGGGATCCAGTATTGCAGCAATAATGTTGCAACTCCTGGGACTCCCTTCTTTACTTTTATCAACCCGGTAGTTCGTAACAAACTTGGAAGCGACGATGTTGTATGCACAAGTACTAGCTCTTGCCGCAACTGTCACTTGGTCAACTGGCACAAGTCCGCTAGGGGCTTAAGCCAACTTCTATGAGCTCTTAGAAGAAGCTTTTTAACTAATGGATGAAAGCTAACTCAAAGGAAGCTAATCTACTTGTGGAAAGAAATTGAAAGCCAAAAAGTAACGCAAACCCTAGCAAACCCTAATTCTACCAGCTAGTCCTACTGATGCAAAGGAGAGAATGAAAACTACTGGAAGGGATGCCATTACTTCTATGAAGGTAAAATACATGTGTCTAGACTACCTCTACCTGAAGAAAACATCTTTTTGTATTTTTTAATAAGTTATTAGAATTATCATGCATGTGCTTTTAACTGGCTTTTTACTGTGCAGGGGTGGATCAAGGAGGAGAAATGCTTGGAAAAGGTTGGGAAGGTTCATAGAGGGTCTAAGGAGTCCCTAACACCCTTCTGGAGAGTTTCACAAAGTTTGGCTGTCAAGAAACCTCATTTGTGAGCTTCTACAGGAAGTCTGCAGGGGTTCTACATGACGTTCAGAGATTTCTACAGGATGTTCAAAAATTTCTACAGGATGTTTAAAAAGTGGATTTTAGAGGATGGGTGAGTGAGGGAAGATGCATGAATGGATAAGGAGGTAGGATAGGGGCCTGGAGTGACCCAGGGACTGGTGGATGGAGTGGTGAGAGGGTGTAGAAGGCTGACTTGGCTTAAAGAAGGCTAAGACAATGATGAGGCAAAAGGACAGGTGTGAGACGAGGAACCTAGCTAAGAGATGGAACAGCTGGCTCTAATGAAGCTTAGGCAGATGAGAGAGTGGTAGAGATGCCCTCCACAGTGTACATTGAACCGAATCAACAAAGTCTTACAAATAATCAAAGTCCTAGCTAATCTAATCTAACTGTCAATAAAAAAAATGAACAACATCTTTATTTGGAAAGAAAACCATGTACATCAATCATGCAAAGAAACATTTCAGAGATCTGAACCCATAACTAACTTCTGCAAATGAAAATAGTACACTAAGGATTGCATGGTCAAGCAAACTAGTGTTTTTGTTGGGGCAGCACTGTTTCTTCAATTCCAGCCCCTGATCCAATAAGGATGAGGTGAAACTGAGAGTGTTGTTGACCCTTTTCTTGGAGATTTTTTCCTTTTATTATCCTACCAGTCTATTTTAAACATCTGAAGCAATTCTATTCATAAACAGTGACCTATTTAACCAACACAACTAAATCTGCCCAGCAGAAATGCATTTCAAATGCATAAAAGGAAAACAACGATGCAATAGGGAAAGGTAACAGTACAAAAAGGAAACCCTAGGCTCTCAGGTTGGGCCCAACCCTAAGAGCTATGGCTCCTATAGAAAACTCATAGTTGATATAAAATCGTACTGGTTCTCATTATCAAAAAATAGTCATAAGTCAAGAGTTATGCCAAAATGGCTACAAGAGAACAAAGTAAAGCTAACAGCACTGTAGTGTAAAATATGCAATGGTTTCAAAAGTCTCTTACGAAGGCTGAGGCCTTAGCATTTATACACCACGAGGGCCCTAGCTGGCCTCCTAAATCTATGGGACTTGGCTGTCCAAACTGTGAGTAGAGAGCCCCTTCCAAAATCTACTTGGCTGCCTTCTAGATCCGGTTTTGGTGGCCTTTGGAGCTCGGAGTTGGGGGTGAAGATCCCGAGGAAGGGCTATTTAATGCCATAGACAACCCCCCTATGAATCCTCACCTCAAGCTTGGATGTCTTTTAGCCCATGATTGCTCGGTTTTGCTCCAACATGTGTCAAAAAACCTGAAATGAGCACGTGTTAGCCACCTAGGAAGTGTGACTACCCTTATTCGTACAAATCACATAAACATACTGAAAAATAATGCATAAGCTATGAAAAATGAAGGATCGAACAAGGACTGAACAAGGATAATTAGGCCAAATGAGCCCAACAATTTACCAAATTTGGGGCTCACCAGTCTTATCATTTGTATCATCTAAGAATTGTTCATTTGTGTAATGTAAAGGAGGTTGCCCCCTCGAAGAGGCTGAATTATAAGGCGTTGATCTATATTTTCTATCTTTTTGTGAGCTCGTTCCATAACACAAGCTGGGCCATTTTTCGACAAATTGTCCACTCAAGAAGTCCAAGAATAAGTCCTCAGGAGGAGCAGTGGGTGAGGCTTTTGCCTCTCAATTCGAATTGGACTTTTCCCTCATTTCAAGTATGGTGTCATGAATGATGGTAAGTGTATGGTACTTAGACAGTGGAGCTTCATTCCACATGACTGGAAAAAAGGAATTATCCAGTGACCTAGAGGAGAAATATCTCCAGATGCATATCGAGATGGGTGACAATGGGAGGTATAGTGCTATTGGATTGGGCACAATTACTTTTCAGAGGGAGTATGGGGCTCCACTCACCTTGAGGAATGTTAGGTATGTTCCTAGGCTGAAGAAGATCTTTGTATCCATTTCCATGCTTGGGGATAGAGGCTATGATGTGATCTTCTCGAAAGGGAAGGTGTTCCTTCGATACATAGTCACGAGTCAAGTAAAGAAGATAGGGATTCAGGTGAAGAATCTTTATAAGTTGGAGGTAGAGGATTGTGTTGCTTTGAGAACAAATCCATAGATGGTGCAGAGTCAAGACGTTGGCGAGTTGTGGTACAGGTGATTGGGCCACTTGCATCATGGGGCTTTGAAGATCATGCAACAGATCTCCACCAGTTTCCCAAAGGTAGACTAAAGCAAGTTGATACATGCAAGGGATGTACTTTGGGTAAATACACCAAGCCTTCCTTTCACGACAGAGATAGTCGAGAAGAGGCTATTCTAGAGTGAGTCCATTCAGATGTGTGTGGACCATTATCGACAACATCCATGTCCAAACACAAGTTTTATGTTATATTTGTTGATGAATTTTCTCGAAAATGTTGGATATTTTTTATGCAGAAAAAGGATCAAACCTCCACAAAGTTTTGTGAGTTTAAAACATTGGTGGAGAAAGAGTCGGGTAAGAATGTTAAAGCTCTGAGGAGTGATAATGGTGGTGAGTATGTCTCAAATGAGTTTAATAACTTATGTGCAGCGGAAGGGATTAAACGGGTGTTGACGACACCCCATAACCCTCAGTAGTATGGAGTGGCCGATAGGAAGAACAGACGCACATTAGGGGAAGTGAGGGCGATGTTACATGATCAGGGTCTCCCACTACACTTGGGGGTTGAGTCATGCAACACATAGGTTTATGTTCAAAACCGAGCCCACATCAGATACTTGGGATGAAGACACCAGAGGAGGCTTATTCTAGTAAGAGGTTAGGTGTTTGTCACTTCAAGATTTTTGGGTCATCAGTATATTGCCATGTGACCAAATATGCATGGAAGAATCTTGAATCGACAACAGAGTTGGGGATATTTGTGGGGTACACTGATACAGCTCACAACTTTTGGGTGTACTTGCTGACCAGCTGGATGATAATGGTTCACAGGGATGTCAATTTCAATGAGGAGAATGCCATGCAAGTTTCCTTTGCGAGGGAGCTTCAACTACATGTGTTTGAGGAGCTTTTAGCTCCTAAGGTTTAGGAGCCTCAAATTGATGTGGAGCAGCCACATGTAGAGGATTCGGGAGTGGAGACATCCAATCACGCAGAGTCTTCTAGAGATAGGAGAAATCGCACCAGAGAGGAAGATAGATTATTGTTAGATTCTAGAGAGAATGTGGGAGCACCCACATCACAACGCAAACAGAGGAGGTCACCTAATAGGTACACTGGATACATGGCTCTTATAAGCGGATGTGTTGTGACAGAGCCATCTTTCTTTGAGGAAGTAGTGCAATAGCTGGTTTGGGTTGATGTCATGGTGGAGAAGTATGAATCCATAGTTTGCAACAGTGTTTGGGATGTGGTCCTGAGACTGGAAGATAATTCCGTGGTGAGCTCCCATTGGCTTTACAAGGTAAAGAAAGCTAGAGATGGTAGTGTGGAGAAGCATAAGGCTAGATTTGAGGCTCGTGGCTTTTCACAGGTAGAGGGGATTGACTATGAAGAGACCTTTTATCCTCTTGAAAGGTACTCATTGATCAGATCTATATTGGCACTATCAGTGCAGATGGGGTTGGAAGATACATCATATGGATGTGAAGACAACCTTCCTTAATGGCATGATTGAGGAAGATGTGTACATAGAGCATCGTGAAGGTTTTGAAACCTTCAACTGTGGTTCACATGTGTGCCAGCTCAAGAGAGCATTGTATGGGCTGAAGCAAGCACCTCGTGCTTGGTACACCAGGATAGACAACTACTTCACCGAATTGGGCTTCATGAAGAGTGAAGTGGATGCGAACATGTACCACATAGTGGTGGAAGGTAAAATGTTGATCATTGTACTTTATGTTGATGATCTCATAATGACAAGTGATGATCAGTTGGTCAAGTATTGTAAGGCGGAACTTGCAAGAGAGTTTGAGATGAAGGAATTGGGGTTCATGCGTTACTTTCTGGGCATGGAAGTATGGCAGGGTGACGGGGAGTTGTTTGTGTCTCAAGGCAAGTATGCCAACGAGATACTTAGGAGGTTCCACATGGAGAGTTGTAAGCCTATGGAGACTCCTCTAGTTGGTAACTATAGGAAGGAGGATGCTACTTTGGGAGAGGTAGTGGAATCTATTGTTTACGGGAAGCTTGTGGGTTCACTCATGTACTTGGTGAACACAGGACCAGATTTATGATATGGAGTTAACCAGCTGAGTCAAGAGATGGTTAGGCCTACCAAGCTATATTGGAAGGCGACAAAGCATGTATTGACATACCTCAGGGGCACTACTCAATACAGATTATGGTACAGATAGACAAAGGGAGTGAATATCCAACGCTTCACAGATACAGATTGGGCAAGGAGTCCATTCGACCAAAAAAGCACATCAAGAGGGATTTTTAGTTGGGTCAGCGACAATTTCCTGGTATAGAAGGAAATAGATATTGATTGCACTTAGTTCAGCAGAGGTAGAGTACATAGCTCAAAGTCAGGCAACATGTGAGGCCATCTGGATGAGGAAGATCTTGGTTGGTATGTTTGGTCAGTAGATGGATTCGATAGTGATTTACTGCGATAATCAGAGTTGTATCAAACTCTCTGAAAATCCAGTTTTTCATGATAGGTCCAAGCACATTGATATCTGATATCGTCATCTCAGAGATTATGTATCGAGGCGGATCATGTTGTTAGAGTACATTTCCACGAAGGAGAAAGATGCTAACATTTTGTCACACGGAATGAGTCGTTAGTGCGGACACAACCGACCTCCCTAGAAGCCTAAGACTTTCTAGTGACAAACAAGACAAATAAGAGCAATCCTTCTCTAAATATGCTTTTACAATATGAGAAATCAAGTGTTTAGATCCTACCTGTAACCCAACGCTATTGTAGTAGTCCAGCTTCGTTGATCTGGATGAGCTCCTCCTTCCCTTCGAAACCTGCATTCACTAACAATCAAACGATTAAATAGCACCTGAATATCACATAAAATAAAACATATTTAACATATAGACCAAGGAGTATATGAAACAACTCATAAATAACAAATTGTTGAGAAGAATGGACTAATTTGTATTAAAAGGTAACAAAAGGAACCATTACAACCTGAGCCTTGGTGTTGTGCAAGTCCCTCCCAGGGTCCACAAGAGTTCTCCTTTACTCTGATCAGCTCACCCACTTCCAAATAGAACAAGCAAAGATGGTAATCTCTCCTCACAAGCTTCTACAAGGAAGTCCTAATTCCAGCAGCATCTACCCTTAGGAATGTTCAGCTTTCAACCTCCCCTCCCTTTGGCCCAATGCCTGTATTTATAGTGCTCTAGAGGAAGTTATTCAGGTCCACCATCAATGGGATAAGCCCCTCTTTGGATGGGATAGTTGCCCTCTTGATGGGATAAGTTCCTCTTTGGTAGGGATACATGAACCATCTGGAGGCGCTTCATACACGTCAAACAAGCTTCTAGAATGCTCTAGAAATGACCACAAGTAACTTTTTTAAGATGAAACTTGCGCCTTTTGACCTCTACAGGAGTACGCACCCACCCCTTTACATACAGAGCATACAAGTACGCAGGTACAGTGAACTTGGGTTGCGTACACGCAAGTAAGGTTAAGAGAAACTACGTACCAGAGATAATTGACTTTAAATGACTTTTCTCTCTTTCTTGAAGTTTGACATGAAGAGCAGAGGCATGAGACTTGCCAAGGAGGATAGTATGACAGTGGATGGAGCCATACTAACTGCAAATAGTCATGGTGACATTTTTTAGTGTAACATATTGCCCCCTAAAGTGCGAAGCCTGTAGTAGATTAGGGTTTTTTATGATCTAGGAAGGGTGAAGTACTTTATCATTTCAAGGAGTATCTTGCGGAGAGCCCGGTCAGAACCTGCAAATATTCAACACAAAATACATATATAAGATGCTATCATCGCTGAGGTAGGCATTCCCATACTCAGATTGAAAACTTTAACTAACAATCTAACTACTGCTTTGATACAAGAATGATTTTGCAGTACATCACAATCGTAGACTTTTGTAGACACAGTATAGACGCAACCATCTGTTTATGGTTAGTCTACTATATAATGAATACAAAACTCCTCGCAGCCTGGATGGTGGAAACTAGATCCAGGGTCTTCATCTCTACTTCCTAAATTGGTACGATTCTATCCATGCGAATAAATGAGTTAATGTCGAACATGGTAGAAACCACTTGATTACCAGTCGATGATGTAAACTGTTAACAAGTGTGAGAGAGACCACCAGTGATGTCAATGGTTCTCAAAGTACCCAGTACAATCCATGAAATGTGAATGAATGGGTTGATGTCGAACACGTCACGAAATCCTTTGATCGAAAGTCAATGATGTAAAATGTCGTCAAAGGCGAGAAACCTGCCATCGATGCATGCAGACTTCAAGGTAGTGACGATTTCTAAGTCATCTTTCTAGATAATGTGCTGATGTCGATAGAAAGTGACCCGTTGCAGGCAAGCCCACAACACGAAATCATTGTTCAAGTTGAAGAAATGTTGCTGTAAGGACTGACTCAGGGATGGTCAAATGGATGACAAGTATTTTTCATATGAATGGTTTATTTGCAGAGACCTCTTGAACACATAACGACACGACAGATGGCTTGGTGACGATTGACCCAAAGTTAATACCCGGAAACGGTTGAAGACTTTCAGAGTGGTTTTATCAGCTTTAAGGCAAAGGATTTCCCAACACAGGTGAATGAAATGTGTCGTGTTCAAGAGCGGTGATAAGGTTCTTCTGTAACAAAGGATAACAAATATGTTCATTCTTCTCTCTTTTCCCCCACCATTTCTGGCAAGTACCTCTTTATTTTTTACAAGCTTGAGGAGGATAACATATGCTTGATTATAAGCTCATCCTTCGGATGAGTCCAACTTAGTTTAGATTCGGACCCTAAGAAGGAGTGGTCCGTTCCTGTTTGTAATCGAACAGGTCCTTTACTGTGAAATTTTAACGAGTCCAGTATAGGAGAAACTCAGCGTTTTTCAATTTTAGAGAGTCTGAAAAAACTAAAGAAGACTCCAAGGTGAACTTTTTCATAAATTTGTGTCTCCCAAGCCCGAAAAAGTATAAAATAATACCTGAGAGAACCGCTTGATTTTGCGACCAAGGAGTACTTTCATGATTAATGCCTTTGACCTGAAAAGTAAAAAGCGATCAGAGGCATGTCGTTTTATTTCCAGTATCAAATTTGAAACGACAAAAATCCGGCAACCTTTTCGTGTTTTTACGGTCAGAAAAGGGCTGTAAGAGGACCGTATTTTAATTCCATTTTAACGAGTGTAAAAGAAACGCTCGGCAATCTTTTCATGTTTTAGGAGTCAAAAAAGGGCTTAAAAGATGACTCTGATGTCTTGGTTCGTGAAAAATGATGATTTTACCCTAAAGTCCTTTTGTCCCGCACAAAAACAACACATTACTCATACCTGTTTAAGATGGGCAAAAGTACATTGAAAAATATCCCTTTATGGTGAAAAATAAACAAACTTAGCATTCATTTATCCAGAAAACCTATAAAAAGACTTTTTACCATGTCATTTTTACCATTTTACTGTTGAGGGTGAGAAAAGGGCTTTTGGCAAGAAACTTCCTGTGGACTTTGCGGAGAATCCGACCGTCGGAATCGAGCGCTGTCTCTTTCAGGTATTTCACAACATCCTCCTCTTCAATTTCATCCTTTTAGAATTCCATTTTAACGTTTTAGTTTGATTTTTTGGAGGGTTTGGGGTTTTAGGGTCCGATTTTCGGGGGACGCAGGTGCCCCATGGGCGACCTGCGTACCCCGACATTTTCGTATATGGGAAAAAGGTCGGAGTACGCAGCCCACCTTCAGAACAGTTGCGTACCCACGCTCTGTTTTCTGAACGCGGGGTGCGTACTCCGCGCAAAGCGGATTTTCAAAACCCAAACTCAAAAATCTAACCATCAAAATTTGATTTAATGAATTCTAATCAATGTTTTTTGGTGTGTAGATTGCCCACCATGCTAGATTGGCGTGAAAGAGAACACGAAGATGTCGATTTGGCCGCAATAGGTCATCAACCTTCCATTGATGCTTTAAAGGCATGCGGTCTCTACAAGTACTGGGCCATACCTGGCATGAGGGCCCAGGTGCCATTCTTAGAGTGGCTGGTTGAAAGATGGAATATTCAGGATCAATGTTTTTACATCGGAGAACACCAGCTTGAGATAGAGCCCTCCGACATATACTTTCTCATTGGCTTGCCTAACAGGGGCGAGCAACTCTCTCTATTCGGGACTAGGCCGGGTGGCCAATCCCTTGCTAGTCTCCGGCTAGAGTGGTGCAACAATCAAAACCAGGATAAGGGGATAGAAATCAAATACATATCCCGACCTGAACTTATGGTAATTGCCTTTACAGTTACCAGGCTTTGCGGTGCTGCCGCTTTGCACATAGCCACTGGTTCCCAAATGAGGATGGCTATAGATTGCTTCCGAGGCACCATTTTCAACTGGTGCGATGCTGTGCTGGCCAATATGAAAGGCCAACTGACTAGGGCAAAGAACGGACAATTGAAGACCTTTGGATATGGGCCTTTAGTTGTGAGCTTTGCCCTAGAGAGAGTTCCACTGCTGATCCCCCAGCATCTTACTGTTCCAGTTGGGCCTCCTCGGGAGCCTAATTTGACGCGGTGGATTTCGGTAATGGCCCAGCATCCTGATGAGGGAGCGGGAGTTGTCCGATTTCCTGCGGGTTACTTTCACTGGTTGGAGAGCCAGGTCTTTGCGATTCAGGATTTTCCTTATGCCGGAGTAGATTTTCGCAATGATCCGGACATGGTTCTTCCACAGGGAGAACAATGGGACGACAGAGGTACTTCATTTTCCACAAGTTTTTTAAATTATCTATTTTTTTTTTTTTTTATATATCGTCTCAAAACTGACAGCAAAAAATTTCAAAATGCAGATGTAGGCCCACGGCGTCCGGCCAATCTCCGGGCTTTTGAGAGAAGAGTACCAGTTGCACCAGCACCAGCCCCACAGGATGCGGCCGCAGAGACCTTAGCCGAGCTGGAACAGGACCTAGAGCGTCTCACGGCGGACATACCAGAGACGACTATAGGTGATATTCCTATCCGACTTCAGCGCTATGTAGTCGCAGTCCCAGGACCTTTCAGGAGGTTCCTGTGTAGAGTAGCGCGGGCAGTGGTCTCATATAGAGAGCACCACCAGTGATTGGCTAGTCACTTTTTGTAGACACATGTGACATTTTTGGTTTTTTGTACTTATCATTTTTGCCGATCATAAGGTGTTTTTCAACCTATGATCGAAGACGATGTATATTTTTTGACACACTCCTATCTATATATATCATTATTACTGGCTTATTTTGTTAAACATGTGTGATGAAATGTTTATAAATTTACATTTATGATTGTTACAAATGTCTATTTAACATTCGAGACGCCATTGTATCTGCTAATGTATTTAAATACCTTGGAATATGCTGATATTCAATGTAATCAAATTCACGTTCCAAGAGACGCACCCTCAAAAACAATCTTAATAACACTGGATTTCTAATGGCATAGACTCTATTAAGCTGTAATACAACGAGTTCAGAATCTAACCTCACTATCAAACTCCGAATCCCAAATGAAATAGATTCAGATAATAATTCAATCACTGCACTGTATTCTGCAATGTTGTTTGTTATTTGACCGAGGCTCACCCCATGCATAGAAACTAACTCGTCAGAGGGCGAATAGATAACCCAAGTTGCGGAAGAGATATTCCGTGTACTACGACAAGCACCATCAGCAAATCCAATGTACGTTTGGAGAGGCGTCGACATCTGCAATATCAAGAGTAAAACCAAGATAAGCCAAAATAACGACGAAAAACACACTCTCTAAGCTAAGCACACAGTTTAAACTAAGCAAACATACCAGCTAGAAAGAAAAATTAACCTAACTTAAACTAACTGAATCTCCATACCCACCATTTAAGCATAATACCTCTTAAGGTAAAGTCCATTTATGGGCTTACCCAAAGAGTCCCCATCAAAATCTACCAGCTCATAGGCCCCTTTTGCTAGCTTTCGCTTAACAATGTAGGGCCCATGCCACATGGGAACGAATTTTCCAGCACCTAATTTATCGTTAGCTTGATCATATAATAACACTAGGTCTCCTTCCGAAAAATTACGAGGGGTCACGTTATGATCATACTGAGCTTTCATCCTTTTTGCGTGAGTCTCGATTGCCAAAGCAGCGTCACGTCGAGTCTCATCCAATTTAGCTAAGTATAACAGACGCTTCTCCTCTTCGGAAGTAGCTGGGATTAATTCGATAGCCATTTGAAGTGATGGGATTTCGCATTCAATGGGCAACACTGCTTCCAAACCATAAACTAGTTGGAAAGGAGTGAACCCTGTTGATGTTTTTACTGAGGTTCGGTACGCCCAGAGCGCTGAAAATAACATGTTATGCCAATTCGACCGATGAATACCAATGAT
Organism: Pinus tabuliformis; assembly: GCA_031772625.1. Taxonomy (NCBI): domain Eukaryota; kingdom Viridiplantae; phylum Streptophyta; class Pinopsida; order Pinales; family Pinaceae; genus Pinus; species Pinus tabuliformis. The sequence continues at coordinate 1,949,005,763 of CM062818.1, forward strand.
TCGTCGGATCATGATAACTAGAACTTTGTTGATGGATTCAACCAAACCGTTTGCTTGAGGATAATAAGGAGTAGAACTATCATGGCGTAAACCAAGCTGGCTTGTAAGTTCTGTCATCATAATGTTTCGAAAATGGCGCCCATGGTCAGTGATTATCGCTTGTGGGACACCAAACCTAGCAATAATATGATTGAATACGAAAATCACAGCTGTCTTTCCATCTGCCTCGAATGTAGGCATCGCCTCGGCCCACTTAGTAAAATAATCAACCGCAAGGATGATATACGCATGCCCCCCGCCGAGTGAGGGTTACATGTAATAAAATCGATACCCCATTTAGCAAAAGGACCAACGGAAATTATAGGGTGGAGAGGAGCAGGTGGTGCGCGCATCTTGCGATCAAACACTTGACAGTTGTGGCATTTTCGGACCACAATGATACAATCTTTAAACATGGACGGCCAGAAATAGCCAGCACGCAACACCTTCTGAGCTGTGGCATACCCAGACATATGACCGCCACATGCTCCAGAATGACAGTCATTCAGAACCCTTTCTGCCTCTTCATGAGTTAAGCAACGACGAAAAACCAAGTCCGCCCCACGACAATAAAGAGTATCTCCAATAATTTTGTACTGTTGGGACTGGAATCGAATTTTCCGACGTTCCGACTTTGAAGCTTCGGGCCGAAAGGATTGGGTTTGGAGATAGATGATTATATCCCCATACCACGGATCTAAAGTGCTGATGAGAAACAGAGATTCGTCCGCAATGGGTTCCTCTACCACAGTTTCCGTGTCAGCACGCGGGAAGTCACACATCAATTCTGCAAAAACTAAGGATTTCTTAGACTTGGACTTCTCGAACTCCAAATCGAACTCCTGCAGGATAACGATCCATTTGGAGTACTTGCCCCCTAGCAATTGTTTAGTCAGAATATAGATCATAGGGTTGCAATCCGAAATCACTGTAGTTTTACGGAGAAGAATGTAATGACGAAAACGCTGGACAGCCTGAACAGCTGCCAGGGCCAATTTCTCCACATGCGAATATTTTAGCTCAGTGGGATTTAACGTCCTACTAAGATAATATATCACATGTTCCGTTCCGAATTCATCTTCCTGAACTAAGACCATTCCAATGGTGGAGTGGGAGGCAGCGAGATACAAAAAGTAGTCCTGGTTGTAGTTGGGAGGATGCAGCAACGGTGCATGGGTCAACGCGTGCTTAAGTGCATCAAAAGATTTCTGAGCTATCTCATCCCAAGAGAATTGAGCGTTTTGTTTCAGAACCGGGTGAAACCCTTTGTAACCTCGGCGTAGTTAGGAATGAATCGACGTAAAAAGTTTGCTTTCCACTGCAAACTTTGGAGTTGGCGCAAACTCGAAGGAGGAGGCAATTTGATGATAGCTTCGACCTTCGAGGGATCGACGCGGATACCGGCTTTTGAAACGACAAATCCTAGCAATCGTCCCACTTCTATGCAGAAGACACATTTGTGTGGTTTCAACCGAATTCGATAATGCCGACACCTCATAAAAATAGCGCGTAAGTGGACAAGGTGATCAGCTCGATGTAAAGAATGAGCAGGCAAATCATCGAGATACGGTTGCACAATGTGCTTGATGTCGTGAAACGCGTAAGACATTGCCCGTTGGAAAGTGGCTCCGGCATTCTTAAGTCCAAAAGGTAATTTGCAGTAAGCAAATGTCCCCCAGGGACAAATGAAAGCCGTTTTTGGTTGATCGGCAGGTAGAATATTGATTTGGTTGTAACCAGAAAAACCGTCCATAAAGGAAAATATTTCACTGCCGGCACAATCATCAATTATTTGATCGATATAGGGCGTGGGATAGTTGTCTTTTGGACAAGCACGATTTATATCCCTATAGTCGATGCATATTCTTATTGTTCCTTGTTTCTTGTTAACCGGAACAATATTCGATACCCAATCCGTTAACGGGATCGGATAAATGAAGCCTGCTTTCAACAGCTTTTCGACTTCTGCTTTAATCGCAGCCGCTTTCCTAGGGTGTATCTGACGCAGACGTTGCCGAACGGGTTTAGCGTCCGGGTAAGTCTTGATTTCATGAACAACAATGGAGGGATCAATTCCTGGCATTTCCTCATAGGACCAGGCAAACACGTCGCGGAATTCTTGAAATAGGACCTTGTATGTTTGAATTTCGTCATCTGTACACGAGGCACCTATATGAATGTTCTCAATAATTCCGGTTTTGACTGAAATGTCAATGGCAATAGTTTGGGAAATGTTTCCCAAATTCAACTCTGAATCAGGATGTTTCATGGGATTCTGAGCGTCCTTGATGTATTCAGCTGTAAAAATTGATGAAAAATCATTTTCAAAGTCATCACCCTCAGGTAAAAACGAAGATCGATGATGAAGATCTTCCCATGGTAGATCATCTACACTTAGGATTTCGCGAAGTTGTTCGTCAGATGACACAACTTCAGGAAACGTTATCCGTTCTGAGGTCGATGTGAAAAGTGATTCCTCATGGACCACATTCATTTGGTCGATTTGGGTTGAACTTGAGTCGGAAAAAGACTGCACGGCCTCATAAGCAATTTCATATGGACTCAAAGGCATTGCATTACCGAATGAGTCTATCTCAGATTCAGATGGGACAATCCAAGGATCATCATAGACAATAGTGTCTGAAGTAATCATATGAATGGTTGCGAATGAAGGGTCTGCGTTGATTGGAGGGAAAGGAAAAGTTCCCAGTAAACCGGAATCTTTAACTAATCCTACACCAACATCCTTGTAAGGGATAGTCGTTTTAGCGACATGCTGGATACTCTCTGAAGAGGCTGGGTCGGATGAAAAGTAAGCCAGCTGGTCTATCGTCACGATCTTACCATTGTGTGGAAACTTTATAACTCTGAAGACTGATGACACGACCGCTGTCATAGCGTAAGACCAACTGCGACCCAGAAGAAGGTTGTAGTCTAGAGGGGCATCAACCACCTCCACATCCAGACTAACGGTTTTTCCTTCAACCCCTATAGGCAAATCCTGTAGAATGCCAAACGGATGGAACCCACGGCCATCAAAGGCCTTAAGAATCGTCGGGGATTGGTTCAGTGAAGGAGAGCCAAGCGATCTACAACACTGAATCGACATAATACACGTAGAAGCTCCTTCATCAATTACAGTCCGATGAATTGGCCTGTTTTTGACTATCACTGGAATCTGGAAAGCCATCTGATGAGGGAGACGCGGTGTACTATTTTCTAGATCAAATATTATCAGGTTCAGATCCTGAACATCAACAGCGCCTATAGCCGACAGAAGTAATTTTCTCTGTGCTGGGCATGATTGCAGCACTTCCAAAGCCGACATTGTTGAGGGTGAAACAGCTAAATCCTCAACAATGTTGTATTTCTGGGCCGCTCTCGCATGTGGATTGAAAGCAGACCTTCGAAGTACACCCTTGGCGGGCGGTTTTATTACTAAGTCAGGGTTAGGTTTATCGATCTGTAGTGGATCGGAACCGGGAGCTGAGGTTGATGGATTTGAATGAGAAGATTCTGCTTCTTTTGATCCATAAACAGGACTTTTACTACCATAATCTTGTGATCGAGTCGCAATCCGTACATGAGACATCATCAATATGGGTTCTTCACTGGCATTCGAGGAAGAACCTATCATTTTACTCTCCTGCTTTGGAAATGAATCTTTCAAAACAGCAGGAGTTGGGGAACCTTTAACGATTTTCACAACCTCTGCCCGATGAGGGCAATCTCTTGTGAAATGATCTTCTTCACAAATTAAACAAGGATAGCGAGGTTTGCGCTTTTCGTCGTTAGATTCTGACTTCTCTTTTTTCTCCTTTGGAGCCTTGTCTGCTTTATCCTTCTTCTTGCCTTTCTTCTTACTACCGGTTTTTGATTTAGCCGTAGATGACTCTACAGCGTGAATGTCGGCGGTAATTTCAGGAGAAGACTCTCCTGTCGGGGAGTCTGGTAAGGTTATTATTGGAGAAGAATTCTTTGAGGATTTCTTCTTACTTTTAGTATTCACCGTACCAATCATGCCATCAGCAGCATGAGACCCCGAAGGAGCAGCAGCGATTTGATTCGACTTAGGAAGATCTGGGATCTTCTCGTGCAACGTACCCAACTGAGTGTAAACTAAATCAAGGTACTGGGCTTGAGAAATGACTTGCTCCTCAGTAACTACTCCGGCCTTAGCTACATCTTCAGTAATCTTCGGTAATAATGATTTTACAAACCATTCAGCTAAGATTTGGTCCGGGATAAAAACTTTCACTAATCGTCGTCGACGTCTCCATTCATGAATATGATCGGAAATATAAGTGGAGGTCGAATGTTTTAATGAAGTTAATAGCTCCGTGCCATTATCGTATCTGACCGGCAACTGAAAATGAGTTAGGAACGAGGTAGCTAACTGACTGAAATTGTAAAAAGAGGCCCGTGGTAACTCAATGTACCACTTGGCCGCGAGACCAATGAGCGTACGCTGGAAAAGACGTAAGCGGATCGAATCATCCGAGATGGAATTTGAGGCACACCAGAGGTGGTAAGTCATCACATGATTGACGGATCCTCTCCAGACTTACCTTCGAACTTGGGTATATCACTGGGCAACTTATTTGGCATTGGCGGCCAGAACGGAAGATATTGTATTGGATCGTTCGTTAGGCGCGTCAAGTCGGGTAAATCCAAAGTTGCGATAAACGGTAATTTCCGATTAGGATCTCTAAAACTCTGGGTCACAATACCAGTTCCAGGAGGAGGATATCCAGGATAACTAGGAACAGGAATCGCATTCGAGATATTATATCCTCCTGGAAAACCAGGATTAACCAGACCGTACTAGGGTTGTTGAGGTTGTTGATAAGTGTACCCAGGATACGGTTGATACTGGTAAACTGGTTGTTGGACAGCAGGACCGAATTGGTACTGTCCCTGGTACTGTTGGTAGGTAAATTGAGGTTGACTTGTTACAACAGTACTTAAACCAGGCTGCCCTACAGGCATCTGGACCGTGGTTTGAATCGTAGATCCGGACAACGGTAAAGATGTCTGAGGAGTGGTTGCAGAGACAGTAGAAACCGGAGCTGTCGATACTCCAGAAGTAAGTGCGGTAGATGGTGCGGTAGTTGCCGCAGTCGTTTGAGATGGAGTACTAGGTGCAATTGGCGACTGAGTAACTACCGAAGTTACAGAAGTTTGAATATTTGACTGGACAGGTTGCGGTTGCTGGGGTGAACCAGAAACTACGGGTTGTCCAGTTTGAGGTAACAACTGTATACTTGGCTGCAACACCTGTTGACCTTGTGATGGATCCCACACTATCATCCCGGGGTATTGACCCGTAACAGGTTGAGGATACTGAGATCCATAACCGGATTGAGGATAGGATTGATAACTGAAAGGCACAGTTCCCATACCTTGAACATATGACTGACCTTGAGGTGGTTGATAACCTTGACTCGAGTATTGACCTTGAGGTTGATAACCTTGGGGTAAATACTGATACTGGGGTTGACCTTGACCTTGAGGTTGATACCCTTGAGGTAAATATTGATACTGAGGTTGACCCTGGGGTACATATTGAGGCTGGGGTTGACCTTGAGGCATGTATTGTACTATGGGTACATACTATCCTTGAGGTTGCCCCCCAGATGCAATTTGTGTACCTTGAGGTTGCCCCCCAGGCGTTAATTGAGGCTGCCCCCCAGGCGGTAATTGGCCACCTTGAGGTTGAGAAACGGGAACTGAACCTGACATCATATAAATGTCCCCTACACCCAACGGTTTGTTACCATTGTTTCCAGCTAATAACCCTTGATCAATGGGTTGAGGAGATGCCCCCGCAAAGGTACCGGAAAGTGACTGATACCCGGCGGGAACAGAAGGACCGCCGTGCAAGAAAGATTTAGGTGATTGAGTGAACACGGACGACTGACCAGACATATTTACAGGAGTATAAATACCTCCAGGTGGAAAAGGAGTACGAGGTGGAGAAAAACTTATCCCTGAGTTGTCTAAATAATTGGTTAACGAAAGGTACCAAGTAGTACTTCTAGGAGGACTGTAAAAGATAGATTCACGCTCCCTTAGATCAATAGTAGGTTGATCTTCAAGGATAGATACGCCTAATTCTTCCTCTGGAGCAAGTTCTTCAATAGCTACCAAACCAGCAGGAAGATTTTCGGTGATGACTCTTTCTACCCTAGGTGAATCTGGCGCACTAGAAGTTGGAGTAACAGGTTCAGATACCTCAGGTTCTTCGCCTATATCACTAGTAGATGAAAAACTACCAGCAAGCTCAAAAACTGCAACAGCTACAGGATTATAACTTGTTTCTAGACCTTGGTAATCTGGATGGACTACCAATGACGATTCTCCTTCTTCAGGTGAACCTACTTTACTACCACTAGGAGTAACAAGGACCTTTAAACCTTCGTAATGACTTGGGACGTCTTGAGGAGGCTCACCCCGAAGTCTACGGAATTTCCTCAACAATTCGGCCACAGAGACAACCTCAGGAGACTTGCCCCGAAGTCGACGGGACTGTCTCGGTAATTCCGCCACAGTTAAAAACTTTTAACTACTGCACACGCAAACAAAGTAAAATCTCAAAGCAAACCACCTAAAGTCTCTAAAGAACCAAACAAATTTGAAACACACGCTTAAAGAATCTAGGGCGTCAAACCAAGCACAAACAGTAGCCTTCCGGACCAAAAACGCTAGTTGGAGATGAAACCCAACATCGCCAGATTCAGTACAGAAGTGGCGAGTGGAACAGTTACCCCGGCAACCTGCTTAATGAATAGACCGGCACAAGTTCCTCCACTTTAACCGTCTCGAGTGAAGTGAACCCCCCAGAAAATCCAAGTGAGTCTAGACGACGTCTGCTCCAGGTACAGTGGGATCTTCCCTCCACCGTCACCTCGGTAGAATCCTAAAGATAATGGTCACTAAGGTTACCAACAGCAACAAATGCACCTGGGGGAACAGTCTACACTCCGACAGCACGCAAGGGCAGAGTATCAAGCTCAATCCCCTTGTTGGCTCCTTGACAATAATCCAAGGTTTACCGACAAGTGACCCCTGGCTCCTCGACAATGGTTAATCCGAGGTTTACCGTTTGTAATACGTGCATGTCTGGCGTCGTTCCCAACGAGGGAGGATTGATCCCCTCACTAGTTCAGACACGAGCTCGTGCTTCTCCTTTAAGAGGAGCTTTCCCAGAGTACAAATGAAACAATTGGATTTATTCTATCACAAGATAAGCTACTTGTTTGGTTTTGTTGTCTTGGAGAGTTAATTACTCTCCTACTCCAAGACACTAGCCTGATCTAAATTGGTGTTTCAGAGCCCTAGTAAATAAAAGTTACTAAGTTGATTTTACTTTAAGCGTTAATTTTATGGTTTTTCTTAAAGACAAAAAGGTAGTGGAGATGAAACTGGTGGTGTGTAGACTCGACTCGTAACCACTACAAAGATGCACCTAAGATGATTTACACTACTTTTCTTTTTCAATGAATCTCCAAGCTAAGAGAGTTGGAAAATGCAAATTTTATAGAAAACAACTTTCTTGGCAAAGACAATCAAAGAAACAATCTCTTTATCTTTTCAAAACACACAACTCATGACCACTAATTACTTCACGAAATTTCCTTTTTCTCCCAAAAGACTACAAATGCTACCAGCAAACTTTTTCCAAAAGAATTTTTGTGTTTTTTCTATATTAATAAAGCATATAAAACTATTTATCAAATCAAATTTAACAAACCTAAGACAATCAACTCAAATTCACTCAAAAGCAAATTAAAAGAAAATTTACCTAAAAGCAAAAAATAATGAGGACAAAAGCCTACAAGGATAATTCCCGGATGTTTTACTCAGTCAAAATGAAACTAAGGATCAGTTCATGCAGAATCATAAACTAATCAAAAAACAAAATCGAAATCTTTTTGTTCTTTTTCTCAAGAATGAAATTCAAGGTTTTAACAAACAAACTTTTTGAGATTCGCAAAGAGAAGACACAAAGGTAGGTCTCTCACAAGGGTGACTTCTATGACAGGTCCGACTTCTAAGAGGACTGACCAAAACCAAGGAGATCCAAAGTTTGACAACCTCTAACGCCAAAGTCACTACAGGACCAGTTAAAAATCAAACCCTAAGGCAAAATCCCTATGAATTCCACCAAAACCCTCGACACTAACGGGACAAGTTCAGGTGAAGATCTCTGACAGTAAACTAATGGATCTGGGCAGTAAAAACAAAATCTAAAGAGCAAAAAGAGAAAAAATGAAATTTTCTCAAATTTGACAGGGGTACGCAGGTGATCTGTTGACACAGGCGCGGGTACGCCCTGTGCACAAAGACGCAGTGTGTACAAGTATGCACTGTGCCTAACTCAGAGACTGCGTATTGCTGGCAAAGCTAAGAAAAATAAAAATCTAATTTGACTCTAAGCTAACCCACCCAAATACACAGTTAGACAGCCAAAAATCAGAAAACAAGCGATTTTTCTCAGACCAAAATATCAAATCAAAAAGAACTCAAACGCATTCATGGATTCCCCAGTGGAGTCGCCATTTTGTCACACGGAATGAGTCGTTAGTGTGGACACAACCGACCTCCCTAGAAGCCTAAGACTTTCTAGTGACAAACAAGACAAATAAGAGCAATCCTTCTCTAAATATGCTTTTACAATATGAGAAATCAAGTGTTTAGATCCTACCTGTAACCCAACGCTGTTGTAGTAGTCCAGCTTTGTTGATCCGGATGAGCTCCTCCTTCCCTTCGAAACCTGCATTCACTAACAATCAAACGATTAAATAGCACCTGAATATCACATAAAATAAAACATATTTAACATATAGACCAAGGAGTATATGAAACAACTCATAAATAACAAATTGATGAGAAGAATGGACTAATTTGTATTAAAAGGTTACAAAAGGAACCATTACAACCTGAGCCTTGGTGTTGTGCAAGTCCCTCCCAGGGTCCACAAGGGTTCTCCTTTACTCTGATCAGCTCACCCACTTCCAAATAGAACAAGCAAAGATGGTAATCTCTCCTCACAAGCTTCTACAAGGAATTCCTAATTCCAGCAGCATCTACCCTTAGGAATGTTCAGCTTTCAACCTCCCCTCCCTTTGGCCCAATGCCTGTATTTATAGTGCTCTAGAGGAAGTTATTCAGGTCCAGCATCAATGGGATAAGCCCCTCTTTGGATGGGATAGCTCCCCTCTTGATGGGATAAGTTCCTCTTTGGTAGGGATACATGAACCATCTGGAGGCGCTTCATACACGTCAAACAAGCTTCTAGAATGCTCTAGAAATGACCACAAGTAACTTTTTCAAGATGAAACTTGCGGCTTTTGACCTTTACAGGAGTACGAACCCACCCCTTTACATACAGAGCATACAAGTACGCAGGTACTGTGAACTTGGGTTGCGTACACGCAGGTAAGGCTAAGAGAAACTGCGTACCAGAGATAATTGACTTTAAATGACTTTTCTCTCTTTCTTGAAGTTTGACATGAAGAGCAGAGGCATGAGACTTGCCAAGGAGGATAGTATGACAGTGGATGGAGCCATACTAATTGCAAATAGTCATGGTGACATTTTTTAGTGTAACACATTTTGATAAGGGCATTGTCAAGATGTAAATTCAAGTTTCACAGAGACAGGAGTGAGGTAGTAGGTAATCCTTTTCTTGTTGAGAGGGAGTGTTGAGAAATGGAAACAAGAAATTCCGATTAAATTTGTCCTTGAATTAAACTATGAATTAAAATTGAATTCTATTCTCATAACAACTTGTAAATAGTTAATTAAGTTCAATTTACTTTATTAGCTTAGGAATTTCGAGTTGGAATCCTTTTGGAAGTCATGTAAGTGTTCTCCCTAAATTTTAGGGGTCTAGTATGAGTTTAGATTGAGTAGTAATTAGATAACTCAGTTTACTGAGTTATAGTTAGTGAAAATAGTTCTAACTATTTGTTGAACTAGTAGAGGATTAGACGTCAGTTAGTGTCTTGGTGCAGCCATAGGTGCTACTCTAGTTAACTAAATATTCTCTCATTAGAAACTCATGCATGTCAGTTCTGAGAAAGACCCAATTGAGACTAGAGTGCAGGGAAAGTGTACTATCAGTTGTATGATTTACTGAGTTGTAAATATCATGCATGCAATCAAGAAGAGGATCTAATTAGGATTGCACAATTTTGGAAGCATGAATTCCCTTTAAATACGAGTTATTCATCCTATGAATTGTGCAAGGAAATAGGGGCTTGGAAAGCAGTGGAAATTGGCTAAGTGTTGGCTAAGAGCAGGCTTGTGAGGTAGAGAGTTGAGCATACTTGTGCGCAATTGTTCTAGTGAGAACAAGCTTTGTATCTTCACTCATATTTATGATTAATAAAATATAGATAGGTGGGGTTTTGAGCAGTGGATTTCCCCAGGAAAACTTATTGTGTTATGTGCCATTGATTTATCTTCTTCTTGTTCATATTGTTTTCGTCGATCTATTGGCTTCTGCTGGTTGAAAGTAGAAGTAGATTCTTGTCTCTTGGATTAGTAGATTACATGAGCTTGTGAATTTACGGGAAAATCTACAATTTGATTAAGAGTCTCATGTGTGCAGACTCAGGTGAGCATTGTAGAGTTTCAAACAGGCACCCCGAGCTTGGTACACTCAGATTGATAGTTATATCACTAGATTATGCTCCACCAAAAGTGAAGCGAATGCGAACCTCTATCATATTTTAATAGAAGCTAAATTGCTTATCATTGTTTTATATGTTGATGACTTAATATTGACAGGTGATGAGCAGTTGATCAGCTCTTTCAAGGAGGACTTTCCAAGGGAATTTGAGATGAAATACATGGGTTTCATGTACTACTTCCTCGGGTTGGAAGTATGGCAAGGTGATGGGGAATTGCTTGTGTCTCAAGGAAAGTATGACACCGAGATATTGCAAATATTTTGCATGGATAGTTCTAAGCCCATGGAGACACCTCTAGTGACTAATTGGAGGAAGGAGAATGCCACTTTAGGTGAAGACGTTGATGCTACCATTTACCAACAACTAGTGGATTCACTGACGTATCTTCTAAACGGACAACTAGATATGTGTTATGCAGTCGACTAACTGAGCCGAGCTATGATTAGGCTGACCAAATTGTATTGGAAGGTAGCTAAGCATGTTTTATGGTACCTAAGAGGCACTACCCAGTATGGATTATGGTACAAATGGATAAAGGGAGTGAAGTTGTGTGGATTCACAAATGCAGATTAGGCAAAGAGTCTATCCAACCGAAGGAGTACACCAGGTGGAATTTTCGGTGTTGGGTCCGCAACAATTTCCTGGTACAACAAGAAGCAGGGTTTGTGGCGCTCTACTTGGCAGAAGCTAAACACATGGTTGTAATTCAAGCAACATGTGAGGTGATCTGGATGAGAAATATACTTGTGGGACTATTTGATCAGGAGATGGATCAAACTTTGATCTATTGTGATAATCATAGTTGCATTAAGTTCTCCGAGAATCTGGTATTTCACGATCGATACAATCATATAGATATCAGTATCATCATTTATGGGATTGTGTGTAGAGGAGGATAATGTTGCTATAATACATTTTGACACAGGAACAAGATGCTGACATCTTGAAAAAGGATTTTTCAAGAGGGAATTTCAAATTCCATAGGTGCAAGATAGGGGTGGTTGAAATCCATTTCTTGCTAAGAGGGAGTGTTGAGAAGTGTAGCAAAAAAGGCTCAATTTGACTTAGCCTTACTCAAATTGAGTAAAGCAGAAATTTCCACATCAGCAGACAACTTGGAGGTAGTTAACTGAGGTGACATGGATCTTGTCACTCAGTTAGCTAGGTAAAATTGAGTTAGTGGGCACGGATTTCAGTTTGCATGTGTTGCTTGCTAATTTGTAGCAATCCAGTTCAGTTATTTCTAGTTGCATTCAATTAAATTAGTTCTAATGGATAATAGAACTAGTTGGAGGTCAGTTGTGATGTGGGACAACAGTCTAACTCAAATATCATCTAGTTAACTGATCAATCAACCAAACATAGCTCATGCATGCAAGTAATTTGAATTTCTCAGTTCTGGTGGAGATTCCAAGGTAGTGTAACATCAATTGTGGACTAGTTTTGAGTGTACAGGTGTTGCCTGCAATCAATGATCAATCCTTTGGAATTGCGCAATCATTTTGGAGGAAATTCCTAAAGAATAGGGGTTAATTTCTGCAAGATTTGTGCAAGGAAATAAGAGCTTAGGTGGAGGCAGAAGTTGACTAAGTCTGGGTCAAATATTTTCATTGAACAAAGAGAACAATTATTCACTTACAAGTTGAGCTTAGAGCGAGCAAGAAATTGTAATACATTATATATTCATTTTATTAATGCAAGTACGCTTAAGGGTTTTTTACCAGTTGGTTTCCCCTAGATAATTTTGTGTACTTGTGTATGTGAATAATGCATGTTTGCGAATATTATTCTAAATTGTGAATTAATTTCCACAAATCAATAGAGTAGAATTGTGTCTCTTGATTTAGATTACATTTCTTGAGCTGTTGCAATTCTATCACCCTATTTCTACAAAAATAATTGATAATATATCTTCAAGATAAGTATTTATCTGAAGTTTATATTAACAATTAAAGGATATTTTAATTTGTTCTAACTTTCTAATTGCAATATTTTCTATCTTCTTTTCCAAAGTATTTTCTATATTCATACCATGCTTACCTATTATTATTTTTTCATAACTTTATGATTGAATGCTATTGTCATTAATATGAAAGTATTAGACATCATGAAATATTGCAATAGTTAAATAATCTAGTTAGGTCTTAGCATTGAATTAACTCTAATAATTTCATTCACAAACATAGATCAATAATATTATAATTGTAATTAAAAATCATTCTTATAAACACCCAAAAAAACTATAGACATTTGATCTTAACATATCATATGAGTCAACATATTTTGCTATCAAGAATAACTCACACTATGGAAAGTAGAGACAAGGTTTATAGTGAGAAAGATTAAATCTTTATTATGAGGAAAATACTTAATAAAAAATAACACCTTTATAACTCAACTACAAATCCAAAAGTTGCACCCCTAAAACATATCATGATTCATAATCTTCATCATATGTGTCATTAGTACCTATCTTGGTGTGAATATCATTGTTCAAGAGAACTCATCTACCTATAGCTATGTGTGGAATAACAAACCATATCTTATCCTATGAAACATATGGGTTAAAAAACACTTTGACTAAAGTGGTTTGGCTACACATATGGCTCATTTTTACCAAGAGAAAATTTAGTTGGGTCAGTCAAAAAGGAAATTATATATGCATCTATCCTTATATGGTATGTATTAAAAGTTTCAAACCACTTGCATTTGAATACTATTTCTTAAATGATTAACTATATTATATCTTGAAAATCTGTTGTAAGAGGTTCCACATACTCCAATTCACCATCAATGCATTATTTTATGAAGTAAATGCATGACTAATATTGTTGGAATGACACCTTAACACTATGTGATTCTATGCTTTTCACTTCTCATCCATATTTTGCCACTGAAAATGATTAGCCCTATACAGTAATTGAAGGATACAAGTATGTTTGTTATACAATCTAAAATAATTTCAACATATAATATTATGAATAAAAAACAATATATATGTGTGTGCAATTACATATTATCATGACAAATTGGCAATTTTAATAGTAAGACTATCAATATGAACTTTAATTATTGTACTTGCTTATACAACTATATGTAATAATTATTATGTATTTGATTGAGCATAAATGTCATACTTTCATGTGGCCACATCCTATATGCGATGATTAATGTGTTTGCATGACTTTTAAGCTCCAAAGTTGCATGATGTATTAGATTTATCTAATATGCATTATTTAACCCTAACATCGATTCAATAATTTGACCAATGTTCATGAATTCCATATGTTAATGCTCGCTCAATTTTTTTTTACCTCTTAACCTTTATTCCACCTTTCAAAAAGTATATCAGATACATTTATCCAAAATATGGGTGTAAACAAAAACCACCAAGGTTTTGGGTTTGATATTCCCTTACAATTTTCTAGGGATTCACAAAATATATGCATTTAGAATACATCAAAAACTCACTAGCTATCAGAAATTCAGAAGTCTCATTTGATCTATTTAAGGTCAACCCATTGATACATAATCTAGTTTTAGACCAACCTTTAAAAAGTATCTACATCTTCATTTATCTCCCTTATATAGGGTTAAAAGAAATAGAATTAAAATCTAAGTTGAATAGTTGGATCTCTTTTAAGTTGAGCCTTAACACAATTTTTTAATCTATAAATACCTCACATCCATAGAATCACCAAATATTTGAAGATTGGTGACCCCAATTTTAGTAGTAATGAATAATACAATTTTCAGGGTCAACAACTCTACAAAATTACTAGTAGCTCTTTTGATCCCTACTTTGAAATTGAGAGCATGAGGATCATTAAGGTGTATGATTACACTAGCTCCACATTTTTTTTACTTTTAACCTCTCCTTCTCTTTAATTTATTTATTTTTCATAGAACTCCACCCAATATATTGTCGCAATTGAATTATATAAGATGGATTTCTATTGCTACCATCTTATTGAAATATATACATTAATGACTTATTAACTGATAATATTTTGAATACCAACTAGTCATTAGAAAAATATTGGGATGATGATTAATTATATAAATTTGTTTATACTAAGTAATTTAAACTATCATTTATGATTACGTGTTAAGGTGTGGCACTCTCCATTTGTCTTTAAAACTTCACATTCTCTTTCTTCTTCTTCTTCATCTTCAGCCTCCCATAGTTTAACACAAAATGAGTTAATTTACTCACTTCAAAGTAAAAATATTTGAGAACAACATAGCCTTCCACCATGCAATCTTTTGGTCATGCCCATTACCTTTACAAATGTCTTTAGTTCCTCCATGTGCCTTTCTAAGAAAAACGCTCATCTAATACCCACAAAATCATTTATTTCCTTTACATGGATTTCTAAGAAAAACACATAACATTAGCTAATTTAATATTTATCACAAATTTCACTAAAAAGTACACGTACACGTCCATGAAAAACACTCATCTACTACTCACAAAATCCTTTAGTTCCTTTACATGGATTTCTAAGAAAAACACATAACACCAACTAATCTAATATTTAACACTAATTTCACTAAAAAGTGCTCGTAAATGTCCATGAAACTTGTTGGGAGTTCTTTCCCAAAGATGAAAATAATTTATGAAATCTCCCTCAAGTGATTTACATATATTTAAATCAATATGAAACGCAATGTAATGATATCATATTTAATGTTGTTTATTATTTAAACATTTATAACCTTCAATAAATAGTTTAGAATTAGTTAATCATTAATATTGAACAATATTTCAATAATGTTAATCATTTTAGTGCAATAGTAATTAACTAGTAAGAAAGTGACATTTACCTTACAAAATTAGACATCCTTGCCATGGCCACATGAAGGTCTCTAGGTAAGTTTCATTATGACAAGATAGTAAAGATAGATGATAAAAATGTTGTCTAAAGCATGGATCATTGATTAAAATGATTGAATTTATGGTGATAATTAAATCATACATACATTCATGCATAGATGTGGGTGTGGGGGTATTTGGAAGCACATATAAAGATTTTTTTGTTTATAATCATTACATAGAATAATATACCTTCAATATTTTATGATGGTCATGGGAATTTATACCAATGACATGTCAGTCAATAGTAAAGGATATCTTTAATGAAGAAGTGTACAATGTTTAAGTTCTTATAGTAGACATTACATTCTTTACAATTTGTACCTTATTTTTATGCAATAGTTGTCTCATTGATTCTAAAGTATATTGATATTTCCTTCCTTACATGTACTTTGGCCATGCAGGTTTCCCTGCATTTGATATCTTTATCTCATTCCTAGTAGATAGTTTATTTGTTGTTTCACCAAAGGAAACATGCCTCCAAAAAGACATAGATATGTTTTCTCTTTAAGTTCATTAGGTTTGTTCATTCTAATAGGACCTTATTTTGACCCAATGCATCTATTATGAAAATTTCACCAATATGTTGGTCTCATGGTCACAAGAAATAATCAAATATCATCCTTCCCATAATTTACAAACTCTCTCTTTTTCGATTGACAAAAAGTATGATGTAAAGAACGAAATCTATGTGCTTCATAGACCATTCTATTCAAATATTTTGAATATATTTCTTCTAATTGGTCACTACAATGTGGGCATGCATGATAACTCGATCTCCCTAGTCCTGCACATAAAACTATAAAAATGTATGCATGTTAGGATAATTGGATAATTTTGTAATGAATAATATTCCCGTTCAAAACTCAGTGTGTGTGTGTGTGTAAACACACACACACACGTTCATGTGAATTCAATGGCCTAGTGTTAATCTCCCACGTTGTTCAAAGTCTTGGAAATACCATCATAATGAAAATTCCTTCTTTGTTTTTAGAGAAGTGGTACTCCTCTTTTTTAAACGCAATACACACACACACACACACGATCATGTGAATTCAATGGACTAGTGTTTTAATCTCCCAGGTTGTTCAAAGTCTTGGAAATACCATCATAATGAAAATTCACCTTGTTTTTAGAGAAGTGGTACTCCTCCTTTTTAAACATAATATAACAGATATAGAAACTAATTGAGATAGAACGGGGCTTGTTCAAAGAAAATGGATATTCACAATGGTGATTATTGTACAAGACATAAAAGAGTAAAATAAGGAATTTCATTGTTGGAAATATTGAGAGGGGGGTGAAACAATATTTCTTATCAACTAGTATTATTAATCTTTTAGAGCATTAATTATATTTAACATTTCATCAATATAAACAATAAAAAACACCATTCAATAATGCATAGTAATTGAAACACTAGACACAAATAATTTTAGGTGGAAAACCCCCTCCGGGTAAAAAACCACCGAATACTTCTTAATATTTGTCTTCAAAAATAATTACATCAAGTTTTTAACTCCAACTTAAGGAGGATCCAATGCCTAGGATGCTCCAATACCCTATTTACCAACTGCAACTTGGAGGAAGCTCCAACACCCTAGATCTTAGGCTCCAACCTAACAAATGCTCCAACACCCTGTGTCCAACTACAATTGGATGGACACTAAAACACCCGGTGCAAGCTACAACCTGGCCTAACACCACCTTTTCACCCTAAAGTGTTATCAGGCTCCAACCTAAAGGTGACTCCAAACACCTACCTTGCACCACTCAACCACCCTGAAGAGTTGACGAACCATGTTTCACAATTTCATACTAGACCCCCCAGTGCTCTAAATCAATATAAAAAAAAAAAATGTCGATTATATTTCTCTTGCTTGGTATGTATATCATAGCCAAGTCCTAGCAGCCTCACTGCTCAATGTTGCTCAACCTGACCTGCACTAGAGTACTTCAAACACTGAAAACCTGTCTCTGCTCAATCACGATGCCAAATCAATCCATTGTGCAATCTCTGACCACTCTACAATCTATACTGAAATAAATCATTGTTGTGTCTCAAGTCATTGTCACTGTCAGGTCAAGTCAAATGATCACAACAATCATGTCACAATCATCACTATAGTATCATCACCGTCTAACACTGTCACATCTGTCACATGTTATGTTTTTATCCCATGAAGGTTGTCATATACGGTTGTTGTACTATGTTATCAAGACAACATCCCTTCAATGATATCAAGACGTTTTCATGTATAATAAACACTGTGAAGTACCAAAATATACTAATAGATATCAAGTGCACTCTCATGTAGATTATTGCCACTATTAATTAAATCATTGTTTCATTGTCATACCACAATTATGAAAATAATGTCACTAAGTCACTGCCTCACTCTCTAGTCAAGCATAAGATTACTATAACTGTCTTTCATAAAAAAATGTTGTGCGAAAAGTCACTGCCACTTGTTATGTTAGAATACTTAACAATACTTCTTCAGTATATGGATATATTTGCTTCCAACTTGTGATTTTCAATGACTATTCATATTATTCCACTAATTATTGTTGTTGTGATAAATTTGGATTGCTTATGGAGTTGAATTTATGTTGAATGACTTAGGTACATATGTTAGATCAAGTCGTTGATGACAAACCACATTGTTTTGAGGCTGCACACTTTAGTGCTACTTTCTCTTATAATTCTAACTTGGAGGTTAATGTCCATCCATCATGAATTGAGTGATCCTTGTTTCCTAACTCTCACTACCTCCTTGAAAGTAACTAGGCTGCCAACTGTAAATGTGCTACTGTGGGTTTTGACTTCTACGTGTAATAATTCTCAATGTTTTGCACTATCATGTAATGTACCCTCAACCATTTTCCTTCAATGATGGAATAATAAAGTGAAAAAAATGTGCTGCCTTCAAACCTTGTTGTAGGATTCACTGCTTCTTGTAGAGAACTTTCTAAGCTTCAGACATAAACTTTCACGAACTTTGACACACTACATAACACAATGTTTTGGATTTCGATTGAACAGATATGCTCACACAATGCTTGTCATTGAGCTTAGTAAGGTTGTCTTGTAGGAAAATGTTGAAGCAAATATATGTATGTATATGTGACAAGGACTATCTTTGTTACACATTTCTTTTGCCCTTGAACTTGAACACAGTGATTTATTTCTGCTAGATATCATTGTAACATATGTATCAAACTACCATACTTCAGGTTGATTGCATTAGGTATGCAAGCTTCAATACTATCACTTCTTATTGAGAACAAGGCCAAAAATAATTCGTTGACTTCTATAGTTGCTTTACACTTTGTCTAGAACTGAGATCAAGTTGCCCTTCAAATGAGACTAATGGAGTTGCACAAGTATGTATAAAAAGAGTAGGTTTTCATTGTAGAGGAAGAGTTGAGGTTCTATTCAACTTCATTGTCATCTTGCTGCATGAACCTTTTAATCTTCTTGTGCCACTTTAATCACATAATATTACAAATATTTGTTTGGAGTGGTGCCCTAAGAGGGCCCCAAGAATGAAGGTCTTGTAAACATATTATGAGCCAAACCTTATGTTAACATGCAATGTCTTGAAACAAGGACAATTTCACCAAAACTTTCTGCTATTATGTGATGAAGACCAAGAAGATGGTGTATTTTGGAGCTTAGTATTGCAAAGATAAACTGCCTTGTGACGTGAAAATGGAGCTCCACAGATACGAACTTACTAGATATTAGGCTTGTACTTTGATGCCCTAACTGTAGGGATTTAGGGCTTCCTAAGGTTTCGATTCCTTCAACAGTTTAACGAAAAACAAGCCTTTAATATTGAATTTGCTAGGTTGCATGAGAGAGGATATGATTTGGATAAGAGAGCTCACTTGAACCTAAAAGAATAATACCCAATGAACCACCAAAAACCCAAACAAAAACAAAAATATAAACGCTTCTTTATGAAATTTTTCGTTGAATGTACATAGGTCGAAGTTTCAGAGTTTATTCACAAAAGATCATTCATTTTAAGTGCATAGATTTTGTGGGAGATCAATGATTTTTTATAGCTCTTGGAGGGGTCTTTTAGGAGACCATCAATTGCACACTTTGAGGAGGATTTTCAAATTAAACATTAGAATTTTCACTACCTTGAGACCCAAGAAATAAGGTTGTCTTCCTTTGGATGAGGATTTGGATATTAATGAGGCCCAACATTCCTTTGCGAATTCAAGTTATTAATTGGAGTCCTTTATGAAGTGTTCTAACCATCCCCAAGATGAACAAGCCTTGAATAATGAGCTGGCTAATGGTGAGGTGCCACATCACCATCCTTGTGGGGTGTGAGCCCATGAATTGGGGTCTTCAACTTCAAATGTGAACATCTCTCAATTAAGAGGCATCTCAGGCGTACCACATATCATCGGATTGACTTGACAAGGATAATCCATTGGCGAGGATCTCTGGGACAAAATCAATGATTTACTACTTCAAAAAATTGCAACAAATGTGGGGTACATCCTTAGTCTGAGAAACCCAAACCCTAGTACTAGGGTTTTCAACCATCTAGTAGTGGAGCTTCCAACTTGATGTAATTCAGAAAAATATTAAGAGAGTTCATTTACAGTTTGACATCAATGACAAATATTTATATAGTCAAACGCTAGGGCTGACATCAATGACAACCCATCCAACATTCATAACATATCACTTCTAGCATAGCACAAAGTAAAGAAAAACATATCATTTGGAAATATGAAAACAAAATACTTCATATGTGGAGAAATTAAAATGGCCTTCCAATTAAAACTTATAAAAAAGATTTGAAGAGACATACTTGAAATCTCATGCTTAAAACTCAAAGTTTGAGATCACACTAGCTATGTGCCCCAAATAGTTCTCTAGGAGATTTAAATTACAAATGTTTATAAAAGAGTTTATAATATTTAGAAAATAAAATGTGTTCATCCAAACTGGGATGGGGCTCCCATGGACCATAAAGTAGATGGAAAACACCTAGAAGAACAAAAGAAGAGACATTTAAGAATCAACCTTTGATTCTCAAAAGACATGGAAGTAAAAAGTTGAATGATTAATGACTGAGGCGAATATGAAAAAGCTAGGTCTTAATGATATGGTTGTTCTACTTACTATGCTGGAAAACTCTCTCTTCATTTTCTTGTTGAAGTCTTCTTTAAACATTGTTCACTTGGAGGTCCTTTAAGGGTTGAAACTATTTATTAAGGATTAGTTATTATTACCAAAGCGTTTCTTAACCATTATTTGATATACTCTTGCATTGGTGCAACGTCAACTACCAAAGACTTAAGGGAAATGCCCAAAAAATCAATTGGAATTTTGAGACTTGAAAAAAATGTGGTAAAACTACTAAGATGTGGAACCACTCTAAGTTAGTGGAATTTGTGGGTGGCCACTAGTATCCACTTGGATCATCCTTGGATGATGACATATTTACAAGTACTTTACATATTGTTTAGATATGTTGAACATGAAAATAACTAATTGGTAAATCTACACATATTTTAATTAGTTTGCATGACATTAGTCTAAAAACATTTTAATTAAGTTAATAAATTTGATTTATAGTTTTATTGATATAGTGAGTTACAATTAGATAGAAAATGATGATAGGCACTGATGCATTTTGAAACTAAAATTAAAATTAACTAAGTTGTGAATAGCAAAAAAAAATGACATACAACATTGAAGAAATTCCCACCTTTATATATAGTTCATGAAATTATAACTTCAACATTAAGTGTTTTTTTGTTTTTTTTTTCTATGTGATTCACGAACCCTGGATATCGATGACCACTGCATCCACGAAATATTCGTACCAAGCAGATCCATCTAAAGTGATCGTGAATCACTTCCTGTCAATTCAATCACGAAGCCTAAGCCCGAGGGTGTCGAGATAATTAAATTTGTGATCTCTCAATAGCAAAGGTGCTTTAACGATGGGGACTAGATGAATTGAGCTAACCCTCGAGGGCTTCAACATTAATTGTAAATTGTTCTATCCAAAATTTTACATTATGAGGATTGATAATTTGAACATGGTTATTGTTTTAAGGAAGTTGCTTTGGAATTAGGACTCAAAGTTCTAAATAAATTTGTTTAATAGGATCCTTTATTTTATAGTGCTTGCAACCTTGTAGTCTTACTGTTCCAAAACCTTATATGAATTGGGTTTCATTGATCTAAGAAATATTTATTTTTATTAAACTAAATTGTATAAATCATAATCTTGTAAGACAATTCATGACCCTCTCCAACCAATCATCAATCATGTTGATTTACGAGCAAAGGAAACCACCATGATACATATTATTTTAGAAACCTTGCAATACCTAATTTTCTATATTAATAGCCTCATCTCATTTGCTCATAGCATTTACTTCTAATCATGGTTTTAAAACCTAGATCCATTCGACTTGGAATTGGTCAAATAGGGTGAGTTGTTAGGCCACCAAGTCCACTTAGCTCATGGGGCGAATTTGGGCCAATTTAGTATTAAAAAAGCACAAACAATATAAGTCAATGTGAGTTGAAAACTAAGTCATTGAATCTAAGTCAATCAGATTTAATCTAAGTCGATTTGAGGCTAAGTCGAAACTTGAGTTAATAAGTGACTAAGTCGAAGTAGGAATCCAAGTTTTAAAACTAGGCTTCTAATTAAAATCCTAAAAATATGTTAGCAACAACTCTATATTCATTGTAAATAAAGATAATTGCTCTCCTAATTCTTCTAAAAATATATTAGCAACAACTCTATATTCATTGTAGTTAAAGATAATTTCTCTCCTAATTCTTCTAACTTTAAGTCATATATTGAGTTTTAAGTCATCTATTGAGAAAAGAAAACTCTGTGAGAAAACATCTAATAAATTTTGCTAGTGTACTAAACTCCCAAAAAAATATATTAAAA